>CAKNYM010049603.1:70568-92241 GCA_932195095.1 Andricus curvator | reverse complement strand
AATGTAAGGGATGATCTAAAAGAACTAGGACATGATTACTTAAACTGGATGGAGAATGCACAAGATAGAGATGTGTGGCGGTCTCGGGTAGATGAGGCAATGAACTTTCGAGTTCGAACTGCTAATCTATAATAATAATAATAATAATATATTTGTTAAAAACAGAAACAGTGGCTCATATTCAAACAAAAAAAGGCTTGTGATGTGAATAGAAACACTTATACATATTTTCAAAAATATCGATTCAATTACACATTTACTTTATCGGCTAAGTAAGTGTCATCCCATTTTATTTCGCCGAAGTTGGTTGCGGCCTAATTTATAAAAATTTTGATACCTAACAATAATAATACCCAATTCCTGCCGAGCTTATTTAACACAAAAATTTAATAAATTACCGTAATTTTATTCAGAAATTCAGTTTACAAAATGCGAAGGTACAGAAAAATGTCGCTTTTATGTATATTATAGAATAGAGAAAAACTTAAATTCTACAATGTAAAATTGTATTGAATCCAATCAGACGTATTCGACAGTCTTCATACTGCAAAAGTAACTTTATTGGGATATAATGAACAAAACTTGTGATTTAACAACTAAACAAATTATTATATTTTAGCACTTCCGTAGCCTTATTAAAAACTTTGTGTTTAGTTGTTTTTATAAATTAAATCTTCCCCTCGTAAGCTTCATTTAAAGAGAGATTTTTCCTAGTTTTTAAATTCGAGATTGGAGGTTTTGTTCATTTTCGCGGATGAATGACGCAGGGAGAAAATTAAAAAATTCAGGATTTACATTTAATGTAAAGTAGGTTCTAATTTTGTCCCTCTAAAAATTGGATTTTGAAATATTCAGACAACTTCAACTTAGTCATTACCTGGATTAATCAAGCCTCAAAATAGCGATCTTTTTGGCTATTTTGAAAATTGATATTTCATTAGAAAAAGGCTGGGGTTCGACGCAACATTTTCAGGAGGGTAAAATGAAGACCTGATTTACATATGCTATAAATACTGAATTTTTTCATTTTTCTCGCTACGAGTTATTCATCCGTGAAAATGAACGAAATCTCCAAAGTGTCCAATTTTGAAACGAAAATTTGCATATTTTAACATTAAAAGTTGAGAAAAGTGTTACAACTATGACAATTTTGACTGAAAATGAACCTTATGAGGTAAGTTCTAATTTAAACAAACTAAACACAAGCCGGATTGGTTGATGCAATTTTACATTTTAGAATTTGAGTTTGTCTCTAGCCCATAATACACATAATTAATGTGACGTTATGTCCGTTTGCATTTTGAAAATAAAACTGATAAATAAAAATAAAGTAATTTAATACATTTATGTGATAAATAATTTAAAAAAACAATTAGTATTATTATAGTTAAAAAAAGAAAAAATTAATAGGCCACAATCACACTAAATCTGATGATCTCATTTTTGTTGCAACGGTATTCAATTTATACGAAAATCTGCATCAATCTGTAGCATTAAAATAATTAATTTCTTTTACGCGTACTATAAATCACTTAAAATTATTTTTTTCATTGATACTTCATTTTTTATTTACATTTGTCATATCGGCTAATGTATCTGTCAGCAAGAAGCGCAGCAGCGCCGCCAGTGGATTAGTTCACGGCTGACATCAAACTTTAGCCAGCGCTTTTGCACGCGGTAGGATAGGGCTGGACCAAACTCACTCTTGAATTCTAAAGAAATCAATAGAATTTATGATGAATTTCAAAGAATTCAAAGTCAATCTACTTTTTCTCTTTCGATATTTCTTCTTCTGGCAAATTCCAAGAAAATATTTTAATTTTCCTAGGAATTAGATTTTTGTACTCTTCAGATTTCTGAGCTTTTTATAGAAAATATGGAGAATCGGGCATCAATAAATCGCCCAGGAAGTCTAAAAGAAGATTGAGTCGCTTCTATTTATCAAGATTGAACCCTCTGGTTGAGTTTCTTATTCACGTCCTGTATGAAAAATGTTATAAAAATATAGAGTTTTTTTTGGAATAAACTCAAATATATTCTAGCAGCACAGCAGACAGCATAAATAAAAAATATGAACAGATGGTGCAAGATTTTCAATTGTGAACTATTCATTTTTTTTTCTCATTGAACATCCTTGGTGATTGAATTGTTTTCGTAAAAAATCAGCTTGTAAAAAAATTCAATTTTAAAAAGCTTCCGGAAAAGTATACACGACGTTCCTTTTATTATTTTATTTGGATATGCATTTTTATTGTAAATTTGGTTATAAAGTGTTAATAAGTTTTATCCAGTTAAACTTTGTGAATACATTAATTCAATGAATTTTTAAATGATCTGAATCATGGACTTACACAATTGTAACATTTAAAAAAGAAATTCAAAAATGACATAGAAATGTATTTAAAAAAACTCTGATCTTCTATTAAATTTTTAACCCTTTATAGGATAATTTAAGGAAGAACAGATTCCTCTTAATTATTCAAAATATCAAAAAATTAGGCAAATCTTTATCACTAAATGAGGCACCACCTTGATGCTTATATGTTACATATATTCCATCTAATTGACTTCAGAGATTTAAAGAATATTGTGTATTAATTTAAAAACAAGCTTTTTAATAAAATACAGAAACAATAAAGAACTGAGATTTTATTTTAACATAGAATTTCGGTGATATTATAATTTCCATACACCTTTACTTTACAAAACTTAGTTTTAATATTGTTATAGAAAGATTTTCCAATAATATAAATGTTTTTCATTATTGCAAATATTATTACCTATAATTTTAATATTTGAAGATATTTTGTTAGGAAATTTTTTCATTAAACAAAAATTTCGCAATTGATATAAGCTAATAGTAATGTTGCAATAGCAAAGTCATGAATTATTTGTATTTATCGAAACAAACAAAACAAAAAATTTTTAATTTTATATGGTATATAGTTATAATATCTGTACAGAGTTGAGTAATATAAATTTAATAAATTCAGTGGTGATATTAGCAAAAAGAATAAAAACGTAAAATTCTGGAATCTCGGGAACAAGAATATACTACTATTGGGGTTTTCAGCGTAAACTCTACTGCTTATAAAAATAAGGGCACCCTTTTTCATGAACTCTTTATTTCGAAATTCCCCTAAAGAGGAAAATGATACAGTTTGATCTTCAGAAATATTAAACAGGCTGCGAAATTGCGTCGGGAAGAAACAGGATTGGAAAGGAATTTCATGAATTTTTTATGGAAAAATATTGTGAAAATTGTAAGTTGCAAACTTCACTACAAGTTCAAATAATTTTCAATTTGTAAACATATTTTTTTAATGTATGTCAAATAAAGATAATTTCAACATTCAATAAATTTATAAATATTCTTTTTGTTTCAGGTAAGTCAACTCTACTATACAGGGAAAGAGGCGATACACAAAAAAAGTGAGTGAATATAGCTTTCGATTTCTTGAAAATTTAGGGGCTGTTCAAAAACGACATCACACTATTTTGAACACGTTTTCATCTAAAAATGTTCAATAAAAGAGTTGAGATTTTAAGTTAAAAAATCGAATTTTCTAGAAAAGAGTGGAATTTCATTCACAGAAGATTTACAACCGGATAGCAGAAACTTCTAATACAACAGACGAATTTTTAACCAAATTGTTGAATTTACAACCAAATGGTCAAATTTGCGAACAAACAAAAATTAAATTCACCTACGAACAATTGCATTTTTAACGAAACTGTAGAATCTTTAAGACAAAAAGGCGAGTTTTTAAGAAGACAAATGAAGTGTTAACAAAAAAATATGAATTTTCAACCAAGAAGTTCCCTACCAAATAGGATGAATTTTCGATCCAAAAATAAAATAGTTGAACTTTCAAACAAAAAGATGACTTTTTAAAAAAATAGACGAATTTTCAAAAAGATAGTTGAATTCTCAGCAAATGTTCAACAAAAAAGTTAAATTTTCAAAAAGAAATTAATTTTCCAAAAAATAGTGTAATTTTCAACAAAATAATTAATTTCGCAACAAAATAGATGGATTTTTAACTAAAATGATGAAGCTTCAACGAAGAAAATGTATTTTTAGCAATGAAGTTCAAGCTAAGTCATTCAAAAAAGTATGATGCTAAACGAAAAATATAATAATTGATATTTTTAAGTTGAATTCGGCCAAATAATAATTTCATTTTTACCCAAACAGTTACATTATATTAACCAATAGAGATACAATTTCCACAAAAACAAAATAAATGTTCTAAAAAAAAAGACGATTTTTCAACGAAAGATTTTAATTTTCAGCCAGGAAAAGTTTTTTATTCCAGAGGAGAAAAAAAAATATCCATCCATTTGTCGAATTTTCAACCAGAAAGGAGAATTCTTCAGAAATCAGTTGGATTGTTATGCCAAATAGTTATAGTTTTAACTAAAGACGATGAATTTTTAACCAAAAATGGATTGTAACTAAATTTTCAGTTTAAAAATTGATTCTGAACAAAAAAAAAAAAAGAATTTTTATGCAAAGTGATGGATCTTCAACTAATAAAATTAATTTTTGACAAAGTAGTTCAATTCACAACTAAGGAGTTCGATTTTCAATCCAGAAGAATACTTTTTATACAAAAAAAGACAAATTTACAACACAATACATAAATTTTTGTCCAAATTTTAAACAGTTAGTTGAATTTGCAACCAAAAAAGATGAATTTTCAATGAAAAATGTAATACTTGTTGAATTTTTATCTGAGAACGATCAACTTTCAGCCAAAGACGGCCAAGGTAAATTTTCGGTTAAGAAAATGAGTTTTCAATTAAAAAAAAATTTTTTCTACAAAATAGTTGAATCTTTAACTAAATAGTAGAATTTCAACCAAAAGCGATGCATTCGAAACAAAAAATAGAATGATAGACTTAAAAATTTGAAACTTTCAACGAAGAATAGTACGAATTTCTTATTGGGTTCTATTTTTTCTGAACTGTTCAAATTCACTTCGCATTTGAGCGAACAAACGAGAGAAAGGTGTTTCATGCATGAAAAAAAAAAAAGATTTTGTAAAATCAGAATCATTGTTTAAAGAAAAAACAAGAGTTAACCCCTTAGTTGAAGTCTTTTTGAATTGGGGCCAAAAATCTATGATTAGAAAAATGATCCAGTTTCGAGAAATATGTGGAAGTTTACAATCTCAAAGTAACAGGTACCTAAAATTGAAACAGGCTCGGTTGCGCAACACGATGAAAAGTGCAATTGTCAGTTCAAACAAAAAATAAAAACTTGGTTCCGAGATATTGAGTTTCTAAATTAGGATCAAATGAGTTTAATTACAAAAATTTAACCAATTCCGAGTAAATCGTTCAAAAATTTGGAGGTTTGAATTTCTTGGGTTTTGAAAATCGTCTTTAGATCCAAAAAATTATTCTGTTCCGGGAAAATAAAGATTCAGTGTGACGGTATCGCACTGTAATAGATAATTTTTTGCTAAAACGTCTACAAAAAGAAAACAGGTATATGTTTCATGATGAATAAACGATAATAATTTTAAGAAATACCGTTTCTGATCGCAAGGCAAAAATTTAAGTAGAAAGAAACCTTATAAAAGAGTTCTTTTGTAGAAGATGTAGATTCAAGATTTCAGGTTGGAATTTCATTAGCGACATATTCAGGATACTAAAGTAACTAAAATTTACAAAATTAGGTTGCTGAAATCGTGAATTCAGTAACTTTTATAGTAAATTCACTACATTTTTAATAACATTCACAAATGGCATCTAAAAGTTAGCAACTGCGCACTCCTCGCTTCTCGATCACGTTGGAAGCGGAGGAAGCATGGTAGTAGTCATGGGCAGAAATGCACTGCAAAAGATTGTTTTAAATTATAACGATGCAGTAAAAATTTAAAATTTTCACGAGAAAAATAAACTGAAAAAAGTGTTGAAATCGCGATTAAAGGC
Source organism: Andricus curvator (assembly GCA_932195095.1). Lineage (NCBI taxonomy): Eukaryota > Metazoa > Arthropoda > Insecta > Hymenoptera > Cynipidae > Andricus > Andricus curvator. The sequence continues at coordinate 86,298 of CAKNYM010049603.1, read as the reverse complement.
AACGACCTAGAAATTCGGTTGATGAGCGAATTATCTTTACAATCAGATAGTTACAAGATACTGCTATTATCTGCCTCGTAAATTAACTTCCAAAAAGGTACAATTTATAGTTACAGTGACTAAAAATTGCTAAATTGCCACAGAATTCTCTGAAACGTATGACTAAAGCTGTATGCAGTTTCCGTTGCTGAAATTCCTGTTCCTGTTTTGTAAAACTCAGAAACGGTTCCTGCATAAAGGTTTAGTGACGCGTCTCTGAAAATTCCTACACACATTTCTTACAGTGTACATTAAAAATAAGAGTACGGACAAATTCTTTTAACACAATGTGTATTTGATTTTTCAACAATTTTGTATGCAAAAAGCCCATTTTCGGCCAAAGTGTTGGTTATCTAGTTCTGTACTGCAACCTTTCATGCAAACAAACAGCAGCCCCTTCATACAAATGTAAATGAAAAAAAATATTTGGTAGCTATACGATTTTATCAAAACATCTCACACAAAACTACCACGTATCAAGTTGATGCGGCAAATGGATCAAAAGGATGCAACATCCTTAGGATCAACATGATTCAAATTTCAAGATCAATTATCTGTCATAAAATTTCAACTACTGAACATATTATAAAATTATTTAAACCTCTTACCTAAATGATGATCAATTGTTGATCATCGTTTAAGATGAAATTGTTAATCAAATTTTGAAAAAAAATCATTTACTTAGCTCCGTTTATTTAAGTTTATGATTACTGAGGTTGTGGATGTTTGTTTACAAATGTCAGCAAATCTCGATCAAGGATCGATTATCGATTTGCAGAACTTGAATTTGGCAGAAAGGAATGTTTTTCGAAAATTTTCAACTGTCATTCTGTTTCGTATACTGATGCTAATACGCCTTCAAGTTGTTCTTCTTAACTTTAATTGATCCTCTACAGCGAATCATATTGAGTTGAAATTCTAGATCAAAATAGCTGCAACAATTTGATACCCCAAGTTTTAGTGTGCTTTTGTCAAAAAATTGTTCATTTTATAAATAAAAATCAATTCCTAAAATATTGATTATCAAAATCTTCTCAGATTCTTTTTTTGCGAACTTAAATTTAATTATCTAACTTTCTAGTAGATTATCAAAGTTTTAAATGCATTAAAACTTTGTTGCCAATCAAAGTAGAGTGCTGCATTGTTTCACAATTGTAGTTCTACCACGAGTGTCGTTTCGTTCTTTCCAGCAGTTGCAGAGGAATGTGGTAATTCGTATTCATCATACTTTCTGAAGCGGGATAAGTCGTCTTTAAGAGGATATGAAGCACCACTAAACATCCTTCCTTTAGAAAGAAAACTTCCTTAGAAAATTTCTCTTAGCAACTCTTTGTCTTTAATAATAGAACTTCTTCATTCCTCTCGGGTGATTTTCCTTCATTGATGTTTGTGTATCCGCTCTTGCAACTTGACTCAGGCAATTGCTGAAATTCAGACAAGAGATACATTCTCAGAGGGTTAGACCTTTAGTATTCATTTTAAGATTTATATTCCTTTGAATTGTTTCAAAGACTTTCACGATTTAATCTTCAAGGAAATATGTAATTTATAAGTATTTCCGGATTTCTAGTACTGTTAGTCCTATTACGCTGAAAATTGATAAATTATTAAAAATAAGCATTTTTAATTATATTTAATCAAGCATTTTACTTATAAGTAGTAATACTTCAAATATGGAAATATATCAGAAAATGGCTACTAATTCTTTACTGCCCACAAGCCCTATAAAACCATTCAAATAAATATTTCTTCATCTCAAAATACTTATGTCTTAGTATTGAATGAGAATTTGACCACTCTGAAAATCTTTTGAAACCTTTTAAACATTTCAACATTTCTTGAAATGGCTTGAAATATCCTGGAAGCTTATGAAATCCTATACATTTTTCTGAAACTTAATGAAATCCCCTAAAATAAATTTAAATACTTTTAAAAACTTAAAAAATTGGACTACTGGAAAATCCAGAAAAATAAATTTCCCGACATAACATTGCAGAAAAACAAAATATTAAAAACAGAAAAATCCCGAAATTATAAAATTGCCGACAATTCAAATTGCCCGAATTAGAAAATTACTGAATGATAATATTGCCGACTACATTTATACACTTATATAGAAAAGTTAGTTTTCACGAAGATATTAACAAAATAGTGCCAAAATGGACCAAATCCCATGAATTTGGCCCATTGTTTTCCCCCTCAGCACTCAACAAAGTGAAGTTAGCTGGTGGTTCAATGAAAATACCTAATTAGGTATTCAACAACAATGATTCCGAGATTTTCGATAATTTCGTTCCACCTATTTTTTTTGTAGTAGTTCAAGCGTTGACCGCTAAAATTCCAGCCCATCGAGTCTAAGGATGATACCAACTCAGAATAATAGTATAGATTGAGCTGAAGCAGAATCGGTATGGTTACCTCACCTCATCCTGTCCAGATGCCCAGAAAAAGGTCACTTACGGTACGATTTTTATGTTGGTTTCCAGCCCATCGAGAATAAGAATGAACAAAAGCTCAAAATGTAGTACAGAATAAACTTTATCAAAAGCACTAGGGTTGCGACCCCCCACCCTGTCCGAAACGCTTGGCACCCCCTTTCGGAAGTCCGTATTTTAGGTAGGTTTCCAGCCCATCGAGAATAAGGATGAAACCAACGCCAAAATAAAGCTTGAGTCTCCCCCTAACTAATTCACCAGGGTTGCCACCTTTTATCCTGTCCGAAATTCCGGGCGACCCTCTTTTAAAATCGGAAAAGGGTCTCTGGAGGTAAGCATGTAACATTTCCCCCTGCACGTATCAGGCAGAAATTGATGGCATACCTAAACACCCATGAGACATGAAATCCCTCCAAGATTTGACCTTTGAATCGCATTTTTTTAGAAGCTTTAGAGGGGGGAAGAAAAATAAAAAAAGTTGTTGCACTCAAAAACGGCTAGGCCGATTTCAATGCAAGAAATATATTTTGCGTAGTATATGAGGGCAATTTTCCAGGAAAAAAATTAAATAAAAATAGGCAAATATTTTTACAAAATTAACCATTTTTTTCGGCATTTTACCAATTCTAATGGAAGAATCCTGCAAAAAAAAATAATGCAAATTTCCGAACCAAAAAATCATCCTAAAATTTTTTTCTTTGAATTTTCAAAAATTTTAGCAAGTCTAATTTTGCTAACTACATTTCAGCAATTCCGACAAAAAAATTAGGCAACATTTTTGTATTAATTTTCAAAAAATTATTCACAAAAAGATACCACTACAAAAAAATGGTTAACAATGCTCGAGTAGACAGCCCTAGGATTTTTTTTTGAAAATAGAATTTGGAATGTATCTCTCAAACGTAACCTGGAATTTTTTTTTTTTTTTTTAATTTCGACATTTTTCCCCCATAATTTTTTGTCAGATTTGTAAAAAAAAATTTCTGGAAAATTTCCCCCATAGACTACGCAATATATTTTGTTTTCATTGAAATCGGTCCTTTTCCGATTTTCAAAGAGGGTTGCCCGGTATTTCGGACAGGATAAAAGGTGGCAACCCTGGCAGATTAGTTAGGGGGAGACCCAAGCTTTATTTTGGCGTTGGTTTCAACCTTATTCTCGATGGGCTGGAAATCGACCAAAAATACGGACTTTCGAAAGGGGATGCCAAGGGTTTCGAAGAGGGTGGGGGTGGCAACCCTAGTGGTTTTGATAAAGCTTATTCAGGACTACATTTTGAGCTTTTTTTCATCCTTATTCTCAATGGGCTGGAAAGCGAACCAAAAATTGTACCGGAAGTGACCTTTTTATGGGCATCTGGACAGGATGAGGTTCGGAAACCATACAGATTCTGCTTCAGCTCACTCTATTCTATTATTCTTTAGACTCAGTCTCAGATTCAGACTCAGCCTTAGACTCAGTGGGCTGGAATTTTAGCGGTCAAGGCTTCGACTATAGGATTTGTCTACAAATTCTTCGAAAAAACTACGTAATTTTGTAAACAATGATCTGATTATAAGTTTAAAACGATTTTATGAACCGGGTAAAATAAAGTGAAATCGTACGAGCAGTTTTTTAAAATTATTACTCCTAGCCAGGATTTACTCGTCAGCGTATCCAGACTCGCTGTATCGCTGATTCATCGATATCGTTAATACAAGTTTAATTAATTCGTCGCCCGGTTAACCCGACCGATAGGTCGACGTAAAGGAGTCATAGCAAGGATTACTTTGATGTTGTAAAGGATCGAATTTTCGTAATATAAAACCTAGTTACTCAAGCATTTTATGCTTCTACAGAAACTGAAATAGAAAGATCAGCATAAAGCCTGCCAAAATATAATTGTTTAAATGAAACCCTGTTATAAAACAAAAAGGAAAATTAAAAATATAATTGAATCTATAAAAACTTTTCCAGCTAATAAAGTTCCTAAGAAAGTAGAAAAACTTTAGATAAGACTTAGGTCTGTTTGAGTAGGTAGGTGAATTATGAAAAAACGGAAAAAAAAAATTTTCTAACGTTGTATCTTGAGAATTATTTCACATAATTTGCGACAACTTTTAGTGCAATCCGAGGTAAAATTCATACTTTTTTGAATTTCTTGAAGAAGCTTGAAAAATGTTACACGTGGCCAAAAAGGCGTAAACTTTTCAAAAAAAACTAAAAAGTCAATTTTCTCAAAAAGGCCACCTTTAATTTGTTTATATTCATACTAATATGAGGGATTGTGAGTTTTGTTCTTGCTAAACTTTTCCTTCATATAGAAAAAACATATATTGGAATATATAAAACAAATTTTTCAAAATTTCAATTCTTATTCAATCATAATTAGGTTTGTTTCTCAAGGAAGCTACATCTATATATCGGGATGACATGATTTTACTGAAAAATTTGAAAATTGAGAAAGTATAATTATCGAACTACAAAATTTCAGAAATTTCAAATTACTGGAAAAAACTAAAACTATCAGAAATATTTAGTAATAAAATTGAGATATTCGAAAAGTAAGAGTTAATAAAACAACGAAAATTCGCAAATTTCCGAAATATCTAAACCAGAATTGTCAAAATCCCAAAGTTTCAACTTCACGTAATTAGTAGATTGGGTATTTCTGAATTTGTCTAGTTTCGTTAACTTTTACTTTCAGAATATTTCAATTTCGTTAATGAAAATTTTCGGTAGCCGATGATAATTATGAAAATTCAGTTACACAATCCGTAATTTTAAGTTGCATTCACGCAATCATCTGGTAAATTGTATCTGCAAATTGCGAAACTAATAATAACAAAATTTTACGTTTCGTCTAACGGAAGCTTTATGCCGTTACATGTAACAGAAAATTACAAAACTTTTTTACGAAAATTCCGTTTTAGTTTCTTAATTTAGTCAAAAATTTCGTAAATCCAAGACTCACTCCTTTTATTGCACTTTTACTGTTACTGAGTGAAGTAAAAAGTAAAATAATTATTTAAATCAGAATAGAAAAAATTAAAATTTCATCTATTTTTTAATTTAAAATCTAAAAGATCTGATACTTCTAAACGTTGTATATGTACATGTAAATATATATGATTTATATTATATATATTAATTTATATTGAATATATATTATTTAAACAAATTTATTTTATAACAAAAATATAATAAATATACCGATAAATACCGAATAAATATTGCCGAAATATGAGTAAAATATCTAAAGAAGTCGCTGGGACTTTTTCAAGACAAAAGTACCGAAAAAGTCCCACATAATTTTTTTAGCATGTTGTTTTTAGGGCAAAAGTACCGAAAAAGTTCCTTTCAATTTTTTTAAATTCTTCTTCTTCAGAGCTGTAAAATTTTTGAAAAATAATACATGAATGATACTTGTCTGGTACTTTTCTGAATAAAATAATCAAACGGGACTTCTCAAGTTCTATTTTCCCCAAAAATATTCATGATTTCTAAAATTTTCAAAATAAAATCAAGTAAAACATATTTTTAAACTTGTTGGTACTTTAATTCTATGTCAACAGTACTTTTCGGGACCTAAATCTCATCTAATAATACTTTCGTCATTATTTGAAATTTTAATATTTTCAGAAAAAGTTAGTACTTATAGGTTCTATAGTCTTGCACCCAGTACATTAGCGGAAAATTAGCCGGGATGCCAGTGCAATCTGAATGGGACTTTTTTTTTATTCGGAAATTTAAAACAGTGTAGATTGCACTACAAGCTGCGACAAAAAAAGTCAAATTATGCCGGTTTCCAAGATACAACTTTTTAAAGAAAACTTTCATTAATTTTTCATAGTTTACCTAAATATGCAAGCAGACCTACACTAACAGTGGACAGTATCGGACCACTAACCGGGTGGCCTATTAAAAATTAGCCTTGGACTTAAAAGATGATGGCGCCGTGCAGAATAAAGAAACATATATTTTGAAAAAAGTCTCTGTGAAGCTCAAAAAATTAATTTACATATTTGATATTCCGAACTGTCTACTGTTACAGAATTGTTCGTTAGATTAACCCCATTTTCCGCTCGTTCATTACAAAGCTATCACCTTTCCAAGTCAATGCTAATTTTTAACAGTTGACCAGGTTAATGGTCCGATACTATCTAGTATCTATCGGTAGTATCGGGAAATTTTCAAAAATCACCTAGGAAAACCATATATTAGAGCCCCAAGCAATTCGGCAATATCACCAGGGTTTTTGTCACGTGATCATTCAATACCTACAAGTCAAAATAACTTAAGCTAGGGCTCATCTAACGCAGAATTTTATACGCCATGAAACAATTTAAGAGAAATATTTGTATCAATATTCTTGACGGCGCTGCAACCTTTTAAAGTCAAGGCTAATTTTTAACAGCTGACCCGGTTAATGGTCCGATGCTATCCGTCTTTTTCTGATTTATTTGAAGTGGGTAATCAACATATGTTAATGAAAACAATTTAAACGTGGAATTTCATTGGCTCAAACCATACAGCTTGGCATCCAAAAAAGGGCTACAGGTGCTGAACATCTTATGAGAACTAACACCCTTCAATATTTTTGAAAAATGGTGAAAAAAGTGGGAAAAAATCAGTTTTTTGAAAATTGCCTTATTCCAGTTCCTCCTATGTCCCAAGCACCTTAACAAGAATTTAAGTGCTTGAAATTTTCTGCAAAATGAGAAAAAATCGAATGTTCTATCTCTAAAAATCGGGGAGTTATGGTCCTAAGAAGTCGATTTTAAGCGAATAATTTTAATGACAAAAGAATATATATAGTATGGGGAAAATAACTTATTTCCTATGCATATCTGGTAAAAATTGCCCAATAATTAATTAAAGAAGACTTAATTCTCAGTAGATCTAAAAAAATATTGCTCTAGCTCTAATAAAACCAAAATTATAGCCTCTTGAATATGATCCTTTTTTATGAAATTTTGTTTAACATCAATTTTATAAATAAAATTTCTCGTTTTTCAAAAGAACTCATTTCCTGCGCGTTTTAGGTGAAAGTTGCCAGTAAGTTATTTAAAAAAGGCTTTATTTGGAGTAGATATGAAAAAAAAGAATGCTCTAGCTGTGATAGAACCAAACGCAGTAAATCCCCGAGATATTATTTATCTGAAGTTGGATAAAAACGCTTCAAACAATTGAAAACTACAATTATCCTACAACAGATAACTTTTATCACGAGGCGGATAAAAATTATCCGTCGTGGGATAATTGTAAATGTCAATTGTTTGCAACGTTTTTATCCAACTTTAGATAAATAATATCTCGAAGTATTACTGTGAAATTATGGCGTTCTGAATATGGCCCTTTTTATGAAATTTTGTTCAACATCAATTTTTTAAATAAAACTTACCGTTTTCCAAAAGAACTCATTTCCTGAGAAATTCAGGAGAAAGTTGCCCCTACATAGGCTAAGGAGGACCTAATTTTTAGCAAATATCAAAAAAATGCTATAGCTCTAATCGCATCGAAATTATGGCCTCCTGAAAATTACGCTTTTTATGGAATTTTGTTGAAAATTCTTATTTTTACATTCTCATTCTAAAGAGAAGGTATTGGTTTTATGTAAAATTTGACATAGTCGGTTTTCATCAAATCTCCACGTTTTGAGACCTCCTGAGTCAGAAAAAAACGATTTTTACCATGGTGTCTGTCTGTCTGTAGTCTGTAGTCTGTCTGTCTGTCTGTAGCCACGATAACTTTCGAAAAAATGATCAGATTTGATTGAGCTTTGGCCCACTTTTTTATGGCCGAAAAAGAGAGAACGAGTTCGTTAACCAGCTATTTTGGATGAAAATTCAGAAAGTGAGCACATTTTGAAAATTTTTGAGACCACTTTTTTTGAAGATTTGAAAATTCTATGTACGGTTATTAGTAGTACGCAAAATGACGAACAAAATATTCTTATGACTTTTCGTGATAAAAAAAAAAAATTACTGGAGTTATACCATTTTCAAAATTCCAAAAAACAAACGAAAATGAACATTTTAAGCCGAAAAACGCACTGTATGAAAAAAAGTCAAGAGGAGAAAAACGTTGATTCCTGAACACCCTATAATATTTTCATAACAACTTTTTGAATTTTTTGAAAAATAAAAAATTCAAATTTTGATCGCACAAAAAATTAATGAAAAATCAAAAATTGCATTTTGCGGTATAACTATGCAAGATACGAGAAGAGATCATATCATCAAAATTGTGCACCTAAAAAAGATCTACAAAATATTTCTTATTATTCACTTTTTTATATGACGCGTAGTTTTTGTTTTATTCGTAAAAAACAGCATTGAAAATAGAACAATCAAATTTTCAGACGAATATTACCAGCTACAAAAAAATGACCAAAACAAAATTTGTTCATCCAAGGAAGAGGTACAAATTTGCTGTGACTCATGTTTGGATAGGATGCGTGGTTTTTGTTTTATTCGTGAAAATAACATTGACAGTAAAAAAAATCAAATTTTTGAAAAAACAATACAAGGTACGAAAACATATAAATGAACACAAATTGTGCATTCAAAAAAGACTTACAAACCCGTAATCAATTTATGTGGTAAGAATATATTCAAAATGAAAAAAATTAACTTTTTTGATAAACGGCACAAGCTAAAATAAAATGTTAACTAATAAAATTTGTCGCCTAAATTATATCATTACTTTTCATTTGAAATCAAATACAAATTTAGTAATTTGTATATGAAGAACATATAACACGAAGCACAAAGTGCGCGCTCAGTGTATTTACCAAATCGCACGCCGTAAGTGTGCTCAAACTTTTTTGTTTCTATCATACGGTGCAAAGAACCGAGCGTGGAACGCAAGGTTCAAATGATTTTCAAATCAAATATCGAGCGCGAAGCGCGAGTGTCTGGATGAGAATGTGTTCTTTAAGGTCGATAGAACCTTGAGTAAATAAAGTTCCTTTTCAGTCTAAAATAAAAACAAATTTAACAATCACTTAATATGTAGAGGTTTTGATAATTTTATAATATTTGCAAACAAAATTTTTCTTTTCATCGAAGTCGAACACGAAGTTCAAAAATCTAGAGGAGCCGAGCGTAAAGCGCGATGTAAATACGCCCGAGCGCGTGGCGCGAGGTAAATACATAATCGAGTGCGAAGCGCGAGATGAATATGTATGTATGATCGAGCGCGAAGCGCGAGATCCAACAGTCGCGCGCCCCAGGCGCGCTGAAACTTGCGAGCGAAGCGAGCCGCGCGCGAAGCGCGCGATGAGAATGTGCCCGCGAAGCGGGCAGATTTTTTATTTTTCGGTTCTGGAGGATGAGACATGGGAAAAAGTTTTTATCATATTGTGTATCTTGTGCTTGAATTAAATGAAGACTTAGTTAATTTAATTATGAACTGAGAACTTTTATTAACGATATTATGAAAATATGATTGGAAGCTTCAAATTAGTGAAGGCTATTATATTCATATAATGCACGTTGCCTGAAATGCCTGATTTCGTAGTCTTGATGATTCTTAGAGACTTTATATTTTGTCCAGACGGCTTTAAAATCTGAGTGAACATACTCCATCATGCCCTATGTGCAGAAACTTATTTATTTTGAAAAACGAGATATTTTATTTTAAAAATTGCCATAATTATGCGATTAGAGCTAGAGCATTATTTTTTTTAGTTTTGCTAAAAATTAGGTCCTCCTTATTCTATCTGGTGGCAACTTTCTCCTGAATTGCTCGAGAAATGAGTTCATTTGGAAAACGATAAATTTCATTTAAAAAATTGATGTTAAACAAAATTTCATAAAGAAGGGTCAAGTTCAAAAGGCCATAATTTTGGTTTTATTAGAGCTAGAGCAATGTATGCATAGGAAATAAGTTCTTTCCCAAAAACTATATATATATATTTTTTTTTTTCATTCAAATTATTCGCTTAAAATCGACTTCTTAGAACCATAACTCCCAAACTTTTAGAGGCAGAAATTTCGATTTTTTTTCCTTTTGCAGAAAATTTCAAGCACCTTAATTCTTGTTAAGGTGTTTAGGACATAGGATGAACTGGAATAAGGCAATTTTCAAAAAACTGATTTTTTCTTACTTTCTTCACCATTTTTTAAAAATATTGAAGGATTTCAGATCTCGCAAGATGTTAAGCACCTGTAGCCCTTTTTTAGATTCCAAACTGAATCGGCTTATTCAAGCCCTTTTGGGTTGAAGTCAGTCGAGGCACACCGTGATCCATGACATCACTGGATTCAAACTGCCCGATTTCATATAAAATCTCTCTTTATATACTTTTCCACTGACATACAAAAGGTTATAATTGCGAAAATGTGGATTAATTCTGTATACGGACATCTTAAGCCGGTCACGAATCAATTTCTGAACCGTATCCACTCGCTGCGGTTGCAGAACGAGATCGCTCCCAATATCTATTATTCGTCGTATAAATGGTTTATCGCAGAATTAAAGTGGCTTGTCTGGGGTTGTTTATTTCTTCGGAAGAATGGCGTAGGTCGATCCATCCAGGTACGGATTCATATCTCGAAGATAAGTATCGAAGGCTTTATTTATTATCCAATGCTTTTAAGCTTCTCCTGCCTTCGCCGGAAATGACGTGGATCGAATTACGAACGAACGATACTTCGACGGATATCAACCAATGAACGCTCGATTGGATTATCCGCAGCGGCGACGGAAACCAACTTGTTCCGAACTCACTGTATCCCATTTATAGCGAGTAAAACTTTATTTCGGAAAGAAAATTAATGTGGCGAACACGCCATTCCTCAGCTTAATCAGTGTTCCTGGCTTTTACTTTGCAATCTTCCGAAAATGACATCTTAGAGGGATTTACTTACACGACTTGTAAAACTAGTTTTTGAATTTAATATACACCTGGAATTCAAAAGGATGCCGAAAAAAATTTCCGGCAAAAGGCTTTTCTGTCAAACTGAGTGAAAGTTTGGATTTACGATGTTTGTTTTCCAGAAATGACTGAAAGTCTTCCAGGTATAACAAGCAACTGCAGATATTTAACGCCGTCTAAACAAAACTTTTTAATTAACAACAAATAATTTCTGCTGTTGAATTTTGCCGAATACTGCTTCAATAATTTTTGCAATAAGAAGAAAATATCTACCTTGGCCTGGATTTGAACCGGCATCGCCACTATTCATAAGCGAAGCGTTAAACAATTAACTTACCGGATTCGTCGTCGGCCTACCCCCACAGATCCGCGTCATCCTGTGCAAATAGGATAAACAAGAAACGATATGCTGTGGCCCCGGTGGGGCAATTGGTTAACGCACCACTCATGAATAGTGGTGTTTCCTGTTCGAATCTGTGCCAAGGTATATTTTTTCTCCTTTTTCCAAAAATCATTGGACCAGTGATCGGAAAAATTAAACATCAGAAATTAATTAATTATCCTGGTCGGTAAGTTTGAGCACGCCTAGGGCGCGCGACTGTTCGTTCTGGCGCTTCGCGCTTGATAATATATTTATCTCGCGCTTCGCGCTCGATAATGTATTTACCTCACATTCACGCACAGACCTTCTGAAATTAAAGGTCAAATCATCGACATCTGCATTTGGTGATTGTGAATTCTCTTTTGCTAAAGCTCCTTCGGCTTTAACGAACACATTCTCATCACGTATCGCGTGCTTTGCACTCGATTTTGTCCAAAATGCGAACTTTTCTACATTATGTTTAACACTATTATATCAAATGTATATTATATTTATTTCTGCACTCAAGCTGGTACTGCTTATTCAGATATTGCAAAATATTGTATAAATTTTATTTTTCATGATAACTTTAATATTTGCTCCATATTTTGCACTAATTTTTATTCTTAGCTGCCCTGAAATATCTATCATTTCAATAAATTTATATTATCACGATTCATAATATGTATTGGTATTGAAAAATATGTATTTTCATTGTCTTGTTCTTATAATGAAAAAAAGTGCATATGCTATACAAAAAAGGTTGATATCATACATTTTATTGCAACTTGTGTTGTTTTTTCAAAAATTACATTTTTTTATTTTTATTCTTATTTTTTACGATTAAGAAAAAATCGACTCGCCCTTTCTGAAAATTATAAACAACGAAACCGTAGATCCTCTTCAAGTGAACAACTTTCGCCTATTAATTTTTTCTCATAGCTTTCGTCGTTTGTCCAAAAATTTAATTTTTTAATTTTACGAATAAAAGAAAAACTAAGCGTCTTATTAAAAAGTGATTATTGACAAACTTGTAGATCTTTTTTGGGTGCAAAATTTTCGTATTTTTATCTCTTTTTGTATCTTGCATATAGTTTGACCGCAAAATGAAATTTTTTAATTTTTCATTATTTTTTGTGCGATCGAATTTTGAATTTTTGTTTTTTCGGAAAAATTTCAAAAATAGTTATGATAATCTTGTAGGACTTTCAAAAAGCAATGTTGTTCTTCTTTTGACTTTTTTTTCATATCGAGCGTCGTTCCGGTTAAATTGTTAATTTTCGTTTGTTTTTTTAGATTTTCAAAATGCTATAATTCTGATACTTTTATTTTGCTCGAAAAATGTCATTAGATAAATTGTTCGAGTTTTCGAGTACTATGAATAGCCTTACATAGAATTTTTCAGTCTTAAAAAAATGGTTTCAAAAATTTTCAAAATGCTCTAACCTTTCGAATTTTGATCCAAAATATCTGGTTAACGAACATGTTCTTTCTTTTTAGGCCTTAAAAAATTGTGCCAAAGTACAACCCAATCTGATTATTTTTTCGAAAGTTATCGTGCCTACAAACTACAGACAGACTACAGACAGAGAGACGGACAGACACCTTTGTAAAAATCGTTTTTTCTGACTCAGGGGATCTCAAAACGTGGAGATTTGATGAAAACTGACTAAGTCAAATTTTACATAAAACCAATACCTTCTCATTATGATGAGAATGCAAAAAAAAAAGTTTAAAGTTTTCCTTGACTAACTTTTCAGTGATACAATTTCTTTTGTGGTCCTCCATATACCACGTGGACAGTTTAGGGGGGGGGGAGGGGGAGTATGGCAAAATTCCACGCTTGTCCACGAGGGGGACCGGGGGCGTCGGGCTAGAATCCACGTGGACACACGTTCCCCTAAATCTGCGAAAAATATACTGAAGTGAGACAAGGTATGCTCGAGGTACACTCGAATTTTTACATTCTCATCTTAATGAGAAGGTAATGGTTTTATGTGATAAATGTCTTTCGCGTATTCTATTAAATGTCGACGTCTTGACATAAAAAAATAGTTTTTACACACTTTTTTTTAAGGGTATATAAAGAAAGGACAAGTTCGTTAGCCAGCTATTTTGGATAAAAATCCAAAATGTCAGAGCATTTAAAAATTCTACGTACGGCTATTCGTAGTACTCGAAAAGTCGAACAATTGATTCTCAAGCCTTTTTTTCATAAAAAGAAAATTATCAGAGTTATAACATTTTCAAAAAAAATAAAATAAACGAAAATGAAAATTTTAAGCCAAACAACGCACGATATGAAAAAAGTCATGAAAAAAAAACGTTGCTTCTTGAAAGCACTAAAAGATTATCAGAAGAGCTTTTTGAATTTTCTTGCAAAATCGAGAATTCAAATTTTGATCGCACAACAAATTATTGAAAATAAAAAAATTTAATTTTTGGATAAACGACCCAAGGTACGAAAATAAATTAATTGACAGAAGTTTTTCACCCAAAAAGGATCTACAAATTTGTTATTAGTGATTTTTAGATAGGACGAGTAGATTTTCTTTTCATCGTAAAAAATAAGATTAAAAATAAAAAAATTTAAGTTTTGGAAAAACGACACATGAGACGAAAAAAATGAAAAGACAAAAGTTGTTCAAACAAAAATATCTACAAATTTGTTATGAACTTTGGTTGTAAAAATATATTAAAAATGAAAAAATAACTATTTTGAAAAAAGACACAAGCTACAATAACATTTTATTTAACAAATTTTTCGCCAAAATTATATCTACAAATTTGCTAAGAACCTTACGCTTCGATGCCCATTTTTAGTTTACATCGTAAAAAATAACATACAAAGAATGAAAAGAAAGAAAAACGACATAAGTTGCAATTAAATGTATAAAGAAAATTTTTTAATAGGATGCGCACTTTTTTTTAATTATAAAAACAAGACAATGAAAATACTTTTGTTTCAATACCAATGCATATTATGAATTGTAATTATATACATTTATTGAAATGATACATTTTTTGGCGTAGCTGAGAATAAAATTTCATGCAAAATAAGAAACAAATATAAAAAGTATTCATGATAAATAAAGTTTGTACTTTATTCTGCAATATCTGAATAAGCAGCCCCAGACCGAGGTACAGAAATAAATATAACATACATTTGATATAATAGTGTTGAACATAATGTAGAAAAGTTCGAAATTTTGACAAAATTGAGTGCGAAGCATGAGATACGTGATGAGAATGTGTTCGTTAAAGCCAAAAGAGCTTTAGCAAAAGAGAATTCACAATCCGATGCTTTGACCTTTAATTTAAAAAGGCCTGCGCACAAATGTGGGGGAAAGACAAATTAAAGTTTTCAAGAACAAAATGGTCTGAAAGGAAATTTTTTTTAAATAACTCTCTTAATTCCCTTTGAGGATCAAAATCCTTTCGCACGTTTGTCAGAAATAGATTTTCTTAATTTTTATTTGTCTTATTCTGTGTGAAGAAAACACGAAAGTAGTGTTCTTAAAAAATCAGTTTTAAATTTTACAACTAAATAAACAATCTTTCAAAAGATTGGCATGGAAACAATTTATATCAATGTTTGAAACATTGTCTATTAAAAAAAAATTAATTCAAGATTTTCAGCTTTATAAGAAAAGTAAGAGTGATAATTTTGCTTGAAAACAACACAGTTTAACCAGATTAATATTGAATTTTATTAAAAAGTACCTAAAAAATGTTACAGGCATCAATGCATCTCTAAAAAGGTTTTCCGATAAGAAATGCATAATAGGGTGGGTCGAAAATAACAAATTCTGGGATTCGACATCGCTACAACGCGAAAAATTAGCATATTGGGATCCTAAAAAAGTAAACGATTAATTTGGAATCGATAGCCATGTAGCTTGGTTACCCGCGCTGAAAAAAATGTTAAAAAATTTCTGTTTTGCTTAGTTTCTAAATTTTTAAAAATAGGAAATGAAAGGAGCCCCGGTGTAAGCCGTTCCCATGGAATTTCGCTTGGCTCAATTCGTTGAT
>CAKNYM010049603.1:43243-70168 GCA_932195095.1 Andricus curvator | reverse complement strand
GGGGGGGGTCAAAAAGCAGTGAAAAATTGTCCACGTGGTATATGGATGGCCCCTTTGAGGCTTTCAAATTTTCAGAAATGGTTTATAATTCAATGTAATAACTAACTAAAAATAATGTCGAGTGAGTTAGAGTAAGAAAAAAATTGCTCATGATGTTATCAAGAAGCTAATGAACGAAAGTCATTTTTTCGTGATTCGCAACGCTTAACTATTTTAAATGCATAGCTTTTGTATAAAATATCACAAGCCTTAATTTGCGCTCGAAATTACTCAAGAACAGCTGCTGTTTACCAATTATTCAAATAATTTTTATAAAGAAATGTTCACTTTTCGTATGTCAGGATTAATTGGCTCAATTTCTTTTGCCTAATTGCCCAAGATTGTCATGTCAATGAATCCTAGCTGTAATTTTGTTCAAATTGATTAAAAATACATATACTAATTACTTACATAATTTTTATAAATGAATGCATAATTTGATGATTTTTTCAAACAATAGGCTCCACTTTCTTTGTGAAATCAACCAAAAATGTATTTGTAATGCCACTTTGGTATTAAACTTTGCCAATAAACAAGAACAATAATTATGTAAACACTTTTTACAAACAAGGGTACATTTGGCCCAATTTGGCATGATTGGCTTATTTTTTCGTGGAATAAACCAGAAATGTCTTTCTAATAACTTCTTCTTGTCATATTTATCCGTTTTTATTACCTTTCAATTATTTAAACAATAGTTATAAACAAATTCACAGTTTGACTATTTTTCCATGATAAATATTCATTTTTTTGCGAAATAAACAAAAAATGTCTTGTCAAGTATTCCTTCTTGTCATACTTTTATAATTTAGAAAAAGTGTTAATTATTTAAACAATATTTATAAATGAATTCAAAGTTTCAGTATTTTTATTTATCGGTATTGTAAAAAAAGATAGACGCCGATGTTACCTGTTCATGCAAACTTGGGCAAAATGTATACTAGTTTATGAAAATTGTTTACATAATAAACTGTTCTTGTTTATTGTCAAAGAATAATAGCAAAGAGGCATTGAAAATACATTTTCGGTTGATTTCACAAAGAAAATGGAGGCTATTCTTAGAGAAATGGTCAGAATGTACACTTATTTATGAAAATTGTTTAAATAATTATTATTTTTATCAATTTGAACCAAATCATAGTTAGGAGTCTCTAGAAACACATTTTTAGTTAGTTTTGCAACAAAAAAATTGGCCTATTCATGAAATAATGTTGTGAATGTGAATTTGTTGATTAATATTGATCAAATAACAACAAGTTCTTGTTAATTTAAGAAAAATGACAGCAAGGAGTCATTGGCAAGATATTTTTGGTTGATTCTGCAGAATAAATTGAACCTATTCATTGCGACATACGAAAACTATGCATTTGTTTAATAAAAATTGTTTAAATAATTCACAAACAGCAGCTATTCCTAACTAATTTCAATAAGGTATCAACTTGTCTCATATTTTATATAAAAACTATAATTTTCAAACAACTGATCATTACGAATCACGAGAAAATAGCTTTTGTCCACTAATTTGTTTGAAAAATTATAAATTTTTCCCCCTCTAGCCTGCTGAAAATTATTGCTAGATAGTTATTACACTGACCTAAGTTTTTCTTAAGCCAATTCAAGGATCTTGAAAAAGGTTACATTTGAAAAGTTAGGAAAAAAATATTGCCCACCTTTTTGTTAAATAAACAATTTTTGTTTGGTCAAAGTGAATTTTCTGCACCGATTCGTTATACCTGGAAGGCTCGGAGTTCTTAAAAAAACCGCTGCTTTTTGCTTCCTCATAGGTATAAAATGAATTTGGTTTCTCATAGATCAATGAAGAATGGTCATCGAAAGTTTGTCAATAGATCAATCTGCGCGTCTCGAAGACGCAAACAGCTGAATCAAATACATAATTGTTATATTCCCAATATTCAAAAAGATCTTCTTATAAAATAGGTAAATAATTTTGTTACAAAATTTAGAAACGATATTGGTAGCTTATGATAGGTCATGAGAGATTCTTCAATTGGGCAATCGATGCGTCTCGAAGACGCAAACAAATATATCACATACATTACTGAGGTATTTCCAATATTAAAGAAGTTTTCCTCATATCAAGAAGATAAACAATAAATTTCTTAATTTGTTAATCGGTATTGCTAGATCATTAGAGCTCATAGAAGTTAGGTCAATAGATCATTCAACATGTCTCGAAGATGCAAACAAATGCAATATACAGGGTGTCCAAAAAGTAACGAAACACCTAAATAATTTTCCAGATAAAATATTTTTCAAAAAGGTCAAGGTCATTCTTGAAGAAGCTTTTAATGAGGAATCTAGTGGTGACCTTGAGCTTGACCTTAAGGTTATTTCAAGGTCAACTTTGTTTTTTTAAGTGGGAACCCCTATTTTTGACAACGGCAATCGAAAGAGCGGGAAATTTTACGTCCAAACATGTACTTAAGTCATGGGTCAAGGGTGACCTTGAACTTCAGCTGAAGGTTATTAGGCTTGACCCAGGTATGGGTCGGGTCCAATCTGTACTGCTTCAGCTCAGGTGCTTACGAAAAAGGTCGAGGTCGTTCTTGGAGTAACTTTTAACGAGGAATCCAGTGGTGACTTCAAATTAGACCTTAAAATTGACCTTCAAGGTAAAAAAAATATTTTTTACTTCAAAAAATTAAAGTTCAAAGTCACCCTTGACCCATGACCTGAGTTCATGTTTGGACGTAAAATTTCCCGCTCTTTCGATTAACTTTTTCAAAAATAGGGGTTCCCAATTAAAAAAAAAAGGTTGACCTTGAAATAACCTTGAAGGTCAAGCTAAAGGTCAAATTCAAGGTCACCACTGGATTCCTCGTTAAAAGTTACTTCAATAATGACCTTGATCTTTTTGAAAAATATTTTACTTTTTGGACACCTATATAGTATTGTTGCCTTTTGAATATCAAAAGAGTTTTTCTCATATAAACAGAATGAACCATTTTTTTTAATTTCATAAATCGATACAAGCGGGATATAAAATGTTAACAAAAAGTCGATCGGTGCATCTCAAAGGTGCGAACAAATACACTGGACATCATATTGTTGTATTTTGAATATCAGAAATGCTTTTCTCATATAAACAAAATAAACAATTTCTTGGAAACTTCATTATTCAGTAATGCTGAGTCATAAAAGTTTCGGCAGTAGGTCCATCGATGCATCTCGAAGACGCGAACAAATACACCAGATATTGCATTGCTGTATTTTGAATATAAAAAAAGGTTTTCTGATATAAACAAGGTAATTTTTTTTATCTGAACTAAAAAACCACTTCTAAATGGCCGCGCTAGCTCAAAATCCTATCAGATCTAGATATCAGTCGGAGCTACAATTCGTCCAAATTTCATAATTATAGCTTTTTTACTTTTTCACATATGATGAACAGATACAAATTGTATTTTTGAGCTCTTGAGGTCAAATTATATCGAAATATCTCAAAACGGAGATTTGGAATTAAAGATTTAGCGTAAATTAGTAAAACAAAGTGAATACAAGTGATTTGATTTGAATTCCTTGAATTGCCAAGTAAATTTTGATTTACGATCACGAATGGTTTGATTCATAAATCCTACTTGCGTATACGTAATTGGAGGGTATTGGAAAATCCATCCTCGAATGTGATTCATCCCTTGCCCGCACTTCCGATGAATATTTTAATGACGAATGCTATTGGTTGGCGACGATGAGTTGGAAAGACGGGTTCGTGCTTTGTGACAAATCAATTGACGGCGACTACCCGAGCACCCTGTTTTTCCAATTTCCCGGCAATTTTCGTATCGGCCGAACTGAGTTATTTTTGCCTCGCATTCTGTCCTTCTGCGATTGGCTATCGGCAATAAAAACCGACCAATTGCTTCAGCCGATTCAATCAGTGTGTCCGTGGATCCAATTAAACACAAGTACATCAGTATTTACTGCAGACATGTTGTCAAAATTGATTTTATATTAGTTTCCGGGCTCAGACTCACACCAGTATTGACACTATTTGACACTTTTTTTAACGATGCAACTATTTTTCCACTATTTTCAAAAAAATTATCCTAATGACACTATTTTCTCGAAACTGGCTTCTAATCCCATTATTTCCTCACTTTCCCTTTAGAAATATTTTCGAAATTTTAATTAATATAATTTGAGGAATAATCTTTTAAAATTATACCATTTTAATTTTTAAGACTTATTAGTTGAATATTTTGAAGTCAGTAATGTCCGAAATCGAATAATTTCAAATTTGATCATTAAAAAATTAATAAACTTCTATTTTAATCGTACGGTTTTCAAGCTTGATTTTCAAATGGAAGCCGATAAATGTTTAATTAAATTTCGTTTCAAAATTGATAATATACATAAAATTGAGACATATTTGAAATAGAAAATTCACGAAGTTAGAAAATTTTGGACAATTTAAAAATAATAAAAGTCAAAGTTTATAATTCGCGATTATATAAAATTACATAAGATTATAAAATAAAATAAAAAAAATTTATGTTATAAACATAATCTTCATATTATTTATAATTTAATCATTTATTTGTTGTTAAAATAATTTTCAAATTCTTTCTAATCGGGATTTTAATGATTCGGAAGTCTTCCTGTGTCGGCGATTTTATACTGGGAATTATTGTAGATATCATCGGAGATTTTCTAATTCGGCAATATTATAAACTGTCAGGCAGTTAATTATTCCAGAATTTTAAATTATCTTCAGTTTGATAATTTCGAGAATTTCTTATTTCAAATATTTTCTCTTTTGGGAATTTCCCAATTTTGGGAACTGTATGTTTCGAAATTTCTCAGTCGTCCCCGTTTTCGAATTTTAATAAAATTGTAATCATTTTAATTTGAAAGTTTTAATAGTTGAACGATTTTTATATAGAGCATATCACAAGTTGAATAATTTCTTACTGATATTTTACAAATCAGAAAATTTTAGATTACTTCAAATTTCATAATTAAATTATCTTAATAATTCTCTTTTCCTAAATCTTTTGAAATTCTAAAATTTTATTTCAAATTGCAACCCTTACTAGGTAAACATTTTTCAGTCCAAAACTTTCCAAATCAAATATTTTTCAATTCAATTATTATTAAACAAACCATTTATATTGTACATAGTCTCAAATTTTTCATAATTAAGTAATTTTAAGTATTAAAAATTGAATAATTTAACTTTTTCAGCATTTGGAATGATTACATAAACTAGAACTGAAAGTGCTTGGAATCTAATAATTTTAAAATTTTCGAAATTAAATAATTATTATTCATTATTATTAGAATTATTCAATTTTAGTAACGCAAAAATGCATTTTGCTTTTACATTTGTATTTACGTAAGTGTAAATGAAAAGCGTTGAAACATTAATAATTTGAAGACAAAAGCGTTTGAAATTAAACAATTCCTAATTAAATGCTGGACCATTTTAGTTCAAATTATATTTAAAATAAGTTAAATTTTGAATTTAAATAGAATAAGTTATTTATCAATGTTATCTTCAAAGCGTCCAAAGCTAATTAATTTTAAATTTAATAATTTTAAATTAAAACATCTAAAAATTGAATGATTCCGAATAGAAAATGTTTAAAAGGTTTATGTTCAAAATGTTGGAAGTAGAATAATTCAAAAATTAAGCCTTTTAAAATTAACTAAATTTTTATTGAGTTTGATAAAAGGAAAGCCTCAATAGCTGAAAGATTTTAAATTTAGAAAATGAACAATTCTGAATGAAAGGATAGGAAGTTTTATACAAAATTGCATTATATGATAAGAAAATATTGAAATATCACTTCTACAATTATAGAAGTGATAGTTTATTTATAAATTATAATCCTAAATTAATCAATTCAATCAAAAAATTATAATCAAAATTAATCATACATAAAATTATAATCTCAAATTATAATTTTTAGAATAACATCTTTTAGAAATTCAAAATACCTGCATATAATGCAATATTATGAATATAATTTGTTTGGAATTTTTTTAGATGATGTTTTGTTCAATTTTTGTATGCCTTATAACATTACAAAAAATGGAATTGGTTTAGCGTATGAAGTTTGATCTACTTTTCTTTGTTAAAAAAACGCGACGAACTAGAGTTCTTCGTCTATGTTATAAGTTTGTTGTTCAAAAAAATACATGCTATTATCTTTTTAAATTTATGTGCCTATAGACACCATTTTTTATCTCTCAAATGAGTCAGAGCTCTTTAGTGTAAGTCTATGTTCTTGTAATAAAGAAGACATATTTATCAACAATTAATATTCAAGATTAAGTACCACCTTTACCAACAATTATTAAGTTAAGGAAACATTTATTTGAATTTATCGCGATTTTACAGATCCCTCGGTAGTACTTTAAATTTGTTCTGGATTTGTAGACCTACTTGAGTGACTGAAAAAGTTCAAGAACACTCAGGGGACTTTAGAAAAACCACAACTCCAACGAAACGAAATTAAAAGCAACACTGGGAGTTGTTCGGACTAACCTCCGCTTTAAACTAATGGTCTGAACTTTTATCTTCCTCCGGACGGACGGCATTAATTGTTGCAAAATACGACCATTACGGTTGCTTTTATTTTTTCCCTCTTTTACGTACTGAATGTATTACCAATTCAGTAGTTCATAGAACAATTCGAAAATTTTCAAAGAATATCGAAAAAGATTTATCGTCCTTCATTTATAATTAAAAATAAAAACATATTTACGATTGCAAATGTAAATCGGATGAGTTAGATGATATATAATAAATTCTATTATATAATTTATTTTGAGGGCATGGATTATAAGTTCAGTGAAATGATACTGGAATCAGTTTATTTACTAGACTGTGAATTTATCTTATACATGAGAGTTATTTCAAATTATTGTTGACAGATAATCACGTAAATGGTTGCTGATGTCGCTGTACTAGTTTCTCAATAGTTTGTCAACTGAAGTAACGAATTCGCTGAAGCGAGTAAAGTTTATTGGTGGAAACGCCGATAGTTCCAAGTTTCTCGATACTAAAGATTGAACCTTAATCATTCAAGTAATTTCAATTGCTTTCAAGTAGTTCTATCTATCTGTAAAAAAATTTATAAGTCACTTACTTGTCATTTGTTTTAAACATAAAAAAATGAAGAACAAATAAAAAACAAGTGACCTTTGAAAATGCAAGAACATGGTTATTCACCCAACCGGTCAAATGTCTGTGTATAATGAAGAAAGTTATATAAAATTAAAAAATTGTCAATCATTCTGTTTGAGAGAAAATAGTTATCAAGTATTTTCACATTTATTTTGAAAATACGGAAGTTAAAAAAAATGGTTTATTGAAGTGAATTTTTGTTGCCAGTAATTTTCAAGTAGATAAAGTTGATATTTTTCGCATCGAAGCAAAACAAGATTTAATAGAGTTGACATGGTAACCATTCCCCGTGTGGTGGGTAAATCTTAACACGTGAAGTTAATTTTTGTTGCAGGTGAAGATTACTCGGAAATCGATGTAAAAATTACATTTCGTTTTTTCTGTGATAAAATTACATTGAGTATCCAACAAATTCCCTTGTAGCATGTCCACACATGCTTAAGGCATTGTTTACAGTCCAATAGGAAATATATAATTAACTGTTATGAAAGGTATGCTTAGTGGTCTCAAACCCTATCTCAAAGGGTACGATTCCATAGGGCCATCATCTAACTACTAGGAATAGCTTTTTTGTTTGATAATATGGTCAAATTGAAGAAAAAACATCTTACCAAGTTTTGAGAAAAAAAATTACGATCTTTCATTGCAAATTAAGAAAAAGGCTAAGAAAACGTTGCTTATTTTAATTAGTATCCAACTCGACGATACCAGTAATAACTTTCATATTTCAGAATAAAAATGAATAAATGAATTATACAAATTTAAATTGAAGCAGGGTGCAATAATTTGCTGTAGGATATTGGAATCCATCTTATTTTAAAACTTTAGGAACAATTTTTGTGTTGTTTTCCATTAACTTAACATCCATTGGAGTAATCTTAATTTTGGCTTTTCTTCAGGGAAAACTGATAATAAACTGTTACCTTCCTTAAAATTTTTTAACCAAGAGGTAATCAAGAGCACGGTTTTAAGGTGAATAATTTTAGTTTATATACGGAGATATGAAAATCAGCAAATATAATATGATATTTTAAGGTCTTGATATTAAATTTATTTAAAAAAATTGTTTTTGATCTGAAAGCAAAAATTCTATGTTTTTGTTTTGCATTATGTATTTATAGTGTGTCTTTTTTTCCTTATTGTTGAATATTTTATTGAATGACCTTATTTCATTAATTAAATAGTCTTAAAGGAATACAAAAACGCAATATATCTAAATGCTCCAGGAGTGCTACAAATAATTTTAAAAATATAAAAAAATATTTTTATGTGAACTGAAACTTCTGGGATGTTAGAATGGAACATCCATGATGTTAAAATCGTTGTCCGAGTGCAGAAAATCACCGTAACTCCATTGGCTGTTTGATGAAGCTTATAGTCAATTTCATAAAAAGTGCTGTCGATATTCGTCCTTCACTTGATGAAGCTTATAATCAATTTTTTGTGTCATAAACTTCTTGAAAAATGACGATTATTAATATTTTTGTGATAGTAATAATTATGTCGTGAATTGTTTCGCCAGAGTAAAATAATTGATAAAAGTGCTATTTCATCTCCAGAAAAACGTTCAAAGTAAGAAAGCTCTGCGTAACATACTTGCATAAATCTTTTAATATCCACAGAAATAAATCTTTAACACCCTGATGGCTGTCCTATAGTTAAACATTATATATGTTAACTCTAAATATCTGAATGGTAAATGTGAACATCCATTTTTGTGTGGGATGGCAGAATATCATAATCGTAAAAATCCCATTAGCGTTAAACTCTAATTTAGATTTGGTGCAGCCGCACATGAAAAACATCCTGTTTCCCTAATTGACAAAGAGTTTTTCAGAAGTTTCCATTAAAGCCTGAGCCACCTTGAATTGTTTTATTTTCATCATTGCCAAATTTAACCGATGCTAATGTTTCCTCATTAAATTCTATTAGCATGTGGTTAAACACCGTATTTATCAATCCCAACATAAAGTAAAGTTCGATCGGAATCTGGCAAAATGATGCATTCCATACATTTATTGGCAGTTACTTTATTGGCAAGAAAAGTTATATTAAGTCAAAATTTTACTTGAAAATCTACAAATATTTGGCAATTATTTCTACCAATTAAAAGAACTGCACTCAAGAAAGAATACTTTTGATTTGGAACTTCCTGCAATTCACTGCAATGAAATCTGATGAAACCTTACAAAAAATTTTTAATTCTCAAACGACCATCATCAAGAGCTAGCAACAAAACCGCTTGAGGTTAATTCCGATTCTCTCATATTTACTTAATATAAATGATAGTCGACCTTTAAACGTGTGAAGTTGGATTAATGCCCGAAGAAAAGCCATCGGATGAAGAGCGCTTACATTCCGTGAGTCCAAGCGAGTATTAATTATCCAATTGCAAGCTGGCCGAACACGGTCACAGATTCGATTAATCTTGATCTTGGAAGCTTAATCGAGTCTCGCTCGAGCCAGATGAGTGGGAGAAAAAGTCAACTTGGAAACTTAGGTCAGTTACTTTAGACTTTTACTTCGAAAAATGTCTTTCTGAAATGCTAGCTGAAGTAGGCATTGAAAAAGGTACAAAAAAATTATTTCAGGGAATAAATTTGAAACTAGCAGTCACAGCGTGAATTGTCCACAAAATAAAAGGAAGACAATTAAATTTTCTACAAAAAATGTTTTTAATCATATTTTCATAATGTAGATAGATTCGGCTTTGAAACGACTGCACATACACTACTGACGAAGAGTATGGGATCTCTAACCGGGTGACCTATTGAAAATTATCCTCAACTTCAAAAGGTGATAGCGCCGTACAGATTATAGATAAAAATATTTTTTCAAACCGATGACATCCTTTTGAAACCTAAAGTGACTGGCATATTAAGTAAAAACATAAATGAGTTTACATTAATTATCATATAAAATGCAAACAAGGAGAATAATTTATAGGTTATTATAATTACTTTTCCGATTTATTATAGTATTCTCATTGTATCTAGAAAATCGGGATTAATCTACAAAAAATACATTGCCTACATTCATGCATAATTTAGCTTGAATGAAAATGGGATAAGCAACTTAAAGGAATATTCATTATTTCAGAAATAATTCACGTTTAAAGCAATATTGAAATCCTTCATTTTTCAAAACCTTCATACCAAGCTAAGAGTCAGCAAATAAAATTATAAAAATAAATAAATTATACAATGGAAATTGGAATTGGAACGTGATAATTCTGAGATACAGTTTTAGACGCTTATATAAATTGTTTCAGTCCGATTCGGCACATTTCCTAATAATGATCTATAAGTGATGAGGGCAATTTGATCCTTGTGGTTTACATACTCCAGGATGATCTATTAGCATGGCTGATGCAGCTAATTACTGATATATTATATTAGATCATTAGAAAAAAGCTATAGAAAATTTTTCAACTATCTTATCACAATGATTTCTCATATCATGAAAAATTTATTGTAATCTGCATCTCTATATATGCTGTGTTTTTGCCAAAATGAGTATCTGTTTACCATAGACTTCGTCTCCTCATACATGAAGGTAATTTCTCATTTGAAAATTGTTCATACGAACTTCATAAAATTATTTTAACTAAACGAAAATATTTGTTGTAAAACTTACGTGCTCCACAGCTTGTTATTACGCAGGCTATTTCTGCTGGCCTATTATATGTGCAAGTATTAGCACAGCATTGTGGATTGGTTCTTGGAGTCTGAAAACATATCATTTTTGTAATAATTCACAGATTGCTCATAAGAATCTAGTTTTCAATGTGAAAAAGAAAAAAAAAAGTATTTTTGCTGTGCTCACCTTTCAGGTTTCTTGGCACGTTTTCAATTATTCAACGTTAGCATTATTGCCACGATTGCTGTCAGGAAGGACAATATTATGTAAGAAATAGTATATGTAGATATCGATAATTTCATCATTTAATTGATTATAATTACAATTGACTAATAAGTTATTTTTCACTGTTATTAGGGAAACGAGGATTCAGCTATCATATATGAAAACTATTGTATATGTATGTTCTGTGCAATTTTTAAGTAATTCCTCAGTAGGGTTGCGATTGCTATAAACACAAAAAAAATTAAGAATAAAATTTGTTGCAGGAAATTTTTTAGAGCGATAAAGTTCTGTTCAGCCAACTTCGCGTATTTCAAAATACATGTGTTTTTCATGGAAAAACAAAAGAAATTTTAACCGATATTTGTGTAAAGTTTATCCTCTGAAGTTAATTTTTGTTGCAAACAATCTTTCGTCGGAAATCGATGTAAAGTTTGTCTTCTGTTTTTTCTGTGAAAATAACATATATCAAAGTTATTTACTTGTATTGATGTTTTGATAAATATCAGATATTTCAAAGCTAAGAAATTTTCAATGAATTCCTGCCTGCTGAAGGGAATCAAAATTATTTATGCAATCGTATATTTTACGAACATATCACTGACTATATACTACCATAATTATCACTTAGTAAGTAAAATCACGAACACTACTTTTCTTCTCATTTTGATAAATTGGAAGGGTTGAGCAAAATTCTTTTTAATTATATACTATAAAAGCCAGGAAAAATAATATATGTGACGAGCATATTATCAAGGTTTTATCAAAAATGTTATTGATCTCATAGTTTAAGAAAATTCCGTAGAATAAGTACCATTCTCATTTTTCTTGGCATTCATTTTTACAAAACGAAGTAACAAATTTTAAAACTTCGTTTTTTCTAGTATGTGTGATGAGCACATTACCCAGGTTTTATTTCAAATGTTTATGATGCGAACGCGAACTAGCAGATAAAAAATGCTAATATTTTTTATCTTCCTTTCCTTATTATTACTTTTTTTCATCATTATTTTTTATCTTTTCATCCTCATCTATATATGGACTTTCACTTTATAAAAAATCTTATTAAAATAGACTTTGTAATAAACCTTCCTTTATTTCCAGAAATAACATATCAAAATCTCTAAACTATTTTATTGATTCTAACTGAAAAAGGTGCAAAGAAGCTATTATGGAACTACATTTGTAAATATAGCTTCTACCTTTCTTTAGGTCTACTTTAGAACGTCTTTTACCGAATGTTTACTCTTAAAAACTTGAAGTGACGAGCACGTTAAGTAA
The DNA here is from genome assembly GCA_932195095.1 of Andricus curvator. Classification (NCBI taxonomy): domain Eukaryota; kingdom Metazoa; phylum Arthropoda; class Insecta; order Hymenoptera; family Cynipidae; genus Andricus; species Andricus curvator. Next base: position 57,834 of record CAKNYM010049603.1, on the reverse strand, counting down.
AAACATAAATGGGTTTGCCTAATTATAATCTAGAATGCAAGTGAAGAAGCTTATCCAGGGGTTATTATAATGCCCCTCCAGATTGAGCATTGTTCTCTCCTTGTATCTGAAAAATCTTAAGAAATCTAGGAAAAATAGACAAAATTTTTGAATAGATGATCTACCTTTTTAAATAATTTTACTTTAATTGAAATAGGATAAGGAACTTAAAGGAATATTCAGTATTTCAGAAGTAATTGACGCTTAAAGCAATATTTAAATTGTTTTGTTGTTGAAAAAACCTTCGTACTAAGTTCAGCAATTACCGAATAAAACTAAACGAAGCTAATTGAAATAAGAATGTGTTAATATTGAGATAAAACTTGCCATATATATGTTCTTCTAATCCGATGGGGCACATTTCCCTGAAATTTTGTCCATACCTTTAAGAAAAAAATGTTTTTAAACATAAGTTCTAAAAAAGCCAGAAATAATTTTTCTTTACAGCAATGCTCGATCAAAGGTTAGGATAATTAGGATTTGCAGGTTTGCATTCTTGATCTGTTTTATTTTTTGTTCTCTGAAGAATTATAAATGTTTATTATTATATTATAGTTTTATCCTACAATTATAGGGAAAATAGATCCAGTTTTTTAAAACTAGCTTTTGACGATAATTTATTAATTCTCGCATAATTGCAGTCTTCATGACTTATGTGGGTTTGAGAAAATGTTATGGAAAAAAATTTCTAAAAAAGGGCAGACATTACCGAAAAAATCTGCCCCCACATTTGTGCACAGATATTTCAAAATTAAAGGTCAAATCATCGACATTTGTAATTTGGTGATTGTGAATTCTCTTTTGTTAAAGCTCTTTGGGCTTTAACGAATACATTCTCATCACGTACCTCGTCACTGACAGGCTAGTCTTCAAATAATCTGTTTGTATTTACAGGCATTGAAAGCATTTTTTTCCGTGTAACAAACATTTGAATTTTTTGTCTGGTATTTCGTGTTCGCATCATGAACATAGAAGATGAGACCTTGATAATATACTCGTCATGCACATAATAAAACGTAAAACAAGAGTTAAATAAAGCCAATTATGATGTGAGTGTTATGAAACAGGGTGTCTACTCAACTCCGGAAGAGAATTGCCTGATAATTCCATGTCGAATAATTAAATAAATAATGCGTATGATTAATTATTTCTTGAATTTCTTCCTAAAGTCCATGAATTTAAACAATAATTAAAATCAATTTTTATTTTATCTTCATGTACTTGAAATTCAGTGCATATTTGACATATTAATATTTATATTTTAAATGGTAATGTTTTTCCCCTACATGGTCTAAAATCAATATTTTTTTAATATTGATTATTAATTTTATAAGTTGTGAAAAAAATATCTCTAGCTCCGCTGGGTTTCGAACTCCAAGTCTTTCAGATTCTATTATAACGAATAATGTTCTATTAGAAAAGACGAATTTTCAAAAAACTTACAGTAATTTTTAACAAAAATGATTAATTTTCGACTAAGAATTAAATAGTTACATTTTCAGTGAAAAAATTACTTTTTAACAAAAAAGATTAATTTTCATCTAAATCGATGGAATATTCAACTGGATTGATTAAATTTTCAATTTAAAAAAATAGAATTTTCAACCAAAGAAAACAAATTTTCAACCGAATAGTCGAACTTTCTACCAAAGTAATGAATTTTTAACAAAAATTATGAATCTTTAAGGGGGGATCCTGCTTTAGGAGGCTCAAAAAAGCGATTTTTTTTAATTGCTTAAATCTATTCCTAATATATCTAAGAATATGTATCTAAATTTATAGGGGCTGATTCGCAGTATTTTTAAAGATACAGTCCTAAACGTGGTGGGATGTCGAGCAAGTATACGAGCGCTCGGGCAGATGAAGCGCGCTCCACCCCTCGGTCTAACAACTCCGAACTGTGTACCTGAAAATGTTCAACAGTCTTTCGAAACAATATTTTTAATTCCTAGAAGTGCCGTTTACTTTATAAAGCAGGAATAGTTGATTAGCGTACTATTACTGTAAGTAATAGAGAATTAACATTCTTTCTTATCGTAAACTTTGAAGCGCGTTTTCTCGAGTTTTCGTTTTTACGATTTTTCTAAACTGGCGGGCGTGATTGCAAGAAAACTAGACGACCAATCAAAATGAAGCAAGGCTTGTTAGCTTCAGTTTTGTATTCTCTTCTATTTGGACTAAAAATATTTACGAAAAAAAAATTTTAAACAACTTTTTTAGCAAGTTGAAATGATTTTTTTGTTGTTGCAAAAGGCAAATTTTCTTCAAACTTGAGAAAAATTTGTTTATTTGACAATTTTTCGGGTTTTTCTTAATTCACCTAGAAGAAAAATATATGAAAATTCAATTTCTTTTTGGTTTTTTTGTTTCAGACAAAAATTACGAGTTCCATCTTGCCCGCCAACATTTTTTTAAATCCCGTCGTTATTTTAAATCCCGCCTATTTTTTTGAATCCCGCCGATATTTTTCTCTCAACAAATTTTTTTTATAATGTTCAAATATATAATAAAATCATCTAAAAAGTTCGCTAGACTTGCTTATTTTTTTCTGTCCGAAAAAAATCCCCCCAAAAATGCTTTTTTTGGGCCTCCTAAAGCAGGATCCCCCCTTAACTGGAGCAGTTGGATTTTAAATCAAAAAGATGAATTTTCATTAGAAAGATTAATTTTCTACCAAAAAAGACGAATTTTCAACAAAAACATGAATTTTTAAGCAAAAGAATAGTTAGATATACAGTTTAAAAAAAAATAATTTTCAAGCAACAGAACAAGAACACTATCAATAAAAATGTAAAATTTTCAAGCATTAAGAATAATTTTCTACTAAAAAAGAAGAATTTTCAACAAAATACATGAACTTTTAACAAAAAAGATAAATTTTGGACAAAAGACTGTATAGTTAAATTTTCAATGAAAAAATGACTTTCTAAGTAAAGAGATAAATTTTCGACTAAAAATTTATTATTTTTGGTTGAAAATTCGTCTTGTTGGGTTAAAAAATCATCTATTTTGTTTGCAGTAAATTCATTGTTTTTATTTTGGATAATTTGAACTGTTTTTGGTTGAAAATCAAGAGTATTTTTAGTTAAAATATCAACTATTACATTTTTCTTTGAAAATTTATCATTCATTATTTTACCTGCAAACCCTTTTTTTAATTTGAACTATATTTGTGAAAATTATTATTTTTTGGTTGAAGATTTATTTTTTTCGTTAAAAAAAGATCTTTTTGGTTGGAAATGTGACTATTTCCATTGAAATTAATTTTATTTAAATTTAAATTATTCTTTTCAGTTGAAAATTCAACTCTGTGGTAAAAAAAATTAATTTCTCTGGTTAAATATTCGTTTGTTTTTTGGTTGAAAATTCATTTTTCTAACTGAATATTGAACTATTTTATTTTCATTGAAATTTATCTTTTCAATGGAAAATTGATATATTTTGTTGAATATTGGTCTTTTTTAATAGAAAGTTTATCTTCTGGGTTAAATATTCAACTATTTGATTAAAACTTGATATGTTATAGTTGAATATTCATCATTTTTCTGAAACTTTATTCTTTTGTATATAAATTTAACTATTTTGTTGAGAATTGGTTTTTTTTAGGTAAACATTATTTTCTCCAATTGAAAATGTGACTATTTCATTTTTGTTTGGAAATTTAGCTCTTTTAGTTGAAAATTAATCAATTTTCTTGAAAAATCGTTTTTTTTTTCGTTGAAAATTCAATTATTTCAGTAAAAAATTCATATATTCGGGTTGAAAAATCAATTGTTTTTTACTACATTCGTCTGTTTGGCTTGAAAATTTAACATTTTGTACAAGAGTTTTTTTCTTTAGTGACTCAGGTATCTTTCTTTTTTGGAAATTCAATTCTTTTGTTAAAAGTACCTCTTTCTGGTTTCAAAATTAGTCTGTTTTGGCTAAGGATTCAACTAATTGGTTGAAAATTGAAATATTTTTGGATTAAAATATCAATTATTACATTTTTTCAAAATTCATATTTTTTTAAAATTCATATTTTTGACTGTTTAAAATAAATTTAAATACAAATATTGTTTGCATTAACATTACTGATCACCTAGGTGTAAGGTTGTTTTTATACCTGAAAGAAAAATTTAGAACGTTCAGAGAAAATTAAAAGTTGTTCAGGGAAAAGTCAGGAAAAGTCAGGGCATTCCGTAATTTAGGTTTTCTATTAATCCTGTACTTGCATTTGAAAAAATAAACTTTTTCAGGAAATGAATATCACATATAATCAAAATTACTGCACTCAACTCCCGATACAAGACCGTTTTCGTGCATGGCTTGTCTTGGCCTTGATACTCAATCGGGGGAATCCGAACGTAAACAGACAGGGCCGCGTCAATCATTTCTTTTGCATTTTGTGGATTTGGACGCATGACGCAACCTGATACAACTACCGCGCTGAGAGTTCGGCCCTCAGGATGTTTGTCACGCTTGACTAAACACATACTTTCTTTCGGCCCCGCGGCTCCTCTCATCACGAAATTTCAGCGGCCATCAGTTGTAGGAACATCGTAAACTAGGGGTTCGTGTATCGGGATGTGAATGTATTTGTTTGAGTGTAGTAGGACTTTTTGGAATTATTTATCTTTAAAGACTAGAGTGACGGTTCTAACGATGTTTTGAACAGTTGGGCAAAGTGTCGGGTGTTATTTTGAGATTGCTCGGTGAAGTAGCTCGGTACAGTCGGCAGAAGCAGTAGCTTAAGAAGAACAGGGAGCACATGCCTTAGAGTAAAAGAGATGGAAGAACAGAGAAAGAGACCGACGAGAAAGTCTATCCGTAGAAACGTGCGACTAAATGAAAGGAATGTAAATCATAAAAAGTTACGAGCTTTTAAATCTTCTACAAGGTGGCGCACGTTCGCTTTAATTACCTTACATCTCTCATTCCGCCCCTCGCGACTCTTGCACGTCCTGGAGGGTAGCCACCCCTCCCCCACGATGCCCTCAACTTCTCACTCCATCCCTGTATATCACTCTCATTTGAATTCCAGGAGGACGTCGTATCTCCACTTCTACTTCCTCCTACCTCCTTCCACCTCTTTCTCACCCCCTTTTTCCCACCCCCTTTCTTCTCTTCCTCCAGCATTCAGAGAAATTTCTTACCCTCACCGAATAGATCATCTTCAATGCTCTGAACTCTTGGGGATAATTAGAGGGCCGCCACGTATTTCAGTTTCTGATATCAAACCGTTAGATGAAATAAAGAGATAAAAAAATATTCACTCTGCTACTACTTCGTTCCAAGTCGTTATTAACACGCCACGAGAATTCTGCTTTCCAAGAAGGAAAAGATACGCGATCTTTCTCAAGGTGTGCACCAGGAGGCGGTGGGATTGCTTTCTAAGTGATTGTGAGATAAGTGGAACGATCCTTCTCGCGTCTGACGTTCCGCTCGTGCCAGCAGCCTTCCGACTGGAGTTTCTAGAAACGGATGCCAAGTTGAAATCAAAATTTCGAATTCGTGTCGCATTCGAGTAGAGAAAATTCTCGTTCAATCCTTTTAAAAGTTGGTTTTAAGTCATTTTTTAATGGAATATTTAACAAAACGTTTCTAAATTCAATTTTGTAGTCAAACACTTTGTAATGGTAACATTTTCCAAAAATTTTAAATTCATTTCATTGAACCTTCCTCAATTTAAAAATGTCTAATACAATGTTCTAAGCAATTGTCCGGATGTGTGTGTGTGGATGTCACACTTTTTTGTGAACACGATAACTTGAAAACGGTTGCAGATAAATTGATGAAATTTGAAGGGCCTACTTTTTCTCACTAATATCTTGAAACTGACCAAAGGATTTAAAAAAATATTAGTTGCATTTTTTTCAGCACATAATAATATTTTAAAAATCAGTTTTTTATAGAAAAACTTTTTTCATTCACATAATTCAAAGTTGATGCAAGACTATAAAAGATTCCTTTGCTTAAGACGAATCGATTGACCCATAATATTAATATATTTTATGAAAGCGTAGGAAAGTCATGGTAATTTATATATTTTGAAAATCGTTTTTTATAGTAAAACTTTTTTCATTAACATAATTCAAAGTTGATGCAAGGACAGAAAACATGTGTTGATTCGAGACGAATCGATTGACCTATAATATTAATACATTATTGAAGAGTAAGGAAGCTATGGTAATGCATAATATTTGAAAATACGGTTTTTTATAGTAAAACTTTTCTCTTCAATATAATTCAAAGTTGATGCAAGAATATAAAAGATTCCTTGGTTCGAGACGAATCGATTGACCTACAATATTAATACATTTTATTGAAGTGTAGGGAAGTTATGGTAATTTATATATTTTTAAAATCGATTTTTATGCTAAAAATGTTCTCATTCTCATAATTTAAAGTTGATGCGAGAATAGAAACGTGGTCTTGATTCAAGACGAATCGATTACCCATAGCATTGATATATTTTATTGAAGAGTAAGGAAGCTATGGTAATGCATAACATTTGAAAACACGATTTTTTATGGTAAAACTTTTGCACTAACATAATTCAAAATTGATGCAAGAACGGAAAAGATTCATTGATTCGAGGCAAATCGATTGATCTATAATATTAATACACTTTATTAAAGATTAAGGAAGTTTTTTTTTATCGTAAATTTTCAAATAGAATAATTCTGACAATTTCTGTAAAAAAATAATAAAACTGGGAAAGAAATAGGGTGCAACAGAACTTCTCCCTTCCCTTTTCCAGCTCGAAAAATTATCATTTCGAATACAAAATTTTATTTGTCTGATTTGTCCTTGTATTTAAAAAATTGTTTGTATTATTTTGTAATTTTGTATTTTTGGTAAATTTATATTTTTAAATTGATCAGAATGAAGACTTTGGTTTGTCTATTATTGAAAAGAATAAGTTACTAATGCTTCCTCTATGAGGAAGCTAATACATTTACTGACGGGATGCAAAGTGCTCGTGAAATGAGCACCATATAATTATAAATACAAACAAAGTGGAAACACTCGACATCGAATTCACAGCTAGTTTAAAAATTGTTCGTCCAATATTAACAGTTACGTTTACCTTAACTATAAACCAACTTTTCTACGAATAATAACAAAATACATTAGTCTTAAAAAGTCTCCTCCCACTTGGTGCATACGATATTTTTTATAACAAGTACGTGACTTCAGACGTTTTTTGCAACACAGTCATATGATTTCTGCTTATATAAAAGAATTTTAGAAACTTTATTTTAATTTCAATATGAATTTAGGAAATGTATGGTAAATTATGGTAAGTTATCAGTAATTTATTGTAAGTTATCGCTTCGAGTTGGTTCAATCTGGTAAACGATCTGTCAATGCAATCAACTGATTGCTTGATAAATTTCATTATTTACCTCTAACGTCACTTTTTACTCTCTAGGTAGTAAAAAGCAGTTTTCACTTCTTGGGGAGTGAAAAGTAACCAGAAAAAAGCTGGACTCATTTTGAGTCGGATATTGGCCTAAAATTGAGGGGCAGCAGTTTTTTCTCAACATGGACTTAAATTTAGTTGGTAAACAAAAGAAAATTACACGAAGTTGTCCCGTCAAAGAATAAAGTTAGACGTGAAAAAAATAAGACGCAGAAAAAGTAAGCCAAGCTTTTTTCTGTAAACTTTTTACTTCTAGGGAGATAAAATTACTTTTCATTCCCTCACGAGATTTACAAAACTTTTTAGGGATCTTATTAGATATCAAGGAATTTCGAAATATTTCTAGGGATTTTGAGAGTTTATGTTATTTTGAGAAACTTCGAAAATTACAAAATTTCTACAGACTTTAAAAAGATTTCCAACGTCACGAATTTTGAAGGACTTCAGGTGAATTGAATGGGATTTTGAAAATTCGAAGGGATTCAAGGAGATTTCAAAATATTTGAAAAGATTTTAGGAAATTAAAAAATATTCACGAAGATTGTAAAGGATTTTGAGAGATTTTGACGGAATTCAAGATATCTCAAGAGGTTTCGATTATTTTTAGGGCTTTTAAAGGATTATAAGGAACTTCATGGGATTTTAAATATTTTATACGATTTTAAGGATTTTTACAATTTTTAAGAAGTTTTAAGGGATTTGAAGATATTTTAAAATAAGTCACTGGACTTAGAAGGATTTCAAAGAATTTCATACGATATTGAAATATTTTCACGAACTTTTGAAGGGGCGGGGGGAGATTTGAACGGATTTGTAGCAGCTTAAAAAAAAGTTAAAACATGTTAAAAGATTTCAGAGGATTTTAAGGGATTTTAACAGAATTTAATAGATATAGAGGGATTTTGATGATTCAACGTTATTTCGAGAAAATGGAATGGATTTTGAAATATGGTAATTTATTTTCATATATTCCAAGGGGTTTGAAGAGATTCGGAAAGATTCCCGCGGATTTGTAATATTTCAGGGAATTTTAAAGACATTTCTAACAAGGAAGGTACTCCAGGTGTCCCTCGCCAATTTGATTCTCCCTGATATATGTTGTAGTACTCGAAAAACTAAGCGACACCTATTTTTTTTTATCTGCGGAAAAACAAATTAAGGGGGTGAAAGAGCCCCTCAAAGACAGGGGTCGCAAGTGTCGATTGTACAGTTCTGTGTACAAAAACAAAATTGATTTCGGCCAAACCTACTGGAAAAGTTTCCTTGTGATGAAAGATGAATAACGTAATTTTCTCGAAAAAGAAAAAAAAAATGTTGGGGGGGTAAACCACCCCTACATATTTTTAAACTTGTGCTAAAAATTGCTCAATTCGCAGGAAAAAATTAAAAATATATATATTTTGGACTTGAGACAAAAATAAAGTTTACGTGTTTCACCAAAAAAAATTTATAAAAAAATTATTGGGGTTAGCTACCACTAAAAACTTTTTATTTTGTGTCTATGATAATATATAGTTTCCATACACGAAAAAAAATGGGAAATTGTTTTTATAACGAAGCAAGTAAAATAGAGTCCATCCAACATGAATAAAAAAATTGGGCGGGGGTAAACCACCCCCCAATTATGTATGAAATTGCAAAAATAATTCTAAAATCGAGCAAAAAAATTCAAAAAAATACGTGTTGTACACGAAAAAGAGGATGAAGGTATTTATGTATCTTCAAGAAAAAAGAATCATTCAAGAGGGTTACTACCCCTAAATTGTTTCACATATTAACATTTATAATCATCAAACAGAACGGTAAGGTAACCAATAAATTTTCCAATTTCGATATTATACATGAAAAATCTGAATAGGGGAAGGTGCCCACTTGAATATTATGGAAATTTTTGTTCAGATTTTTATTCATATTATTACATAAAAAAAGCGTTTTCAAAAATATTTTACATTTGACCCAGGGCAGGTTCCGAGGGCCCTGCCTTGGGCCACACATTCGCATCTCCGTAAACTCTGAATAAACTACCTTATTTCTTTTATAATGCATGCTGTTTTTTTATAAAATAAAACAGAGATGCTCAAAGAACATTTTTATTCAAAATTATTTACTTAACACTCTACTACAAAGTAATCTTTGGACGATTTGAACTGTTTCATTGCGATGAAAAAAAACTCACCGCTTTTATCTACATTGAAATTAAATTTAATGCTGTAAAAATACTTTTGAAAAAGAAAATTGAATAGATTTCTTCTTTTGCAAGTTTTTCGTTTCCGATACTGGATTTTTCGAAAATTTCTCTTTTTTCCGAATGAGTTTAAAGTCGTTAGCCATGCCTGTGAAAATAATTTTCCAATTTTTTTTTGTGTACGTAAAGTATATATTATCATAGACACAAAATGAGAAGTGTTTAATTAATTTTAAAAAAAAATTTTTTGACGAAATACGTCAAATTTATTTTTGTCCCAAGTGCAAAATATATATTTTCAAAAATGTTTCACCTATGAATACAGCAATTTCCGGCACATTTAAAAACGTGTAGGGATCGTTCACCCCCGCGTGATTTTTCTATTTATGTAGGATAAACTCTATTTTACTTCCTTCATTATAAACATAATTTCCCAATTTTTTTGCGTATGTAAACTATATATTATCATAGACACAAAATAAAAAATTTTTAGGGGTAGCTAACCCCATTAATTTTTCTATAAATTTTTGTTGGGAAAACATTTCAACTTTATTTTTGTCTCAAGTGCAAAATATATATATTTTTTATTTTTTCCTGTGAATTTAGCAATTTTTAGCACAAGTTTAAAAATATGTAGGGGTGGTTTACCCCCCCAAAAATTTTTTTCTTTTTCGAGAAAATTACGTTATTCATCTTTCATCACAAGGAAACTTTTCCGGTAGGTTTGGTCGAAATCAATTTTGTTTTTATACACAAAACTATACAATCGACACTTGCGACCCCTATCTTTGAGGGGCTGTTTCACCTCCTTAAAGTGTTTTTGCGCAGATAAAAAAAATACGTGTCGCTTAGGTTTTCGAGTACTACTTAAGGACTTTGAGAGATATAAATAGGTTTTTATGATTTTGAGGGATTTCGAGGAATTTCATTGACTTTCAAAAGCGTATAATGGATTTATATATTATGAGGGATTACAAGAATTTTGGAAAGATTCATCTTGATTTTGAGGGAATTTTGCTGTTTTAAGGATTGTAAAGTGATTGATAGAATTCAAAATATTTCAAAGAATTTTCAAATGACTTCAAAAAGTATAAGGGATTTATAAAATTTTCAAAAGAATTCACGCGATTTCAAATAATCGTAAAAATTTCCAGAGATTCGACAAGATGTACTTAAAGGTGAACACCACATTTTAAGGATGATTTAACTTTGCGACTCTATATTTATTTTATTCTCAATATTTTTTAAAAATGATTAGAAAGCGGAAACTGGCGTAAGAAGTGCTTTGGACCTCCCCTGAATAAGAAAAACTAAGCATTTTATTTATGAGACTGCATAATTCCACTAAAACTAAAAAAAAATTCAAAAATGGACATCTTTCTCAGTTATAAACACCCATAGAATCCATAAAAATAGTCATAAAAAAAAAATATTTACACACTTTTTGTTGGAAAAACAAAATATTTAGTAGCTTGTGTCTCTTTTTTCTCTTTTTACCCGTCAGTCAACTTTTGGCCATAAAGCTGTGTACAATGCTATTAAATCTTTTATTACTCATTTTATTTAAAAACATGTGTACATACATACTTTTCATGACAAATCAGTAAAAATGCAAGCTTTTCTCAAAGGTTTTTGGACTCATTTTGAAGGTTATAGTTTCCAAAAAGTTTAGCCATTTATGGTCAGTTTTTGTGGCAATCATTCCAGATATATTGGCAATAACATGGACTAGAAATTCTTTCATGCTAGAATCATCCAAATTTATAAATGTATCAAGTATAAAATAAACTTTGCACTCTTCCCTGTTTAAAACTTCAATAGGCTTGCGACAGCTGCATTATTTTTTGAATAGAATGGAATTTTTAGAATAAACTACTTGAATCATACACAAACCATCAAACCCACTGAATTTTTTTAATTGTTTTAATTTGATTTTTCAGGCCACCCTAATGTGCATTGTGTATATGTGAATCATAATTCAGAATTCCTGGTTCATTGTCGGTAATATCAAACACCGTCAAATGAGGTAACTTCGGACATGTGGGGTAAATTCGGACATTCATAAATTGATAGTTTAAATTACCTAAGGGGTCTTTAACCAGAATCTAGAACCAGTTAAGTCTTAATTACGACTTTAACTTGTTCTACGTACTGGTTAAAACCCCCTTAAGTAATTTAAACTATCAATTTAGGAATGTCTGAGTTTACCCCATGTGGCCAAAATAACACCGTTTGACGGTACCGAGTTAAAACTTTAAATAATTTTATAACTCTATTTGAGGGCCAACGGCGATACCACTCTGGAAACACCAGTTCTCGTAAGATCACTGAAGTTAAGCATTGTTGGGCGCGGTTAGTACTTGGATGGGTGACCGTTCAGGAATACTGCGTTGCTGTTGGCCCGTCGTGGGTGTGGTGGGCCCACATTGGTAGTAAATATCCACCTAGAAACACTACCCGAATCGGGTAGTGAGGCAATGAACTTTCGAGTTCAAACTGCTAATCAATTTTTTTTTTTTTATTTGAGGGCAAAGAAGGGCGGATAGTAATTTCGACTTCTAGTGAAATATCGGATTTGATAAGCAAACATGGTTTTATAGCTGCCATGTTTTTTACAATGACTCTTATTACTTTCTTGACGAGCGCGTCTCATTAGAAGTAAGTAAGGCTGTTAATGACTTTCAGAGGCCCGAAAAGAATTAGCTTCGATCCAATGCAGGGAAAAAATAGGTGGTAGAAAAAATTTGATATTGTTATTTTTTTCAGTTTTTTATAGATATGAATTTGGTATCAACTCAGCTTAATTGAAAGAATTTGGTAAATCTTACAAAAGTATAGACAGACCGAGAATATAATTCTGAAAGTATAATTATAAGAAATTACTTGATTTCTTTTGTTTATCGAATTACTTGTTTCGTTTGAATTATTTATGAAATTTTCATCACAATTAGTTTATCCAAATTATAGAAATATAGTTCACTATGTGTGGATAAAGATACAAAAAAAAGTATTTGATTAAAATTTCAGTATGAGTAATGCTTAATAAGTAATTCTCATTTCTCTGTGAAATAAAATGCCCAATCCTTTTAATTCAGCCAAGAAAACAATATCCTTTGACATTTTCGATTTTTAAAATCATAGAACAATTCTGTATGTAAAAAAATGGTTGACTTTTCTACCATAAAAGATAAACTTTCTGCCCAAATAGACGAATATTCAATAAAACAGTTGAATTTTCAACAAAAAATGATGAATTTTCAACCAAAAAGACAAAACTTCAACAAACGGTTGAATTTTTTACGAGAGAAGAGGAAATTTCAACCAAGAAGATTTAGCTTTTTATCAGAAGAAACGAGTTTTCATCTGAAAAAAAAATTAGTTTTAAATAAAGAATGGAAACGTAAGATTTTCAATTTAAAGAAAAAACTAATTTCGAACGAGAGAAATGAATTTGCAACAAAATAGTTGAATTCACAAACAAAGAAATTAATTATTAATAATTAATTAAAACCAAAGAAAAGGGTTTCTTAGTCCATTAAAACATTAATTAAGTTTTTCAAAACTCCCATTTCCATACTTTACATCCCTACTTTCAATTTTTCCCCTCCTTCCCCTTCCCATACTTGCACCTTTACTTCCCCTCCCTTTCCCAAATTCTTCCTCATCCACTTCCGCCTCTCTTCACTTTCCTATTTAACACTTTCCTTCCTCTACTCCTTCACCCCTACTTCCTACTTACATTTTCGCTCACTCTCCGACGCCCTGCCATTTCTCCTCACTTCCCCAATCCTAATTGCCCCTCACTTTTCCTGATTTCTGTCCTCTCATTTCTCGTCACTTCCTATAATTCCCTTCCTCTCATTCCCTTTCACTTCCTCATACTTTCCGTCCCTTCATTTCGCCTCACTTTTCCTACTTGCGCTCACTCTTCCTACCTCCCCTACTTTCATACAATTCACCTCTTCTCATTTCCCCACTTTCCATCCCTTGTTGCCCTTACTTCGACAACCCTCATTTCTCCACTTCCCTTACCCCCTTCCCCACAGTTCCTAATTTTCCCTGTTTCCCCACCCCTCACTTCGCCCACACCCCTCATTTCCCCAACAAATTCGCACTTCCTTACTTCCCCTAATTCTTATAAATGCTTGGTATTGAAGTTCAAGTCTTTCACATAGGTCAGCTTCACACAGTCCAGCGGAAGGTTAGCTACGCGCGCGTAGAACTGTTGAAGGGAGCTAAACTTTCGACTCGAAAAGAGCGTGAAAGAAGGGTTGCCAACTTATAAAATTCAAATTTGAGGGCATAATGCGCGTTTTTATTTTCTAGTAATTTTAAAAATCCCGAAATGAAACGATAGCAAATTTAAAAAAGTGATAATGATCATATTACAAGTAAATATTGAGAGCCCGTGCATAAGAACTGTAATACAAATTTAAAAAAAGTACATATTACTTCTTTCTTTCAGCTGATCGAAACTGTCGGTAACGTAGGTCATCAAAAGTAATGATGCACACAGGCCGCAGATTCGGTCGGTTTTTTTTAATTTTGAAAAATTTAATAATTTCGAAAGTGTTTACTGTGCCATAAAACTTGTTTGGTGCTGCCTGTTAAAAAGTGAAATCGGATTGATTACTGGCTAGAGTCGAGAGCACTTGTTTATATAAATATTCAGAGTGGCAATGAAACAGTGAATCTTTTAGGTTATGTTTGTTTTTCTCGAATGTATTTTTGAAATGTCAATTTTGAATATCTGGTTCGTCTTCATAATAAACTATTTGTAATAGCTGATTGGATTAGCTGGAGTACATGTATTTTATAAGTTAGCTATCGCTGTCAACCGCTGGCAACCGCTGGCAACCCTTCTTTCATGCTCCTTATCAGTGAATCTTTTAGGTTATGTTTGTTTTGCTCAAATGTATTTTTGAAATGTCAATTTTGAATATCTGCTTCGTCTTAACA
>CAKNYM010049603.1:23468-43233 GCA_932195095.1 Andricus curvator | reverse complement strand
TGTATTTTTGAAATGTCAATTTTGAATATCTGCTTCGTCTTAACAATCAAAAATTCGTAATAGCTGATTGGATTAGCTGGAGTACATGTATTTCATAAGCTGGCTACCGCTGGCAAACGCTGGAGACCGCTGGCAACCGCTGGCAAGCCGATCAGTGAATCTTTTGGGTTATGTTTGTTTTACTTGAATGTTTTTTTAGACAGTTTTGATCAGCTAGATTACATGGATTTTTTAAGTTGGCAATCCTTCTTTCACGCTCTTTTCGAGGCGAAAGTTTCGCTCCACCGACAGTTCTACGCGCCTGCAACTAAGAGTACTAAAAGTCACTGCTGAATTTCATACGTGATTATTCATTCAAACAAAGAGCGAGAAACTTTTTTAAAATACCATTGGAAAGCTTATGAAATTCCGCATCAAATGACCCCCAATAGAAATATTTTTGATCTTTTGAAAACAATATATCACGTGAGAAGTTTTAAAACAAAATTTAACAATTTGTCGAATTGTTGGAAAGTTATAAAAAAATCCCAAGCTTTTACCACAGTCTCTGAAGTCTTATCTTCAATTGAAGCCAATAAATGTCTAAAAATCCTTATGAGTTTCCGAGATATGACTAAAAAAGACCAAGTGTGTCTGCGTCAAGTTGCAGTCGGCGATCACCGCTGTCGCGTAACTTGCGAGCTTGGTTTAAATAAAGATAAAGTTTAAAGTATGACTTCTTGTTACTTTCAGATTTTTCAGAAGTTGCTTAAGTCACGGCACGAGTTGAAGTTAAGGTACAAAATCTGAGAAATTCTCGGCGATCACCGATTTTGTGGCCGACAGCGTTAATCATCGACTGAAACTTGACGTAAACACGCTCGGACATTTTTAGTCATATCTCTGAAACCAATCAAGAGTTTCTAGTTTTTATCAGCTTGAATTAAAAATAAGACTTTAGAGACTGTGTGATATGAATGTCAGATTTTTGCTACAACTTTCCTAGGTGACGTCATCAGTTGAAGTCGAGGTACAAAATTCAAAAAATTCTCGAATTTTTTTTAAACTTCACAAGTTCACACGACTTCTCACTTTTCCTTTTAGAAAAATCAGAAATGTCTCTATTAGGGTTCATTATACGCGGAATTTCATAAACTTCTCAGCGATTTTTTAAAAAAAGCTTCCCGCTTTTTTTTGAACAAGTAAACCTGTTTTAAAGTCAGCAATGATTTTCATTACCGTTCGCGTTAGACGCGTAGGTAATTTTCGACGGTAGTGTAGTTTTATGATTTAATTTTTCTGATTTTTGAAAGAGCTTTAAATTGGAAAGTTTGAAAAGAATGGGAGTGGATTCGGGTAATTGATAGACATATATCTGTGTTTGGTGAAACGAGCACAGAAAGGGTGGAGGTATGTCGTGGCGGATAGGATATACGTCATGGGGTGACAAGCGGAACAAATGGAATCTGAACCAGCAATCCTCTGGTGTAAACTGCTTATGTGTCGACCTCCCAACTGTCAGCCGACAATGATCTAATAATATTAGAGATAATGGATGTTTCATTCGTTCATAGCATCTGATGTTTCAATGAAAAACCTCTGCTTTCAAGGGAAAAGAACCTGATTCCATTTCCCAAATCTGAAGCTTTTGATTTGATTTCAGTTTCAGTTATTATTTGAGTATTAAACCAAAACCAAAAAAACATTTTCTGAAATCGCAATAAATTTGTACAGTACTTTGGTTCAATCTTGCTACAAAATCAAAATTTCGAAATTCCCTGACTTTCCCTGACTTTTCCCTGACCAAGTTTTCATTTTTCCTGACAGTTCTACATTTTTTGTAGGTTTACAAACAACCTTATATCTAGAAGATCAATAATGTTAATAAACAAATGTTTGTTTCAAAATTTATCTTAAGCAATTTAAGTGACCACAGTAATAGCGAATTTCAAAAGGAGTCATCCATAAATTACCCAATACCAAAATAATACTAACAAAAAAAGACATTTTGAAAACAATAGTTAAATTTTCAACCAAAGTGATGAATCTTCGATGAAAAAATGAATTTTCAACTAAAAGTGTTTTAGTTGATATTTCCACAACAAATATTTTAATTTTTCATCAAAAACAGTTGCCTTGCATGAATGACGTAAAGTTTTTTTTCGGAAATTTTGAACCATGTACACCCCTTTGTGAGAAGCAGAAAGTTTTACACACCACCTTCTACCGCCCCCTTACGTAATACTGACCCACTAAATTTTTTTCGTCAATTTATTTTGAGGTCATCCAAAAACAACTGTTTTTCTTATGAATAAACAATGAAAAATAATTTTCAATAAAATAGTTTAATGAACAACCAAGATAGGCTCATCTTCAACCTAGCAGTTGCATTTGTAACCAAAAAATATGAAACTTCTACCATAAAAGAAGAATTTTTAAAAAAGAGTTGAATTTTCAATTGAGAAAGATTTTTTAGTCGATGAAGAAAAAAAATGTCATCCGAAATGTTACATTTTTTAACCAAAAATAGAAGCTTTCTAAAAAACAGTTGAATTTCCTACTAAATAATTAAATTATATGACAAAAAGCTGAACTTTCAACCAAAGAGATTAATGTTCTACTAAAAATGACGAATTATCAACAAAATTTATTTAACATATTTTCAACGAAATACTTTAATTTTCAAACAAGAAGATTAATTTTTTACTTGAAAAGATAAATTTGGAACAAAATAAATGAATTTCTAATTGAATAGTTGACTTTTCAACAAATGTCAATTTTCTACCAAATGGTTGAATTTTTGAACTAAAAAATATCATTCTTCAACCCCTAAATGGAATAGGTGAATTGTAATTTAAAAAATTGATTTAAAATATAAAAAAACGAGTTTTATACAAAACAGTTGAATTTTCTACCAAATAGTTAAATGTTTTACAAAATTATTGAATTTGCATTTAAATTTTTAGGAAAAAACTTAATTTTCAACCAAACAGTTGAATTTTTAACTACACAGTTAAACCAAAGAGATGAATTACCAACTAAAATTATGAATCTTTGAAGCAAAAAATAAATTTTCAAGAAAGTATTTCAACTTTTAACCAATGAGTTAAATTTTCAACCTTAACAAAGAGATTATTAATAAAAAATGTATTACTTGATATATTCAACAAAAAAGTATGTTTATTTCAAAACAGAAACAGTTCAATTTAACCAAACAGCTGCATTTATATCAAAAAAAATTGATTTTTTACCGAAAAATACTCATTTTCAAAAAATATACATCATTTTTACCCAAATAGTTAAATTTTCAAACAAGAGGATGAATTTTCGACCAGAAATTTCGAATTTTTAACAAAATACGTAAGTTTCTAACCAAATAGTTGAATTTTCAACGAAACAATCAGACTTTCAACAGAGAACATGAAGTCTCAACCACATAATTAAATTTTCGCCTTATAAAATAATTTTTTCACTAAAAATGGAATACTTGAATTTGAAGATGATCAAATTTATTTTTAACCAAGAAAAAACGAATTTTCTGCAAAACAGTTGAATTTTGAACCCGAAAATATGAATTTTTAACAAAAAAATTAGTCTTAACGGTAATCGATTAATTTTGAACCAAATAGTAACAGTTTTAACGAATGATTTCTACAAAAAAGAGGAATTTTCAAACCAAAAAAATAGAAAAAAAATCCATAAAACTGTTGAATTTTCAAGTTAAAAAAAAGAATTTCTAACAAAGCAGTTGAATATTCAACCGAAAGGGATTACTGAACGCCCTGTGTTAAATGGATAGGAATTTAGATTATTCATAGATTAAAGACTAATAGTTTAGGAAAACTTTGAAAATAAACTGTCGGACTACATAAGATTTTATATCATAAAGAAATGATAAAATTGTACGTTTGTAAAACTAACTTCTTCTTGTTATTAACACTTATTTTCTTAATTTATAAAATCTTAGTAAGATTTGGTGGGGGGAGTCGAAGAAAATCTCAAAGTATCTTACAGGGGGGGGGGACATTTTTGAAAAAACCTCACCTAATTTCTAGATGATTCCTTTATTCGTTTATTCATTTAGTATTATTTCGTGAATTCATGATTATCACATTTAATGTTATTGCTAATATTCCTAGGTACTACTTACATTATTAGGTAAATGACAAGCAATACTGACTCTATTATCAATAATCAAAAATAATTTTTTTTCAACATTTAATGCACTAGGTACTACCGCAAGCACTAGATTGTGCTGACAATGACGATAAATAACAATAACCAACCAACATTTTCTAAAATCTCAATATATTTTCACAGTATTTTGATCCCAATATAATTAATTGAATGAAATAATATAATTACTCGTTTGAAAGATTTCAGAGTTCCTGCTAACTTATTTCACTTTCTTTCGTTCGAAATTGAATATGAAATATATTGCTTAAGCATTAACTGAAAAGCCTAGGAACACGAATATGTATATTCTCGCATGCAGAGTTCTTTCGACTTTCTAGAGGAAATAGCCAGAGAAAAAATAGACTTGCTGCTAAAAAGTACCGGTTTGCAGCGAGAAACCGCAGTTCTCGTACGTTCATTGCACCGCGGGGATGAGAGTATTTCGTCGAAAAGATTCAAAGAGGGAATGTTCTTGGAATTGGGAAACCACAGAAAAATGCGACGAGGCCCATTTTCCTAACTGTTGTTGCCTGCCTTCTGCTCTTCCTTTTCCTTTTCCTTTGCTTTTGTCATTATTACGAAATACAAAGAGCCTGATTAAGACAGCATCCGTGAAGATGAGTTTCTCTCAAAAGTACAGGACAGGGGACAATTATTTTTTTGATTCCAAAGGCAAATTTTCCTAACGAACTAGGAAAAGGAGAGAAACTTAATTTAATTTGAGAGAATCATGTAGACTTCTGAAATAAACCAGTAAAATCTCACTAATTTCTAGTGAAATCTCACTGGTAAAAACAGCCATAAGTGTGCCACTGACAATCAGTGAGATTTCACTGATTCATTCAGTGAAATTTCGTCACTGGTTTAAACAGTAAGATTGACTAGTTATGCATTGGAATTCCGTCACTGGTTAATTCAGTGAGGTTGAATTGTTACTCAGTACCAGTAGTCTGGTCCTACACGTTGTCATCCGTCCGCTAATTAGGTATGACACTTATAATTTACAATTTTTGTGTCACGCTGGTTCACCCAGTAAGTGTCGAAAAATCACTAGTTTACCAGTGGTCATTCAAAATACTGATCAATCCAGCGACAATTTCACTGTTTCAGTTTAAGAGAGTATTACTAGAAACAAACAGAAGATTGTTTTGTCTAATTTCACTTTTCCAAAAAAAAAATAAAGATCAGCAACTGTAAAATAAATGATCACGAATTTCTTATGTTATCCTTAGGGGCCGTTCAAAACATATAAACAGAATATTTAAAAAGACTTCACAGCCCCAAATGCTCTCAAAGCAGGGGAAATGGGATGATTTTTCATAAAAATAGAGGAATAATAGGGGAATACATTTTTTTGAATAAACTTCAATGTATAGGCACTACATTAAATTTAATACGAATCGCTCAAGATTTCAAGTCGACATATATTGGATTTTCAACAAAATAGATGAATTTTCAGCCAAAAAAAAGATCATTTTGTACCAAAGGAGATGAACTTTCCATGAAAGAGTTGAGCTCTCAAGCTTGAAAGTTAAATATTTCAGAAAACGCTTGAATTTTAAACCCGAAAAGATGAATTTTCCACCAAGAAAGATGATTTTTTTTAATAGTTGAACTTCTAACCAAAAAAGATGGATTTTCAACAAAATATTTGAAGTTTCAACCTATGAAGACGAGTATTCAGATAAATGGTAGAATTTTCAAACGGAAAGAAAATCAAGCTAACCACAGAAGACCGTCAAAAAGACGCATTTTTAAATACAGTTGAATTTTCAACCTAGAAAGGTGATTTCTCAACCATTAACTTTTCTACCAAAAAAGATGAAATTTTAATCCAAAAAAGATCAATTCTTAATCCAGAAACACGAATTTTTCACAAAGTAGTTGAATTTTTTAACAAAAAAGATTACTGTTCAACAAACTGTCGAATTTTCAATCTGCACGGATGAATTTTCAACCAAATAGTTGAATTTTTGACTACGAAAATTAATCATGAATCATACAATGCATTGACAACCAAAACATTGAACTTTCAATCGACGGGGATGAATTTTTAATTAAATAGTTAAAATTGTAATCAAGTAGTTCAATTCTTAAACTACAAAGATGAATTTTCTACCAATTGGTGAAATTCTTAAATAAATAAGATGTAACTTCAACAAAAAAAGTTGAATTCTCAACAAAATAATTGAATTATCAACAAAACAGTTTTTTTTAAAAAGAAAATGACGAATCTTCAACAACAACAAAAATGAATTTTCAACAAAAAAGTTTAACTTTCATCTAAGTAGTTAATTTTTCAATCAAAGAAGATTAATTCTCAACAAAAAATATAATAGTTGATATTTTAACCGGAAAATGAATTTTAATTTTAAATCAAAAATAGACCAATTTAACTAGAAAAGGGGAATTTTTAAGAAAAATTTTAATAGTTTATATTTCCACCAAAAAATATTTCTAAATCAAAAACTGTCCAATTTAACCAAAAAAGACGAAGTTTCAAGAAAATAGTTCATTTTCAATCTCAAACGTAAATTTTAACCAAATTTTTCAATTTTCTACAAACCCCCCCCCCCTCCAAAAAAAATACGAATTTAAAAAAAAGTTCGCTTTTAATCAAAGAGATGGATCTTCAACTAATAAAGTGATTTTTTCAACAATTTATTTCAACTTGCAACCAAGCTGTCTAATTTAAGAAAATGATCAATATTCAGCGAAAAAAAAATGAAGTCAAATTTTCAGTTGAAATACTTAATTTTCAACAAAATAAAAATTTGCAACAAAACAGTTGAATTTTCAACCAAAAAGGCTGACTGTGAAGCCTGTGTTAAATAGATGGGAATTTAGATTATTTATAGATTAAAGAATAATAGTCTAAACAAACTTTAAAAATAAAGTGTCGAACTACGTAACTTTTTAGGTCCTAAAGAAGTGATAAAATTCGACCATACCCAAAACTGATTTTTAACCAAACAGTTGCATTGATTTTTTAAGCCAAAAAAGCGAACTATCTATGAAACAGTTAAATTTTCACCCAAAAATATAAATTTTCAATTGAAAAGTTAATTTTTAACCAAAAAGTTAATTTACAACCAAATAGTTCAATTTTTACCAAAATAATAAAATTTTCATGCCCAGAAGACAAATTTTCAACGAAACAATTCAATTTGTTACCCAATTATACGAATTTTCAATCAAACAGTTGAATATTCAACACGAAAATATGAGTTTTTAACAAAAATGTTAATTTTTAACTAAATATTTGAAACTCAAACTAAAAAGGATAAGTGTTCAACCAAAAATGGAATAGCTCAATTTGCAGTTTAAGAAATTGATTACAAAAAAAAATTCTTTTCCAACAAAATAGTTAAATATTCAACCAAAGAGATGGATCTTCAACTGATAAAATGAATATTTAACAAAGTAGTTCAACTTGCAAGCAAGTAGTTGAATTTTCAATTAAGAAGATTTACTTTCTACCAAAAAAATTAATTTTCAATAAAAGAGTTTATATTTCGAGCAAAAATGATTCTTCTGTCATAAAAAAAATTTGCATCCAAAATGTTGAAAAGTTTTCAACAAAATAAATGAATTTCCAGCAAAAAAAAAATACGTTTCCAAGAAAAAATGGAATAATTAAATTTTCAGTTAAAAAATTAATTATTAATAAAAAAGAACGAATTTTTAACCAAATTGTTACATTCTCAACTAATAAAATTAATTTTTAACAAAGAAGTTCAACTTCGAAGTACATAGTTGAATTAAAAAAAAAAACAATCCATTTTCAACCAAAAAACGAATTGTTAAATTTTCAGTTAAATCAATTTAGTTTCGACAACAATAAAAAATTTCAACAAAATAGTGAAATTTTCAGTTAAATACTAGACTTTGTAACCAAAAATATAATAAAAGACTACCTGGATTTTCTTATTTAGTTCTATTAACTTAGTTCACATTTGAGGGGAAAACGAGAAAAAGGGTAGTTTCTTGAAAACAGGTGAAAAAGAGGCATTTTTTATAAAAGGTGGAAAGAAGGGAATGAGAGAAAAATTTTGAAGTCTGTATTTATCTGTTTTGCTTGTAAAATAAAATCACTAATTTTTATTTTTTTAATCATTTCAAAAAATTGTCCTTCCTTCGTCACAAATTCTCACAAAACCTGGTACTCCCATCCACTTAGCACTAAGTCTATTTTTGAAACAGCCCCTTATCGATCTTCAGTTTTTTGCATGCTGAGATGACCCCCAGAATTTGTACCTGAATCACTTTTTACCCTTAGTTTTTTTGGTGCATCTTTCCGTCTCAAGATTCCCCTTCGTCCGCTTTTATGAGACTGACCAAGTATAAATGCTTTCAATTGGAATCCTATCAAATGGCAGATTTTTCCAAATCCTTAAAGCGTCGATAATAGTCGAGGGAAGGTATAAAGAGGTAGAATCGTCCTTAGCGATTTTATTTTTATCTGCCGTATTTCGAGAACCAGGTTAACTGAATCTTAGCAGTTTACAGATATAGATTCAAGACAGGGATAATATATTATTCAGAAGTCTTCTAGTTCTACTCTCGGATACACGATATTCACCTTAGTGCATATCCTTGCATCTGTCAAATAATCTTCAAATTATTTGATGTGAAAGGAAAGGAAAGAAAAAATCCTAATGCTCTGTGATGATATAATATTTATTTGATATAATTCATTGTAGTGTATGTTCAATGCAGTTGTGGAGAATAGTTCACAAGGTACTTGTACTTTAGGTTGTATCTTCAGAATAAAACAAAATCGATTTTGTTTGCAGATAATACATTGTGCAGTCTCTTCTATGATGAAATGCTTGTCCTGGTTTGTCTGTACCTTCTTCATGTAATTTTCGTCAAAAATAGATGAAGCAAATTCTGCGTTCTTAATAAATTTTAGTTTTATCAAATCTGGTGAATTTTTGAATGATGAAGTTGTCGAAAATAATCTCTGTATTTTTAACAATACAATCTAATTGACAAATTCACATGTTTTTCCTACAAGATACGATACCAATTAGCGTAATGAGGTCTTACCAATTACTCAATGTAGAAAAAAGGTATAATATTTTCTGAAGAAGTGAAATATATCACAACTTTTTCAGTTTGAAAAGCGGAAAGGTGATCAAGTTGCCACCTAATAACCCCAAGTTGAAAAGATTTGATTAATTCGATAAGGTTTCAGTAAATGCTGCTAATTACTCTAGTTTTCTTAATTATCAGTAACTTTAATATTCACTTCTTTCATGTTCCTTCACTCATTTTAAAGGCAAAATTACACAATTTTCTCAGTGACAATTGCTCTTTGTGAGGTTCCCCAAACAAGTAAATTGTATGGATTTTTTTTATCAGACAAAGTTTAGGGGTTCCGCTTACCTCCTTAGTTTTCTCATTGAAAATACATGGGGAAACCCCACTTTTTTAAGAATATGATACTGGAAGGTTTGCATTTCAATAAAACGAGTGCAGTTACATGGACTCCTTAAAATCACTTCCGAGAAATGAGAATCAAGTATTATGCAGTATATAGGTCGTGTATATTACTAATGTGTATTTTTTTATCAAAGATCATTCTGAATGGTCAATTTAAAAAGTTTCATGTATTTTTTATCAATTATTATTTGTTTAAACAATATTTCTTCACATTTTATCGCAAATTATACACGGAAAGAAATACGTTGTAATATTTTCCAAAAATTCTAGAGGTTTTTACTGTTTTAAATAGTAAAATGGTGACACATGGAAGTTTGTAGTAAATTTTATTATTTTGTGCATGCACTTTTGACCATGATCGAAAAGCATTTTATGTTTTCCTTAACGGTAATACGTACTGTGCCACATGGTAATTTCAATCATTTTAAATAAGAGTCCCTACTCCTACAGATAGGTGCATTAACAGTGTCAGCAAGCGGTTTGTACTTGACTACATAGTAAATTCAACCTCTTCTAAATAGTAGGTATGACGTCACTTTATACCTGCTAGTACCCTAAATAATAGGCTTCCGCACTACGCCACATAGTAAACTTAACTACTTTCAACTAGCAAGTATGATGCTGCTAGATAGCAACAAAGGCCACAAAGAGTAGCTTTTCTTACCATGATACATGGTAAATTTAACCTGTTCAAACTAGTAAGTTATACCGCTGCAATATACCTACAACTGCTTTGAATTATAGTTTTTCGAAGCACGTCACATGGTAATATGAACCATTTCAAATTTGCATTAGTACACTGCAACACAGTTATATATGCTCCAGGAAAAAATTCAAAAAATATTCACCGCCATGCTACTGTATTTCGCATGGTAATTTCTACTTTTTTAAATATTAAAAAATATTATTTTCAAATGGTTATAAATATCATGCTGTACACATAGGCCGAGAAAAATGTTAAATGCCAAATTATTATTTATTTAACATTTAAATATTATAATATTTGCTTATACATCAACTTAAAAATTATATTAACTAACGTTAAATACTGTATATGCATGTAACCTTAACGCCAAAAGTCTTCGCACGAGAAATTTTTTACACTTTAAAATTATATTATATCCACATCTTTGTAATGTAGTTACACCCATTAGCTGCGCCGATCGTGGAGCCAGCCGTTAGCCAGTACTGGGCGAATTGCCGATCATCTGGACTGGTGACTAGTACTGGGCCAGTACTGCGCCGTTGGTGAACTTCAGCGGAGTACGGAAATTCCCACCTGGGATTATTTGAATAGGATTTTAAATTGAACAAAAGCTTTTAATTATGAATATATCCATTTGAAATTATTTTAATATTGAAAATAGTTTATGAAATTTCAATCGAATGTTTACATTTGTTTGAATCCGAAGGCTTTCGAATTGAAACGCAGTTCTATTTTCAACGTTAAAATCTGTAAATGGTTTAATTGTGCGCACATTCAAAATCGCTTTTTTGTCTTCAAATTGTTTAAGTCTACAAAACTGCATTTTTTAATTCGTTGAATTGAAAAGGTACGCATAAAAATCAAGACAATTACGTATCGTAAACTGAATGATTTCATGAAGGGAAATGTTAACAATTGAACTTAACATTAAAAAAAGTTAAAACCGATTTTTTTTAATATTCCGTAATATCATGTGATATGAAATTTGTACAATTTACGGTAAAAAATAAATTCACTGTCATTGTCCGGTTTTTCCCGTTCTCAAAAAATGCCCAGTCATTTTCCGGTTTCCCGATCCTACGGCGACACTGAATTTATTTAAATGTTTACCTTTTTTGACAACTTACATATGCTTGGAATCGTAAAATTGTACATTTTGAATACATTGTTCGCAAATCACTATGTGTAAAATATTTTTGGTTCACTTCGTAATTTTTTGATTCTTACGAATGAAGTACCCCTGCTGACAAGGGTCGTGTAAACTGTAAACCAGTGTAAACCGGTGCACACGAATTGAGCCGCTGACCTGGGGCCGTCGCGAAGTGTGCCTTCAAGCTTTTCTCTAAATTTGGGCAGTGCATATTGAACGCTGCGGTCCAAAATATCTGAATGTAATGCGTTCATTTTTCTTCTTGTATTTTATTATAGAAATTTCTTTTCAGTTTTCATCATAATGCTAATCATCACTTACAAAAGTGATTATTAAATTAGTTTTTCAAAGTAGTTTTATAATTTTCGAATACAATTATAGTTCAATTATTAAGTAAAAAAGAGCTATTTCCCGGAGTTTTATTGAGGAAGAAAAATGATGTAATAAGATTTTTACTTACCTTCAGCTTGAAAAAGTGCCAATAATCTTCTCTAGTACAGAATCACAACTTTTCACATTTATTTTGGATACAAAACTAAAATAAGCAAAGACTTACAAAAAATCAATTAATTCGCGATACGTATGCATCAGTTATTTAGGTTTACAAACTGAGAGCGTTCGTTCGAGCTTGGCGTCGCTTTTGAAAATAAAGATCCAATAAGCATCAGAAAATGTCCCTAGGGGCGCTGTTTATTATGTGCGAGAAAGATGTAAATAGCATTGAAGTAGGATAGCGCGATAGCCTACTACTCTACTATGCAGAGTACGCTATGCACCCTGAAAGAAATTACTATGTGGCACAGTCAAGGTAAGTAGAACCGCGTGGTAACTTTTACTATGTGGAATAGCACGAGCTCTTATGATACTTTAGCTTCAAATACTTTTTCAGCTATTCAATTATCCAATAAGTTTAAATATAAATTACTGAAGTGGTGGCTCATAGCACTATGCATACTCAATAAAATTACTTTGTGAGCTTAGCGCAAAGTACTTTCACTACAAAGAAGTATTTGCCTTGTAATGTAGTATGATTTCCTTGCCTAGACGACAATTAGTACTCTATAAGATATCAACTTCTGCTCTAACATCTCATATTTAATACAATTGCACATAAAATATTTTGCTTGTCATAATCTGGTAAAAATAACTCCATCAGCATAGAATAAAATGCCTATTCACGTTTTTAAATACCATACATCTCTTAGTATATTCAACTTTGAAATATATTAATTTTGATCATTTCAAAAAAATGATACTTTTTACTATGCAAAAATAGCCTTGAGTGCTAGCCAAATATCACTTTTTGACAGAGTTTTGTATTAATAATACTATTCACCTAGTTAATGCACGTTTTTACTATGTGACCAAGTACTTTTTACCCTGATTTGAAAAACCATTTCTCTCCGTGTAGGTATCCTCACAACGAGATAAGCTATCAGAGCGGTCGATTCAATTTGTTGTTAATTGTTTAAACAACTTTTTTTGTTTAAATGTAACTTTTGTCTGAAATATGGCAGAAATATGTATTTTTTGCAAATTTTCCAACAAGCTTCACAGAATTCTGTCATGTATTGAATTTTTACCGCTAGCCCATCATTTTTAAACAATTTACTTTTGTTATAGTTTAGACCTTTAATAAGGAACATGAACTAATTAGTTTAAATCGAAAATTCACACAATCAATTTAATTCATTTTCAATTCTTGAAATAATTTGTCAGTGTTAAAATGTAACTATTGACTGGAATAAGGCAGGAAGAGTAGTTTTTTTGCAAATTATTCAACAAATTTCATTATCTTCTCCTATGATGACATTTTTTATCACATACTCAGGATGAAAAGTAGACGCAGAACGTGAATCTCATTTTTCCAAAAACAAACATTTTCAAATTTTTCAATAAAAATAAAAATTATTCCACAAATTTCCTTATCTTTTCCTATGATGACATCTTTCATTACTAACCCGAGATGAAGAAGAAAAGCAGTACGTGAATCTCATTTTTCCAAAAACCAAAATTTTTCAATTTTAATCTTATGAAATTTTCCGGGCCTTTGTGGCACGCCTTAATATCAATCAATTGGCACTTCTAAAATTAATACACAATTTATAAAATTATAAACAATTTTTCAATCTCTTGAGTCGCATGGGCACAAGAATAGACATACCAAAAAAGTTAATATTGGGGTGGGAGCATATCGTTAAAAGCTAATCTTTGATAAGAAAGAATTTTTTTTTGAACAAGTAAAAAAGAAGATTCTTATCTACGAAAAATCATCTTTTACACTAATGGTTACTGAATACCATTCTAATGATAAAGCACAAGGATCATAGTACAAAATAATTTTTGTCTATGTATAACAAACTAATAAACTACATTTTTGTCTTAAGTAAATTGTTTCTAAGAAAAAAATGAAATGAAAAATAGAATGTTTATATTCTATATATATGCCCTCAATAATTCTGATTTTCATGTGATTGATTATTTGTATCATTTGTTCAGTGATAAAAAATCATATTGTTAAAATGGCCAATTTTCCTGTTGTGTTTGCTTATATATTATTAAGTTAAAACAAAAATCATAAAATCAGCTGCGCCTGGTTTCTTAAAAAGTTATTGCAAATTTAAAAAAAAACTTCTAAATCTGTTGACGCTAACTCTGTTACTTGCAATTTTCAGCGATATTTATTAAAACGGGGAAAAACAGGCAACGCTATTTTGTATTCGATATGATAAGGAACACACTGATCTCTCAATTTTTTCAATAACTTTGGTGACGAGTAAATGACAGAAGCTAATTTACCAAAGTACTATCCATTTGTTAGCATTAATACTTTCAAACTTTATTGAATTTTATTTATTCCATTAACGATTTTATTTTACTTCTCTATGTCTATGAATGAGAAATGATTTTTTTGATAAAAAAAAAACATATTTCTCAGTAAAATCGAGACGCAGCACTTTTTAGTTCATAAAGACTTAAGTTGAACTATTAAACAAAAGAAAAATACTTTTTCTTGGTAAAATTTTCAAAGTTGAAAATTGTACTTTTGGCAACGGAATCAAGTCTCCTGGCCCACTGTGCACCTTAAGCGACATATTGATCGCGTTTTATTCCACACTAGTTTCTCGTTCTTTATCGAGGTCATCTCCAGAGCAAACTTCATCCCTCATCTTGTTAAAAAAAACAGGGTTAGATTGAAAAAAGTAGAAATTACGAGTTACAATCCCTCTGGAAGTCGTAAACGAGTCCCTTCTTTGCCGAAAGTGATACAAATCCGCGCCTAGTCGGAGAATCTGCGCCTTACGGTTGACTTACTGGGCTCCTTGACAGCGAAAGGGTCGTCGTGATTCGCAGTCGTGTTTGATAACTACACCTTTGTG
Source organism: Andricus curvator (assembly GCA_932195095.1). Classification (NCBI taxonomy): domain Eukaryota; kingdom Metazoa; phylum Arthropoda; class Insecta; order Hymenoptera; family Cynipidae; genus Andricus; species Andricus curvator. The sequence goes on along the minus strand of CAKNYM010049603.1, from coordinate 28,394 downwards.
TCTCGTAGAGACTTCGTCGCTGTTACGGTTTTCCCAATAGAGATAGGGTTAAAGACAATAAAGGAGATAAAGAGGACTATGACTCTGAGAGAGAAGCAGAAAAGGGGAAAACAGAGAAGAATAGAGTGATCAATTCGAAGGAGAAAGCGTTCCAAACGGACTGCCTCATGCATATGCCACAATTTCATTTCACTGCATAATCGCATTCCATTCCTACGGGAATCTCGTGTCAACAAGTTATGTATTTTCGCTTTCCACTCTTTTCGTACTTTTTACCCTCTCATTGGGAAGTCCGCTTTTTCATTTGGCTCGGAATCAATGTGGTTTATACTAATTATCTCATTTTTGGTCGGATTCTTTTGAATGTTCTGTTTCATTAGGAAATACTAGGAACTATTATCGTCTTAATTGACGATAGTTTTATAGAGTCTGCTAGAAAAAAAAGACACCACATAATCGCATGCAACTTCACAATAACTTTACAGAAAATTAACATCGCTTGAACACAAGATCCACAAACTCTTCACAACTTCACATAACTCCACAATCAATTACTGCAACTCTACAATAACTCCATAAGGACTTTAAAATAACTCTACACAAACTCCAGACAACTTCACAATTACTTACTAGAACTCTATAATAACTCCACAATGACTCCACACAAACTCCTAACAATTTTACAATTACTCCACACAACTCCACAAGAACTTACTACAACTTTACAATCACCCGACACGCAATCCATAATAACTCTACACAATAAGTTCACAAAATAGCTCCGTGCAATAACTCCCAACAAACTCCACACAAATCCGAGAGAACTTACTACAACTCTACAGTAACTCCACAAGATCTCCAGACAAACTTCGAAAAAATTCAGAAGAACTACACAAAACTTTACAATAACTTCACAAGAACTTAAAACACAATCCGATTTGCTTTGACACACCGCATGCACACATATCCTAAACAACGCCATAACACTCCACAAAAGGAACCTCTAGGCCAACTATTATACCTTTTCAAAAGTATAGCCAACAAAATATTTCTTTAACTCTTAAATTCTTAGACTGAATATCAGACTACTAATACGATGTCTATCCGGAATGTACACCTTGTGATGTACCAGGAGTAAAAATTAATTCTGGTCAATGGCGATGATATTCCCTTCAAAGTACTCTTCTTTATTAGCCACAACATTTTTCCAGCGATTCTGTCACTTTTGAAAGCACTCCCTTAAGGCAAGTTTCCGAATAGCTAACAGCTGCTGCGTCGCATTCTGTTTCATTTTCTCTACCTGTTTCGCCAGAAATTTCTGAATAAGCAGCGTTTCCTTCTTACTGCGTCACATTATTGTTTTATAGCCATAAACCAATGACTCGTCGCCAGTAATGACCTTTTTGACCATTTCCGGATTGCTTCTGATTGATTTTTAATTGTCTTGGGCGACTTTTACTCAATAATTCTTCCTTCGTCTGTCAGCAGCCGTGGAACAAATTTTGCATCCCGAAATCTTGGCTAAAAATTTTCGAAACAATAGTTTTTGGTATCCCGATGTCTTCCACTATTTCTCCTACAGTTAAACGACGATTTCCAATAATTGGCTCTCGCAATCGTTTCACAGTTTAAAATGTTTTATCTGTTGTGGGACTTTTAGGGCGAGGATTACTTTCCACTGAAGTACGACCATTTCAAAATCGTCTCAACCACTCTTTTATTGCACTCATGGTCTCATCACCATGCACTTTCTAAATCATAACGATGATTTTCGAACATGACTGGCCAAGTTTTTCGCAAAATTTACTGCACACTCTTTTTCCGGTGCATTCCGTTATCCTGAATGCGACGCGTACGTGGGTTGATGTTTACGCAACTACGTACACTAGTCGACTATGATTGGCAGGTTCACGTCACTTAGTTGAAAGGTACAAAGTCAGAGTTTATTTCGCATACTTTCGCATACTTTCCAGTTACACCTCGTAATTAAAGACCACTTCAGTAATGACAAACTTTAAGCATAAAATTCGGTCGATCAGCAGTTGGTAGGAGACTCTCATAACTTCTGTTTTCAAATTTCGTAAATTGACGTTTACACAGTGAAGGGAAAGAGGGATTGAACTTAGTGGTGCAACCGCTCATAACCGGCGGCGCCAAAATCCCAGGAATTACTAAGGCTCTCAAGGTATAAATATAAAATAACATCTACCGCTTCAGTAGAAGTCGCAGGCTCGAAATGGCTGGCTTGGTGGTTGAGACGTACCAACCTGACGTAATGATACATCACTGTAATGAAACCACCATGCGACATCGTACTTCGTCTTTCCCTTCACCTCACCCCCCTACATTTCTAGACATTGTTCCTTTCCTTTCTCTTCGTTATAGACTCTCCATCATTCTTGTTCTTTCTCTCCGCTGCACAATATTCTCTAGATTCGCTTCTGCTCCACACATGCTTCTTGTAAATCATGGTTTACCTCCGTTTCACATTACATAGTGTATTTCAGGGACCAAGCGCGAATCCAATCAGATTTACTGGAAAGGATTTCGAATCCGAGTAGCGAAACATGCTTAATGCGATGTTGGCTTTTACGGAAATGAAGTAGAATTATTTCTTATATGGTTTTGCGTTCAGTTTGCAAATATGAATAATGAGTTCTTATACAAGAAATTTATTCAAGGGGCGCTTCAAAAAAATATGTAATACCTGAATGAGGGGGGGGGGGGGGGGCCCAGGAAAAATAATACGCTGCTTTGCTTGGGGTGGTAGCAAGGAAACAATATTCTATGTAACGCTGTCAAGACATATTTTTCATATAAATCTGGAGAGTGCTCCGCGCGCGATTATGGTTTTTTTAAAACTAAATAAAGAAAATTTTAATTTTTGTGCAAAACTTTTTAAAGAATTTACAGAATCGCTTCGTTTTAGAATCTCTCATAATGACGAAAAATTTCTAATTGTCGACAGTTCAAAATAAAATAAAAAATATTTCTTTATGAAAACATTTGCTGGTTAAAGGAGGGTAAGACTAAAAGTAGACAGTCCGAAGATAATTTTGGCAAAACTTCAAACGATAATCTTAGAAAATATTTAAAATATCATCAAAGTATAACTATTAAATTGTCTCTTATTTAATTAACTAACTTTTTTAGAAAATGCTACGTAACAGGGAGGGGGATGAACAGAAAAAATGGTGTGTTACAAGGCGGAGGGCTGAGGGTAAAAAATGTCCGAAAAAGACATTGCGTTTCATAACCTGAACTTATTCGCTTTCGAAATTCGCCAATGACAATTTGTTTTTCAAACACGAAATTACCAAGAAGCCTTTAATTCAAAATAATTTAATAAATAAATCCTGGTAAATGGGCATATACATTTTCAGTTATTAAATATTCCAACACATTTATCGAAAACTGATAAACATTAATGAGTCTAACTTTCGACGAGCAGAATGAAATACAGGACATGGACCTGTGGCACAGATTCTGTCGTAAAATCTCGGATTTGCGTCACTCCGACTAGGTTTGTAAAGAGTTTATTCCTGTAGTTTTATCGGAAGGCAAATCAGGTTATATAAAAAGAATACATAATTAAATTCATGCAAAAATGACAAAACATGGAATTTCGCTTAAGTTTCTGAGAGTTTGTCATACTACAGAAACAGTACAGTGGGAAAAATCGACATTTATATAGTATTAAAAAAAATAATTTTGATATAAAATCATGAATTTATGAAATCATAAAGCATTTTTAAACAAAAATCATCATCAAGATTTCCAACATTAAAGATTTTTCAACAATTTATGTCTTCTGTTTTGATAGTGTTTTTTACTGGAAGTTGACGTTTTAAAACAAAAATCATTAGATTCTAAACGTTCATAATTAGTTTAACAATTTTAAGTTACTGTAGTGTTTCACATGAAAAATTGATGTTTCAAAACAAAAATCATAGGTCGAAGATAATTTGGAACTTTGGAACAGAATTAGAATTCTGAACAATTTTCTGTTACGTTGCGTTCTGCTGGTGTTTTTCGTCAAAAATTATTAATATTCTTGATAAGAATGTATTATATTTCCACGAATATTACAATTTTTCAACAAAGTTTCAGATTATGTTGGCTTTTTCACCTGAAATTGGTACTTTAAGCGAAAATCAGTAGATTTAAATTCAGTGAATCTAGTTTAAAATAATAAAACTTACAAGCTAGACGAATTTTGGATAGTGCTATTGATTTGTTATAGTGATTGTGTTACTCGATACATATTTTTTTAATCAATTGTAGGTGACGTGGGTGATTTACATAAAAAATTGGTATTTGCAAATAATAATCAGTATAATTTGAACAAGGTATAGAATTTTTTTCACAATTTTGGGTTTTCTTGGTATTTTTCATCAGGAATTGAAATTTGTATATAAAAGATCATAAGATTTTGAAGCAGATTCCTGACTTTAAAAAATGTAATGTTACATTGACGTTTTACATAGAAAATTGGTATTATTAAAAGAAAATGAATATAATTTTAAGAATATTTAGAATCGTTCAACAATTTTTGGTTGTGTTACTGGTTTTCGTCGGAAATACATTTTTTGTTAAAAAATCCTTAGATTTCGAAGAAGATTAATTATTTTCTGACAATTTTAGGTTAAGTTAGCGTTTTACATAGAAAATTAGTGTTTGAAAACAAAAATCATTATAATTGTAGAACAATCTAAAATCTTCAAACACTTTTGCATTCTGTTAGTGTTTTTCGTAAGAAAATGGTATTTGAAATCAAAGAAAATTATATTTAAAAGAAGATTCACAACTCTTTAATAATTGTAAGCTATGTTGGCTCTTTAGAGAGGATTAAAAATTTTGGTACTATTGCGGGTTAAGCTAACGTTTTCACTCGATATATATATATATATATATATATATATATAT
>CAKNYM010049603.1:0-23368 GCA_932195095.1 Andricus curvator | reverse complement strand
ACAATGTCGAAAAAAACTTGTATTCGTCGAATTAACCGTTCTTCGATTAAAAAATGTTATAAAATGTTCGAAGCCATTCTCCGAGTGTATGCGTGTGTAGATATCACACTTTTTTGTGAGCACGATAACTTGAACACGTTTGCAGATAAATTTATGAAATTTAAAGGGCTTATTTTTATCTCTAATTACTCAAAACTGACAGAAGAATTTCTAAAAATATGTATAACCTTTTTCTTACCACATAACAATATTTTAAACATTTTCTTTATAGTAAAACTTTTTACATTAACATATTTCAAAGACTAAGGAAGTTATGGTTATGTGTATAATTTGAAACATCAATCTTTATTGTAAAAATGTCCTCATTTAGATAACTTAAAGTTAATACAAGAATAAAAAAGATTTGTTAATTCGAGAAAAATCGATTGACCCAGAATATTAATAGATTGTATCAAATACATCATCAAATAATCAGATTTTAAACATTGCCATTCAATCGTCCAATTCACTATTTTTAGTTTTGTTGGCGTTTTATGCCAGAAATCGGATAGTACAAAAATTTTATCTATTAATTCTGATTTTAAGATACCAATTTTCAACAATTATGCCAAACATATTCCTTGATCTTCTTTGATTTTTCATAACAGATACTATGAAATACAACAATTCTGTATTATTATATATTTCATATTATAATTTTAAAATTGCGTGAGAAGAAAAAAATAATGGCGTGCGCGCTTTTTTTCTAGTGTTGTAAAAAATGGTCCCTGGAGGAAATCAAAATTTAACTGAAATTAAATATATTTATAATTCCACTACAAATGAAGGTCTTTGCGAGTAAATGCTAATCGTTATACAAATGAGTTGGTATACGGAAATACTGAATAGCTCCAACCACGGCTATTGTAAGTTCGAGAGCACCTCTTTGTTCCTGCAGTAATGCTCCCAATTTCCGGAATTCCGACCCAGTCGAAGACTCCAAGTTCGCCACTCGAACTTAAATAGTGGTACTTGCATTATCTAACGGAGCGAGGCTAAGGCCAGCACTAACTAAGATGTTTCGCCAAAAGCTTAGGGAGTCTATGGTTTACTCGAGAGGATAATCAATTATCTTATAACATTATTTACATACCATTCCGAGCAGGTTTTCGATTTGGCGTCAGCCATTTTGAATTTTGAGATTCTGATATCAGATTTGGATTCAGCGGGCTCAAAGACCTAAATATGACAATTTTTGGAAAGGTTATAAAGATTTTCAGATTTTTCTTCAATGAATGACTGACTTTCCAGGCAGGAAAATTCCGAACGACTTTTCTCGATGAAGTTCCATTATTCTGAAAGTAATTAGCTTTGACCTCGTTCAAAAATCACCCACTGTTGTCAAATCTATCGAATGATATTACATAGGTCTTAAAACCAAATTTTATAAAACAGCTCAGCGTGCACTGCTTAGCCCCAGTTAACGTTAGATTGGGGCACTTTACAACATTTCCATGTTTTAATAAAATTTACTTCATTCTGAAAATTGAAAGACACCAGAAGTTTTAATTATAGTCTATTGTGACTTGAGCAGATAATTTATTTTCTTTATTTTTTTTTAACGTTATAAAGCGCTGATTTCCCCTTCAAAGTACAGGAAGTTCTTTATTAGTATTTTTGTAACATTAAGAGTGTGCTGGAACAACACAATTTAGAACTAGACTGTTATATTTGATTGCACATGGACAAGAATTGTGCCTAAACATGCATTTTTTGAACAAACTTAAACTGAAATACGATTTTGACACCTTCTTCAACATCAAGAATTGGATCAACATCAACCAGGACATCAGAGATACACACGCTAGGAAAGATTTTCTCATCAACTGTCGTAAATAGGATATCCTTCCTTGTAATATTACTAACTCGACTAAAAATATTGATAATCTGTTTTTTCATAGTTATTCTATCAAAAAAAAGCTTAATTTTACTATAGAAAAATCGCAACGACAAATACGTAAAATGTAAATTTCTGATGTTCACAATCATCTAAATTAAAAAAAAACAAGCAATTAGAATAAAAAATTCTCTTTTTCTTCACTAGATAATGATGATTATTATAATATTATTGAATATCAAAATTCCCTCAATCGTCAACCTAAGTTGACACATAACCTTCTTGAGAAAAAACTAAAGAATATTTTACACATAAAAAATTCTAATAACCTTGATTTACAGATTAATAAACATAAACAATTGCACTCGAACAATCCAGAAATTTCCGACCCTTGGATTATGAATTGTACAAATACTCAGATTTCTGACCGAACATAATTTCTGAAGACGTGCTGATAAAGATAATGTTTCTGTTATCCTTGGTAAACAAGATTACTATAACAAAATGGAATTGATGTTAAATGATAACACAACTTATGAAAAAATTGACTTTAACCCCTTAAAATCTATACAAAATAAAACTTTTAATAAAATTAACAAATGGAGACTAAAAGGTTTTCTAGGTTCTAACATAGAGAGACAAGATCTTATTACAGAAAATATTAATCTGGCTAGAATTTATGGACTTCCTAAAATTCATAAAAATGATTTTCCTTTGAGACCAATAGTTAGCACTATTGATTCTCCCACATATACTATGGATAAGGTTTTTAATAATATTTTAAACTCTGATCTTCCTAAACCTAAATCTTTTATTAAAAATGCTATTGATTTGAAACAAAAACTGGATAAAATCATTATTCCTTCTACCCACATTATGATTTCTCTTGATGTAACTTCTCTCTTTACTAACGTTGCTGTAGATTTGGTTCTCAATAGTATTGAAAAAGATGGTCTTATATTAAGAAAGTTACTAACTTACCTTTAAATAAATTTGAAGAAGGAATACAATTCTAATATATAACACCTATTTTCAATTTAATAATATTTATTATAGACAAAATTTTGGTACTCCCATGGGTTCTCCTATTTCAAAGAATTTAGCTAATGTGGTTATGCAAGATTTAGAAACCGAGATTTTTAATAAACTAGACATTCAAATCCTTTCCTACTTTCGTTATGTAGATGACACATTTTTAATTATTCCTGAAGACAAAATTGAAGTTACTATAAAAACTTTTAACTCAATTCATAAAAGATTACAATTTAGGCATGAAATAGAAAACAATAATATTATTAACTTTCTAAATATTAGCATTATAAAAAATGATAATGGTACCATCTCTACTAATTGGTTTCGCACATCAACATATTCTGGTCGTTTCCTCAATTTTCTATCAAAACATCCATTCCAAAAAAAATAGCTATTATAAAGAACTTAGTTGATTCTGCTATTCTACTTTCTGATACTAAATTTGATAATGATAACTTAAAAATTGTAAAACATTTTCTTTTTTTGAATAACTTTCCATCAAATATTATCGAAAAACAAATTGATAACAGATTAAAAGAACTTAATAACAAAAACAGAATTAATAACACTATTAAAAAAGAATTTGATCTTAAAAGCAATATTATTATCCCATACTATGGTAAAATTACTGAAAATATTAAAAGACTTTTAAAAAATTATAAAATTAGCACCACCTTTAGTATTAATTCTAAACTTGATAAAATGATAAAATTAGGCAAAGACCAATTAGAAATCTTAGAAAAAACTAACGTTGTTTACCGCTTCTCTTGTAATTGTGGCAAATGCTATGTTGGGCAAACTAAAAGACCTTTACACATTGGACGTAAAGTACACCAGGATAGTGTTAGGTTAAACTACAATAATGTTCCTAAGGACCACTTACATAATAATACTAATGATAATATTTCTCACTTTTTTCTTTGGGATGAGATTGAAGTTTTACATCAAGAGAATGACCCTATAAAAAGAGCCTTTGCTGAAATGGTTTTTATTAAAAAAGAACTAGACAACTGCCTTAATAAAATTACTGACCTTGACCATCTTAATGAATCTTATAATTCTATTTTAGAATTTTTTAAATGAAAATTACATTGAACTTCCATACAATATTGAATGAAATAAAATTAACTTATCTTGCTTGTTTCTACTTCTTTAATAAACGTTTTTAACTCTTCTACTCTTATCTTACTTTCAAAATTTTGCGCCTTTTTTCTTCACTTCTATTGTATGTTAGGTTAGTTGATTTTCCTTGACAGCCACTTTTGGATTAATCTTTATGGGAGCAGGATGCCTCTCATTCCTGCGCTCATAATAACTTTATAAAAATATACGTTTTAAATTTATAAATTTTATCTGGTTAAAAGTTTTTAATATTCACTTTATTCACAACATACATTTATAGAAGTTTCAACTGGTTTTTAAATATGGTAACTATAACTATTTATCATTTGAACTTAACCTCTATTTTTTATTATGATACTTTTTTGCTAATCAATTTTATAACTTCTTTACAGAAAATTCATATATTATAAATTATTCAACAGCTGTGATATATCTACTCATTTTTTTAAAAATGACTATGGTTCTTCAATTATCAATCTCTACTCCAAAAATGACTTACTAGGATTTCGTAACTATTTCGTAAGATGGTTAGTTTACATTTCTTTAGAAAAATTGTCCATAATAATACATTAATAGATTATTATTATATCTTTTTAGACGTTTATAATTTGGTTCCCCTGATGATGAAAACAGTGTGTTTCCGAAACGTTGGGTTTTAACAATTTAATAAACTTGTTCGATAGAGTAGATACAACTTTGTTCTTCTTTTTTCTCCTATTTGGGATTCTCGGACGTTAAAGACTCTTATAGACTATTATAGTTTTTTTTCTATAATAGCAATTTGTAATGCTTAAAATTCTTTTAAAAATTGAGGTATTTCAGAAACGAGAATGTGGAGGTTACGACGTTTTGGTTGGTCCGGTAGGACCAGTGGGAAGGCAAGGCTCACGAGAATCCAAGTGGCTCGTAGATTAGCTTGAATAAGTGATGAGTTACGCCGCGAGCAATTCTGCCTTCCCTTCACCTCTAAGATCGTTAGCAGTCCTACACTGGGTCATAAATAGATATTAACGACGCCTAGCTCATGTGATAAATAAAGCATTATCACGGTGTAATTAAGACTTTTCAAAATAGATGTTATAGCACTCCAGCAGCAATCAATATGCTACATGAATTTCCAAATTTAACTTTTATACAAATATTTATCCCTAGAATACGTAAATAATAACCAAACATACGAGGTCTGTCCGGAAAGTATCCGTCCTTTTCGTGTACCAGAAGTGTCAATGGCGATGAAATCCCCATTATAGTACTCTCCTGTGGAAGTTATAACCTTCTTCCAACGATCTTTTCACTTTTAGAAGAACTCTTTAAATTCCTTCAAGTTTTGAAATCGTTTTTACTTTAGAGGTTACATCAATTTAGGAAACATCCATAAATCACAGGAAGCCAGGTCAGGACTGTATGTGGGCTTCCAAAGTTGTGTGAGCCCGCGTTTCGCCAGAAATTGCTGAATGAGCTGCGATGAAGCGGCAGCTGCGTGGAACAAATGTTGCAGTCACGCGGCTCATCACTGAATTCTGGCTCGAAATTTTCGAAACTTTATTTTTTTTAACGTTATAAAGCGCTGATTTCCCCTGCAAAGTACAGGAAGTTCTTTATTAGTATTTTTGTTAAATGAGATGGTACAGCTCGGCCAGGTCTTTGCTCGTACTTGTTTCACATTTTGAGGTGTTTTGGCTCTTGCGTGCCTGTCAGAGCAAGGGTCACTTCATACTGACGTGTGACCACTTTGAAAGGCGTTAACCACTCCTTGATTTGAGTATCACTCATAGACTCATCAACATACACTTTCCGAATCATAGCGATGGTTTCCGAACGTAAATAGCCAAGTTTTTGGTAACATTTAATATACACTCTTTGGTCGGTGCGCTCCGTCATTCTGAAATACGGCGCGTACGTGGTTAGACGCTTACGCAACAGCGTACACCAGTCGACAAAAGATTCGTAGGAAATACCGAAAACACATAATTATGGTCCAAATACAGTAATAATTTTGTTATGGGGTTCGGGTTTTTTTTGGCATCATAAAAAAAACTAGTTATGAAGAGTTCCTTTGGTGAGGTTGCGTCTTTGAATTAGTCAGAATATTTTCTTCCTCATAATTTTACTTTCGACAAAATGTGAGTTGAGCCGCAGAATATGAATCATTAACAAGTTTCTGAATTTCATCCTCATAGGCAAAATTAATTGTTTAAACAATTTATTATTGCTTCTATCTATCTTCTCTTAGAGTAATGCTAGAAAATTTCTTTTTTTCCTGAAATTCCCTTAACTTTTTAGTTAGAGTGAGATAATGATTGATGCAAGTTAGAAAATAGTAAATTAGTTAGTAAATTAATCATGTTTAAACATTCATTTCAAAACAAAATATCTACAAAAGAAAGAGATCGATTAACAAAAAGATTCTCTCTGATGTCTATTTATTATTTGTTCATAAATAAAAAGCCAAACAAAAATTAAAAATTTCAGAAAAACCGGCAACTTTCCAGAATTATTCGAAGACTAGATACTTATAAACAATGATAAAAAGTTTGAACAAATTCTTCATCAACTTGCATTCATTTTTTTCTCACTCTAAATTAAAAGTTCACAAACCCTGCAAACTTCATAAAGAGCCAAAACTTTCTAGCATTATTTCAAGAGAATAATATAATAATTAACAATAAATAGCAATATATTTTTTCAAAAAATGTTTTTGTTAACTTTGATTAATTATTGCCTCGCTTCAAGTGAAAAATTGACAAAAAGTTATAAATTTCAGCGAAAAATTGCAATATTCTAGCATAACTTCAAAAGAAGATAATTATAAACAATAATAAGTTGTTTAAACAATTATGTTTGTTACATTTCATTATGTTCCGCAAATTAAAAGCATTATTCTAAGAGAATATTGTTATAAGTGATGATAATATATCATTTAAACAATTGTGGTTGCTAAATTTAATTAATTATCACTTTACTGTGAGTGAAGAGTTGAAAAAAGGTTTGAACAATCAGAAAAAACTGCGACTTTCTACCTCTGTTCTGAGATAAAATTGCTGATAATTCTGATAATTAGAAAAAAATAATATTTTATTTATAATAAACAAATTTTGATCAAACAAACTGCAATAAAAGTAATAATTAGTGCCAAATATCCGCAAAACCCTATAAAACAGGCTCATGAGGACGAAATTCATAAAGAATTTTTTGATTTGTATTCTATGGCTAATTGTGAAGAGAAATCTTGAAGGGATAACTCGATATGCTCAATATTGACGATTTATGACAAATGTACAGAAACGTATTCATTTCTTACGGGAAATACCTGTTAAACTTCATGGGGTTTGCGCCTACTCTAATTATCAATTTAAAAATTGCGTTTTTTTATTTAAACAAATTTTAAGTGGTAAGAGCATAAAAATTCAACAACAAAATATTCCAGTTCGTTGTTGGACCACCCTATATGTAAAACTTCTTAAATTCCCGACTCTTTATTTCTTTCCAATTAATTTGTCTTGATAGTGGCAGATCCTGTAATTGAATTCCTGGCTGATTGGCAATTCATTAGACTGTTTTATAAAATGTCATGTAATATCCGGCTGCACCTTAATGACTTATTGACGAAGTGGAGATAATATCGCATATAATAGATTGAAAGAATTTCTTTTGAAGATTTTTAAATTCAGCTCTTAACAATCTGAAGGAAATTTACGAGCATAGATTGTACGCTATAACATCCTCTAGCTGATTTTATGCCAGTGGTGTTCGAATAAAGACACAACGACGCAATTCATAGAATGCCAGCACAAGCATTGTTTCTGCCACATGCTGCCTACATTTATTGTATTTTTTATGCGCATTAAGCCGGCACCACAGTATTGAGATTTTTGATAAAATTTATGACGATATGTAAATTTGAGTTCCAATAAACTTATATACTGATATTAAAATCCTAAATGTGCTTAGAATTAAATTAAATAAACTTTCTAGCTATGATAGACCGTTCTTAAATTCAATTATAATTATAGTAGTAAAATAATTGGTATAATTTTATAAAATAAACATATTATATAAAATAGGATATGGTTAATTTCCGAAAAGTTGCTCAGTTTAAGTTTCAACCATTTTGCACGATTAGAAACGTTTCAAAATTTTCGAAATGAAAATCCTTCTTCAATGCTACTCAAACAAATTAAAATTGTTTGGAAGGAAACACATTTTTCTTTATTTATTTTATTTTCCACGGCTAGACATAATGAAACTCCAGAAGTTAGAATTAATATATTATTTATAAATAAAGAAGCGGGCTGAATGAAGTTGATTTTTCAGCATTTTGGTATAAATCCAACAACGTTGTAAAGGCACCAATTCGAAGAATACTGCAGTTTATCAATAACAGAACAAAAATACTTTATTTTTTATTTTTATAAATTTTCTCGAATAATTTAGCCGATTTCCAGTAAAGTCGAAACTAGTTAATTTAACTTATTTTAAAACGATATACATATATTATACCATTGTATGTAAGTGAATTCAACTAGATATAACTAAATCCTTGCTGAAGTCATTCACATATTTTTCCTCTCTGTAATTCTGTATTCGCATTAAACACATTTGAAATTAAACATTGATAATTCTCTAAGTCTGAATTGAATCTATGATAGCTTATGAATTTTGGACTTGTAAAACAGAATAATGTATAGCGTATAATTTAACAAAAAATAATTTACCGCACATCATAAATTTCTAAAAACGTTATAATTTAAAAAATCATATACATGTTTCTTTTTGGGCCATACACGGAAAAAAGTGGATCGTTAAAAAAACTCGGTGAACCAGCAGCTCTAACTATTTTAAATTGAACCGCAGCTTTTCGTCGGTGAATTTTGTTAAAATTACTATTTCGCATTCAGGTTATTTGAACTGACTTCTTAAAAGAGTAGGATAATAAATAAATAATAAGAATATAATAAAAAATAGAATAAGAGTTACTATTTCGTGTAGTACGCCTTACTTCTGTGAAGAGTAACTTTGCCGAATTCGCATTGTAACGCATATATGTACATGTATATATGCACTGCACGCATTCTATACACGATTTATAAATAGATTAGCTCGAAACTCTCGACAACAAAAATGATGTAAAATGTGGATCGATTTGAAAAGGAAAAAATTATTTTATATGTGATTACTGCACTTCATTTACGATTATTCTTACACAATTGCACGCACAGAGCCTTACACATATGATCGCACGCTCAAACGCTTTGAAAAATCGCCCCCTCTGGGGAATCGAACCCTACCTAACTACCTAAAACCTGTCCGAAAACCTAAATCTAGCGCGCGCATTAGTCAAGTGAGCTACGGAACCGCTTAGATTTTTCTGACAAACTCTCGGTCAAGCGGTTCCTCTGAGAAAAACGTGGCCAGCTAAGAAATGATAATAAATGTTTACTTAACATTTTTTAATTAATCTCTTACTGATGATTTCTAATATTTTGTAACGAGCTGGGGAAAAATATTTTGCTTATAAGTATTAACTCACACAGTAAATATATTATTAGTAATTTATATGTATATTATTGTAAAATGAATTAAATTACAATTTTTAAAAAGTACATCTTTTGTATTATTGAAAATTAAGGCTTGAAAAAATTTTTTCGAATGAAAGTTTTGGAATTTTGATTTTATTTTATTATCATCTCACTTTATTTAAAACGCAACATTCATTTGCATAACTGATATATAAATAAAAAATAGTTTAAACATCGTAATAATATATCAAATGCAAAATCGAAATCACTATTTTAAGATGAGACAAACGTTGAATAGTGACTGTTTAAAACAAACAAAAAATATTCGGTTCCAAGAAATTAATATCAGGGTGCACAGTCTTCCACTTTTTTTGCTTAGTTTCCCCTTTTTTTTGAAATTCTCCATTTCCCCTCTATTCTCAAAAACCTTCCCCCTTTTCTCTTTAAATATACGATATATGAAATTGTATCCATTATTGAATAATAATTAAAGCAATTATAGCACTTAAATAAATTATTCATGAATAAATAAGGTACACGTTCCAAGTGCAGACCATTAAAAATAAATACTCTTAAACAAATTTGAAGATGAAACATTTTAAAGCAAGTTGAAAATGTGAAAAATGAAGACAGAAGTTATTATCCAATATAAAATTGGAACAGTTACAAAATATATATTATTTTTCAAATACGTATTAGATATTAGAAGATTAATACATTTTAGTTGAAATGTACAAAGTTAAATACCTAATTAAAAAATGGAATATTCCAAACTCATCAACTGCAATTTCAAATGTTTTAACTTGAGCAATTTTTAATTTTTTGAAATCTTCACTTGAAAATTTAACTATTGTTAAAACTTTTTTTTGTTGAAAATTAATTTTTTTTAACTCACAATTGAACTATTCCATTTGTGTTTGAAAATTGATCTTTTTTAGTCGGAAATTCAACTATTTGTTTGCAAGTTCAAATTTCGTTCAAAAGTTATATTTTTTGGCAGAAAGTTGGTTAAAAATGTAACTATTTGGTTCAAGATATTTTCATTTTGTTGAAAAGCTGTCTTTTTGGTTGAAAATCAAACCACTTTGTTAAAAATTCAATTTTTCAAACTGAAAATTGCACTTTTTGATTGAAAATTATTTTTTGTATTGAAAGCTTATATTTTTGAGTTAAACATTCGAGTGTATTGTAGAAAGTACTTTTTTTGGCACGAAAATTCAATAATTTGGTAGAAAATTGGGTTTTCATTTGAAAATTAGTTTCTTGAAATGAAAATGTAGCAATTCCATTTTTGGTTCAAAGCTGATCTTTTTTATTTTGAAAATTCAAATATTTGGTTAAAAAATTATGTAATCTGTTAAAAATTCGTCCTTTTTTTGTAGAAAAATAATGCTCTTGCTTTAAAATTTGACATTTTGAATACAATTTTTTTTCTTCATTGGCTAAAAAATCTTTTTTGGTTGAAAACTCAACTCTAGTTGAAAATTCGTGTTTTCGGATTAAAGATTCAACTGTTTTGTAGAAAATTTGAATTTTCTCTGGAAAATTCAATAGTTTGGTGGGAAATTCAACTAATTGGTCGAATTTTGAACAACTTTGTTAAAAATTCATTTCTTAGTTAAAAATTCATCATTAAAGTTAAAGTTTCTTCTTGTTTGTTAAAAAGTAGGGTCTTCAACTAATCAATTGTAATGTTTGGCTGAAAATTAACTTTTTTATTATTAATTCATATTTTCATGTTGAAAAATCAACTGCATTGTAGAAAATTCTTCATTAAGGCTTCAAAATTCAACCATTTGGGAGAAAATTCAGTTTTTTCAATTGAAAATTAATGTTTTGAAACGAAAATATAACTATTCGATTTTTAGTTAAAAACTGATGTTCTTAATTCAACAATTCAACTATTTTGTTCAAAAATTATCTTACTCGTTGAAAATTTTAAATTGCGAAAGTTAAAAATAAATTTCTTGCTCAGTTACCATTTTTTTCAAAATGTGCAAAAACATGTTTTTTTTTTTGGATTGAGTCATATGTACACATTTAAAAAAATGTTGAATATGTAGAACCTGAAATTTATTCAGCTTGAACTAAAGAAACATTTTTTTCTTTTTCGGAAAAAAATGTTTGTCGTGCATTAGGATTTTTAGGATTTCATTTTTTTTTTTGCGACTTTCGAACGTTATAAACACCACGAAAAAAATGTTTCCCATGGATAAAAAATAATAACATGTTTCTTTGGTTAAAGCTGACTCAATTTCAGGTTCTAATCAATCCAAAAAACATGTTTTTGTATATTTTCAAAAAATTTTAAATAAGGCAAATTTTTTTGTAATTAAAAAAAAATTTAATGGTAAATTTAAGAAAGGGAACAGAAGATATTAACCAATTTCAATTGTTTTAAATTTAGATTGAAAGTATTAATTATAGTAAGGATGAAATGATAAATCTTAGAGAGAAATATTTATAAGAACGATGTTAAACATATCAAAATTGTGTATTTAACTAATTTAATTTTTTCCCGGACTTTTTCATTTCACTCTGGATGGATTTCCAACGATCTAAGTATATCCAATTTTTAAAAATAAATCTTTCATGGCAGAAATCATTGAAAAATTATTAAAAATTATTTAAAAATTTAACATTTCTTACGAAAAGGTTGTTTGTTCTTTTCGACATATGAAAATAAATGTTTGATCTTTCCCCTATTTTCCCCTTTTTCGTGCGAAAACCACCCTATTTCCATTTTTGAGCTTCTTTTACGCTGTGATCCCTGTAATATTAAAGATTTTATTGTTGTTGAAAGTCTGAAAAAAATGAAAAAGAAATTTTTTTCATGAAATCGTAGTAATTTCTACAAATATCAATGTGAAAAGGTTGAAAAAATTATTACTACGTTAAAATTGGAAATTAATTTGAACTAAAATTTTATTACAAATTATTTTTCAATTACTGTTTCAAAAAATGATATGTCGAAAACAATGTATTATTCTACTAAAAATTGCTTTTCCAAATAATATAATATTTGAACCTAGGTGGCTTAATCAAGTACGATCCTAATCATTTTTAGTCTTATAAGAAATTAAAAATATCATAAGCAGAAAATTCCATAGTAGAAATAATGTAAAAAAAAGTATTCTTTTTATATATAATTCTTCAGAATATTTTTAAATTCTGAAAATTTTGTACAAAACAAAAAGACAGTATTGAAGTATAAAGTAGAGTTATTCACTATGTTCATTTATAATAATTATCTCAGCTGATATTATGATAAAAGAGAAAACATAAAATAGTTTCCGATAATTTATTTAATTTTGTAAAATGTCAGTGCGCGGTCTATCTTATAGATTGAGAAGCGAAAATCTGTTGTTTTACTGATAAGTAAGTTATAAGTCGTCCTTCTGTTTTAATTTCAAACGGACCGTAAAAAAAGGGTGCGGAGGGGGCCTACACGTTTCTAGTTGTGCCACTGAACTTACTTACAATTTCAAATAGTAAGGCTAACAATCTCGCGCAGTGCTTATTTGCAATGCGAAAAAGCAGATCGAACTCACTTGCAAAAGTCAAACTCACAATTTTTCGGTTACTATGCAAATTAGTTATTCATACAGTTTACATGTTCAAATGTACTATTTCAAATAGTTATTGAAGCTACTTGTTCTAGTAATCTTTCTTTTTACAATTTGAAGTAGTAATGCTGATTTCAGGTTTTGTATATTTTGAGATCACTGTCTCATTCAGTACCAAAAACTATTTGAATTATTTCTTCTACAATGGGAACAAGTAAACTTCAAGTTAACAATACATAAAAGTGAATCTAACTACTCACTTTTTTCCGTGTATTCTTAGATTTTATATCTAAAAAATAACTTGGTGCTCAACTATATATGTGATTAAATTATTAAATGATCGGCATCCATACTATCCATGCTAGCATACATCTTATTTCTTACATAATATTCCCATGCAGATAAACATTTCAATTTTTTTAAAATAATTTTTTGAAGCTAATAATAAAAAATTTAATAACAGAAATTACCTTCCCATATCAACAGGCGATAAGATTAAATTCCTGTTAAACAGATGATAATTTTATCCAATTTGGTTCAGTTTTCCCTATAATTGACTATAATTGTCAAATGATTTGGCTTTTTTATTTGAGATTCGAAATTGAATCAAGAAGACTATTAAAATCGATGAGGTTGACCAATTTAAAATTCGGAGAAGACATTTCAAAATATTTTCTGGAAAGCCCAAACTTTTTTATCTTTTCCTAGATTTTTATATAGTTTCTGCTAATATGTATAATACAGACATCAAATCATCTTTATGTGGAGTGAACCAATTTTGAGACCGGAATATGGTAGGAATAACCATAATTATGCTTGTACCGTCCAATTATTTCATGCAATGTATAACCCTAAATACGTTAATATAAAAAAATAGTTTTTTTGGTCCGGCTCTATAGAAAACTTCAAAAGTTTTGATTCGAAGTATCTGAATTTATGTACAAAGATGTTGAAGGGTGTCGATCAGTATAGGAGTTAAGTGGAAGGTGGAATGAATATTGTCGATCTTCTGGTCTTTTGTTATAGGCTCATTCATTCAATTAATCAAAACGTTTAAACTAAAACATATAAACGTTTCGCTTGTTGTGATTATCAAGCTTTATCAGTATGTCACAAAGTTTCTGTCTGAAGCTTTTTACAATAAAAAAAATATAAACTTCATCTTCTGTTCCTCTAAAGAAAAATGTCTTGAGTAAGGTTGAAGGACAAAGTATAGAGTTGAGTAAAACTTATGCATATGTTATTGGAAAACGAAGAAAGGTGAAGTAAGCAGAAAATATGGTACAAACACCAACAACGGGGAGTAAATATCTGTGTATTGGGACTATAATTATATATTTTTGAACAATCATGATGAAGAACTCACATGGCGTACTCAATGCAACATGCAGAACTAACTGTTCTGTGTTTATGTTGTGAACATGTCTGTGAACATGTTCTTCTGAACATGTTCTGTCTGTTGGATTGTGTACGCCATATGAGTTATCCACCATAATTGTTTAAAAATGTATAATTATAGTCCCAATCCACAAATATGTACTTTTCGTTGTTGGTGCTTGTACCATTGTTTCTGGTTACTTCACCTTTTTCGTTTTTTAAAAACATATGCGTAAGTTTTACTCAAACCTATACTTCGTTGTTTAATCTCGCTCATAATATGTTTCTTTGGAGGATCAGAATAAAAAGTTCATGTTTTTTTTTATTGTAAAAAGCTTCGAACAGAACCTTTGGGACATACTGATGAAGCTTGGCAACCACAGCAAGCGAAGCGTATATATGCTTCATTTTTAAAATTTTGAATAGCTCAATAAATGAGCTCTTAACAAAGGACCAGAAGATCAAAAGCATTCATTCCACCTTCCACTTATCTAAATTTGCATTGTTTCTAAACATGTTTTTCTTCAAGATTTTACTACAAAAACTTGTATTGATAACGAATTATTAATTGCTACACAGTGTATTATGACAATTATTCCAGTATAGGTGAAACTTGCAAACTCTGATTTGAAAGATTCAGCAACACAAGTTTCTAACTTATACATACGATTTAGGATACTTTACGGATAAATATTCTGGTCTAACTGTAGAAGGTAATCATAATTATGTGCCTAAAATAGCCAATCCGTATAGTTGTAGCTTTGCGAGCAATTCAATATTTTCAGAACAAACGGGATCATGTGTTTGATTTCCAATTATTTCTTCCAGTGTAGGTCAAAATCGATTCATCAACGTTGATTTCAAATAACATTAAATAATCATTACTATTTTTGCATAATATTTTGAATAAAATTTCATATAACGCGCCATACTAATTTTTCGTACTCTAAAATAAGAAGATATTTTGATAATTCCAGTAAAAATTATTTATAATGACCAAAACGTTGTTAGTTCATTAAAATTATGAAATTCAGATGAACAGTTGATATATGACGTTGCATATTAGTATTTGCTGCGGGGTATTTGAAACTATTAGACTTTAATTTGAAGTTGGTTAAAAGGTATAATGACTTGTTAAATAATTAACTGTGGTACACACTGTAGCTAGGTCAATTAAATGAGGAATTTAGAGTTCTAGATACGAATAATTCCAGATACGCATAGGAAAAGCTGGCCGACAGTCTGCAAAGGCTCAACCCTGGAAGTAGAAGACCTTGTGCAAGTTTGAACTGTGCTCTGCAAACTTGAGCATCGGTATCTGTGATGTGTAGACTCTTTGGACAGGAGACGAGGACGGTTTGGTTTTAGTATCCAATTTCGTTTCTAGCTTTCAAACAGTACTAATTAAGAGAAAACCATGTAAATATTAAGTCAGCAGACTTTGATTACAATCTCTTTTCTAATTAATTAAAAAACTTTACAATGTTTGTAACACAATTTAATAGAATGCAAACGCGATTGTAATTAAATTGAGTTTTTTAAACCTACAAGCCAACAAACACGCGCGTTGCGCGCGCGATAATTGAATATGTATTTTCATATTTCAAGTACCAAGTTTTATCGCACTGAAAAGAGATAATTCAGTCAAAATACGTATTTTTAATTAATTAAGAACTTTTCTCATAAGTTTCTATACTCAAAATCTGGTAATACATCAGAGAATGCCTACTTACGATTTACTGGCCACAAGATCCTATAAAAATGATACAAATGAACACTTGAAGGGTTTCACGGCAGAACCATTTGAGTTCCAAAGGGATAAAATTTCAGGAAAGAAGAAAACGTTCTCAAAATTCGAATTATGTTTCAAACGCAAAAATGAGAAAGTCCATTCATGAGTTGATAGTACTCTACAGATCCATAGAAAAGAAGGTTAATGTTTTTCCAAAAAGGATCGTCAAAAATAATCCTCTGTTGTAACCATGTAAGTGCAATGAAAAATTTCTTTTTTTCAGTTGTTTTTTTAAAGTATAATTACCATAAAACATAGCCCTTAATTACTAGAAACGTGTTACAAAAGAAATAAATAGCTCAGCAGTAAACAATTATCTTTTTTACAATGTTTGAAAACTTTCAAAAAACTTATTTTGCCATGAAATACTTGGAAAACTAATAACACAAAAAATGTTAATGAACGATTCTTGTTCGAATATTTTTTTTGAATTGCGAGATATGAAAAAACTAATAGCGCCATTCGATTCAGTTAAAAAATTGCATAAAGTCTATGCGTGTCACCATTTTTTTGTTTGTTAACTCAATTTGCTACAAGTTTTACCTTATCACGAATATTTGAATGAATTGTTTCAATAAAAGTTGTTTAAACCTTAGTATTAAATTACGGTTTGACTACTTTTGAAATATTTTTAAACCTTTGAAACCTTTCAAAATTTCTCAAAATGCCTTGAAATCTTCTAAAACCTCATAAAATCCTATTATTTTCCCTGAAACCTATATTCCTCAAAATATTTTCCTCGGGGAATCTCTGAAAATATTTTTAAAACACCTGAAACTTTTATAAGTTTTGTAATATCTCGTGAAATTTTTTTAAACTCATTGCAATCTTTAAAAAAATCTTCAAAATCTCTCGAAATTTGTGGAAGTCTTCTAAAATTAGTTAGAATTAAGAGTTGAATAGTTGAATTCATTAAAAAATTTAATAAAATAGTTAATTCTTGAATCAAAAAGATTAATTTTCAACCAAAAGATTAATTTCCTGCCAGAAAGGACAAATTTTCAACAAAATAGATACATTTTCGAACAAACAGAATAATTTTGAACTAAAATTATGAATCTTTAACCAAACAAGTGAATTTTTAACAAAGTAGTTGAACTTAAAACCAAGAAGTTAAATTTTTATCAAAAAAAGAGGGATTCTCAACGATAATCAAACTAACAAATATTTTTACCTTTAAATCAAAAACAGTTAAATTCATCCAAGGAGAAGAATTTACAACTAAGTAGTTGAATCTCCAGCCAAAAAAAAAGATTTTAATTTTAAACCAAAGAAAGAAAGTTTCTAGAAAGAATTTTTTTTTAATAAAATTTTAGGAAAAATTTTAGTAATTAAAAATACATTTAAGAATTTTTGACGTTTGGAAAGAATTTAAGAATATTTAATGAATTTCCGGAACTCTTTCAAAGTTTTGAAATATTTGTCATCCTTTCAAAATTTAAAAATTCTCAATTATCTTTTTAACTGACTCGAATTATTCCGAAAATTGTTTTGAAATCTTCCGAATTAAGTTTTGACAATTTTGAAATATTTCGTAATGTTTTAAAATCTTACCGTATGCTCTCTAAAAATTGATCTTTTGAATTAAAAAGTCGCTTTAAATATTCCTGGGAATCTTAAAAAAAATGTATCATCTTGAAACCTTTCAAAATGTTTGATAAACTTCAAAATTATGCTTTGAAATCTTCAAAAATCGAAATATGGTTTTAAGTTTAAATTTTTTTAAGGTGTTAAATATCTTGTAAATAGTTAGAATTTTTCTTAAAATTTCGAAAAAATCTGCCAAATAAAAATAAACTGCCATCAAATCTTGCAGACTCTTTATTGATAATTTTGGAAATCTTCTGGAATATTTGTAATTTTTTTTCTTCTCTTAAAACGCTCAAAAGTTTTTAAAGAGCCTCTGAATTTTTTTATAAATCTTTAAATGTCTGCATTTTGTTTTGAATAAAATTATTTTTATATCCTTTTGAAATTTCTAAATATCTATTAAACTTATTTTAATTTTTTCCAAAATTTTTTGATCTTGAAAAACTGAAAATTTTTGCTTTAAATTCTTCTACATTCTTTTCAGAAATTGTATAAAATCATGTCAAATGTACTTAAATATTTTAAAATATTTTCTTTCAATTAATTTTTTTTTTTAAATGAATCATGATTTTCCTTGGAACCCTAAGAAAAAAATTTAATTACGTTAAAACCTTCAAAAGCCTTGAAAAGGTCCAAAATTTTATTTCAAAATATTCAAGAATCTTTAAATATTTTGAGTTTTTGTCCATAGTTTGCATAATTTCCCAATATATTCAGAAACGATTAAAATTACAATTTTCTGTTTCATAAGTAACACAATAGAATCTTTTTGTAATTTTCACAACATTTTGTCAAATATCAAGAACAGAATTGTTGCCTTTATTATTAAAGAATCATTTTAAATTTAAATTTTCTCTTTCAGAAATAAATTTTCAGAATTAAAATTCTTCATTTTCAAAATGTGATTTACAAAATTGCAGAAAATTGAAAAAAAACTACAAACAGCAATTTAAAGTCAAATACACGCAGTATGCAACCAATAAATTAATACCAATGAGTGCGAGATTTTCGAGAATTTCGTTCCACCAATTTTTTCAGATAGAATATACTAGAGGCAAAGCAGGAAAAACAAACTCGAATTCGATGACGTTTCTTGTTTCCAAAATAATATCACGTTTCATGCGATATCCTATATTTTGTAAACCGTATCGTATGTTTGCTGCCTCATGAAATAAAACGAGTTGTTGACAAGCCAGGTATAAAAGTTCATTAAATTCGTCAACAGAATCCATGAGTTAACTAATTACGATCGAAATTCACTCTTTGGTTATCATTCACTGAAACAATTATTCTGATTTATTCATAAAAACGCCTAAACATATATATTGCAATGCCTGAAATTATTATTTTTTTTACTTGAAAGGTAGGCTGTAACAATAGGCTAATTCATTTTGTGAGGAAAGAAAATAATTTCGTTAAATCTAAACCCTTTAATGAAAAATATATTACACTTTTTTACGATAATAATTCCCAATAATAATTTACGAATGTTCTTTAATATGCTGTATTTCTGATTTTTCAGTTTTATAATTTTAAAACATACTAAATTGATTATTTAATTGAAAAAACAATAAAAATATCCTTTTTCGAAGGGGGGGGGGGGAGTAGAAATTTTCTAATATCAGCTCTTTGGTTTACTGTGAAGGCATTGCTGACTATGTGAGCCTTAAAAATAAATAAATAACCATTTGTTTTTTCTAGTGTTCAGCTTACTCTAATCGAAAAATTTTATTGGTTTCCATCCTTTGAAATTCTTTGAAGAAATTATTTTATTTACAGAATAATAAAATTGGTTATTTTCAAAAAGGGGAACATAAGAAATGAAGATATTTGTCAAAATATTCAACTTACTCTACTTGGCAATTGATATACCTTCTGGCATACTATTCTATAAAAATGTGAAACATGTGAGATAATATGATTATTTTCTTTGATAATTACTTTAAAAAATTTCAAGAAATTATGCAAAATTATGGTAATTTAAAAAGAAATAATTAAAGGCGGCAGTACAGATCTAGATAGCCAACAAAATCAGAATTTTTTAGGAGAGCTAAAAAACATTCTGTAAAATCGAAATCTGAAACTGGCTAGGCTGCGGATTGCGAGAAAAAATGTAATCTTGAGTTTAAATAAAGAATTAAAACTTCCTCCCGAAATATTGAGTTTTGAAGTAAGGGTAAGAACATTTTGATCTAAAAAAGTGAACCAATTCCGAGTAAATCTTCTAATAATGTTGAGGTTAAAATTTAACAAGTTTTGCACATCAGCTTTCGGTAGCCATTGAAAATAAAAATTTTAATTTTTCATGAAAATTAAATTCTGCTTCCGAGATATGGGGAATCTGAATAAAAATAAGCAATTCTTGGTACAAGCAAATTATTCTGTTTTGAGGAAATCAAAATTTATTGTGACGGTATCGCACTGAGATAGACGATTATTTGGTGAAAGGACTATAAAAAGAAGAATTTTTTTCAAGAAACAATAATAATTTCAAAAATATCGTGAAGCGAAGAGAAAAAATTATTACTACGCTAAAATACTGCGCTAAAATTTTTACTAAAATTTAAATTACAATCTTTTTTATTATTGTATTGAAAAATGAGAATTCGAACAAATCCTTTTATTACAACGTTTATTTGAATTCCTTATCAATAAAAATGGAATATATGGGTTTTCCTTGAAAAAATATAAAAAACAATTACTCAATTTTTAAAAATGCAATAGAAGACTTCTAAATTATACCCTATTAAATTTTTTTGTTGGAAAAATTTGTTTACCAAGAAGGTACAATTTAGGCTAATGTGCTTGTTTAGTTTTGAAAATTCTTGCTTTTTAATCACCCTACTGTAACGAATTGATTGTAGTGGTGATTACTACCTTTCTAATCAAATAAATATTTATAAGCTTTTTCAACCTATTTCAGCCTATAGTGGCTTTTAAAACGTCGTAATCTTGACAAATCGATGCCTGGAATGTGCACGAGGACGCAGGTTCTAACGGCGAGTTATAAAATATGGTGTCCATAAGAAGCTAGAGGGTTAAATGGTGATGAAAAATAATATAGCAACTGATCCGGATAGTGGAAATCATGTTAAAGAATTTTTATTATTATTATACGTAGAGAAAAAAATTGTGTTCATAAAAGCACCGTGCAAATTTCTAAAAGTGGATAATTTTACTGTATTTAATTGCATAGGCTCTTTATTTTATTTATTCCAATGAACATAATTAAATTAATATCTATCCTGTGGAAAATAAGATGGTTCAAAAATTATTCTTTTCCCTATTTTAAAATCTCACCCTCCTCATTTTGTGTGAGTTGGTGAAAAAAAGTGTATTATATTTTTAAAGAATAAAAAAAAAATGTTTGGAGATAGGGCACGTTCCTTAAAGTATCCGAATGTGTTAAAAATTCAATAGACTTTATTTTATAACTATTCACCCTCAAATTTGCCAAACTCTCCCTTTAAGACACTATAACGTAATTTGTAAGTGTTCTTTTTGAATTTTATGAAGTTGAAATGAAAATTTTAAGCGTGAATTATGTAAAAAAATTTGATATACAAGCATCCAAAATAATGCATTTAAAGTCAACCTTTTCCCCTTTTTCCGTTAATTGTTCATAAAAAATGACATCTTTCTTCAAAACTTTGTATTTACTTTAAAAAATGAAAAAAATTGGACCACTTAATAGCCAATATAGCTACTGCCGGTAGGTGGTATTCAAACTTTGAAATTTGTATACAGTTATTTTAATTTGTTATATAAAAAAATTAATTTATCAGTAGAGCGAGTGTCCATTAATTAAACAAGGATTTTTTTGGGGCAGTCCAGAAAATCTTGAAAATGCTTACACTTAGGTGGGTGGGATTTCGAAAGCATTTCTAACGAAAATCTAAAGAAAACAGGATTTCATGAGGCACTCTACTGGACATTGCCATAGTAAAATTGTAATTTTTTACTATAAATACACAAGAATAATTTTTTCATCTTAGAAAATTTAGTTATCAATATACAAAAATCAACTAGAGAATAAAGAACTTTATTGAAGTTGGAATATTCATATTATTGAAAAAAAATGTGTAGTGAGATTAATCCTTCATCAGGAGTCATTTGGCTTGTTGATAACAACTAAAATGATTAACAGTTCACAATTTGCGTAGATAATCAACAATTCACTTTGACTTTGGGTTATTTCGCTCCTCACAGGAGATTTGATCTTTCGCTTTAAAAACCGTGGGATTAGCGACAGCAGAAAATTACAATCCATTATAGAAGCGATAGACGTTTGGGTAATCGAACTATGCCAAAATTAAGCCGTCAGTTCAAATTGGTTCGTTTATCCGTTCCAGCTCGTCTTCCATCCCGGCCAGAGTGGTACGAGACAGAATTACAATTACATCTCGTAAATTATTTACGAACATGTTCTGCTGCTCGCAGCCCGGTTTGCCGGCTGCCATGGTAGCCGCTTCGCTATATTCTGGAAAAGAGGACACCGGTACTAGGGAGTGTGGTAGTGGGGTCAAATTTCAACAAATTAACCGCGTTAATCACCCCAACTGTGGATCAAACTTTCACAGGCGAGCGAGACAAACCCATAATGAGAGTTCGGTCTTCGCACAGGCGACAGCGGAACTATTGTCCCAGTGTCTGCTTTTTATGAGCCGCTGTTCTAAACGCGCCCGAGGAAAAAAGAATGTGCGAACGCGCTAAAATTTTTAAGGCCACGCGTCAACTCCGCTTTGATGCGCTCGAGAGACATACCCTAATCGTGGTTATTCTCTAGGACATGTTATCCACTGGTGAATGATCGACATTACTGATTTATTTATAATAAACGCGCTGGCTTTTATCGTCAATTTTTCTGCAACTTTCTTTCCTTTTTTGTTTTTCTAGCTTTATTTGCTTTTTTGAGTATACTTCCGAAAAGGCCACCCAAGAATATTGACTTAGTACTTTGCCTAGGCATTCCTTCTGCATCCCAGTTAAAAGTGCGCATTAATGCTTTTTCTCTAAATGTAACGTTTTTCGATTGAAATGAAACAAAACTCAATTGTATATTTCATGTTACTAGTGTACAAAAACATTTGGAGAGGATGCACCCCACATACCCTCCCCCACTCACACCGAACCCCTTTCCCCGGGAGAACAAAAAACCGCGCTTCTTACTGTTGAACATTTTAAAGAAAGGAAGTTGTGCGATAAACTAACTCTTCATCCTCTTCCCACTTCTCCAACCTCTCCAGCCGCAACCATCCCCAAGTACCCTGTTTAAAAATGCTTAACATTTTGACGCGTATTTTTTTGGGGGTTCCAAAAAAGGGGTCTGGCGTGTGTGAGGGAGGGGGTGCAGGCCCCATATCTCTCGCCATTTATAATTCTCCTCATCTTCCTCTTCACCCCCCTTCCACTCCCTCTTATCTCTTCACCCAGCCTCCAACCCCTCTCAAGATCTCTGTTTGTAAATGCCTAACACTAGGACACGTGTTTTTTT
>CAKNYM010049602.1:205098-253491 GCA_932195095.1 Andricus curvator | reverse complement strand
TCGTGAATATAAAAGCTTGAAAATGGTTCAATTTTTATAAAAATGAGTATCTTTATGTTTTTGAGGCCACTGAATTTAAATTTGGTATCAGAATTCCAAAATTCACAATGTTTGATACCAAACGTTGAAAATCGTTGAATTTGTATGCAAATGAGTATTTGTAAGTTTTTTAGGTCGCTGAGTCCGAATTTGTTATCAGACTTCAAAAATTGAAAATGAAGGATATAATATCGTAAATAAATTTTTTTTTAACAGGTTCGAATTTGATGAAAATTAGTATTTATACGTTTTCAGGGTAGCTGAAGAGAAATTTCGCTCTAAAATTTGTAAATTTTGAAATTCTAGAGATTTTTTGGGGCTGCTGAATACAAATGTGAAAGTAAATTTTTTCAACTGTTTTTTTTTAATTAATCTGTTCCACTTGAAATTTTAAGTTCTTTTTTTCTTCTTGAGAATTAATTTTCTTGACTGAAAATGTTACTGCTTCATTGAAAATTATTCTGTTTTGGTTGAGGATTCAGCTGTTTTATTCAAAATTGGTCGTTTTTTAGTTTAATTCAACTATTTTTGTCTTCAAAATAAAATCTCTTTTGGTTGAAATACGACCTATCCAACATATTTCAACAGCATATTTCATTAGGAATACATTTTTTGCGGAAAAGCAACTACTTGGTTTAAGGTTGAACTACATTGTAAATAATGAATTTTTTGGTTAAACATACATGGTTTTAATTTGAAATTCACCTAGTTGGTCGTAAATGAACAGTTATGTAAAAAATTCGTCTTTTTGGCTAACAGCTTGAGAATTTATGGTTTTTTGAAAATTCATGCTTTTGATTGATAATTGAACTATTAATTTGAAAATGTGACTATTTTGTTAGAATTACGTTTATTGTATGTGGACAATTCAAATATTTTGTTATAAATGTACTGTTTTGTTAAAAATTAATAATTTTGGTTTATTCATTTGAAAATGTAACTGTTTGGTTGAAAAAAAATTTTTTTTCCATTAACTTTTTGAACTGAAAATTTAGTTATTTCACGTTTGGTGCAAAATGTATCTCTCACAAATTTATGATTAAACTTTTTGGTCGACAATTAATTTTTTTTTGAAAATTCGTCTTTTTGTTATATGTAACATTATTCTTGTTTGTTAAAAAATCATCCTTTTGTTTGAGGATGCAACTATTTTGTCAAGAATTTGTAATTTTCCATTGGAGTTAACTGGTTGATAATTTGCTTTTTTCCGTTCAAAATATGTTTCTTCAACTGAAAATTTAATTATTCCATTTTTCGTTGAGAATTTATCTTTTCTAGTTAAAAATTTAATCATTTGGTCGTAAATGAACTTTTTTCTTAAAATTTCATATTTTTGGTTGAACATTAAACTATTTATTTCATAACGTGACTTTTTGATTGGAAATTTATTTTTCTTTTAATTACTTTTTTATCTGCAAAATTATTTATTCCACTTTTGGTTGAAAATTTATCTCTTTATCAGTTAAAAATTCTGCTATTTGGTCGTTAATTACCTTTTATGTTGAGAAATCATATTTTTTGCTGAAAATTAAACTTTTTTCGCAAATGTAAGTATTTTGTTGGAAATTCTTTTTTTTTAACTTGATTTTCTTATCTGAAAATATAATTATTGGACTTTTGGTTGTAAATGTAGCCCTCATATTAAACTGTAGCCCTAATTGTGATTCAACTATTTGGTAGAAAATTCATGTATTTTCTTGAAAATTCTTTCTCTTCGTTTTAACATTAACCTTGTTTGTTGGAAATTCATCATTTTGTTTGAGGATTCTACTATTTCGTCAAAAATCCGTAATTTTTCATTCGATGCAACTGGTTGATAATTCTTCTTTTTTGTTGAAAATTAATTTTTGTGAATTCAAATTTCAACTATTTGTAGTAAATTGATTTGTCTTTCAATTTCAATTTTCAAAATTCATCTTCTATGGAAGAAAAGTAATTTTACATGGTTGAAAATTCATCTTTTTTGGCTGAAAATTATCTTGTTGGTTCAAGTTCGTCTTTTTGGCATGAAAATTCAACTCTTTGGCTTAGAATGCAACTACTCAATTTTTTTGACGATAATGTTGGCACTTAATGTATCGACAAGGATTACCATATCATTTTTTTATCTGAACTTGCTCCTTTTGGTGAAAAATATGAGCATAATTTTTCTTTCAGAATTCGCATTAAAAATATTAATACATTCACAATTATTTTAAAAAACTAAGAATCGTATCGGAAAACGAAAAACACCTCTAGATTCGTCTCCGAAATATCTAGATGCCGTATTTTTTCGTTCCTTGTTTAAACAATTTTCAAACAATCACATTATTTTCTATTGTTCTGCAATTGTTATAAACAAAGTAATTGTCGGAATTAAAAATGGACAATACTATTGCATTCCTTTCGAAAATATCTCGATGCGACTTTTTTTTCTAAGCATTGGTTGAACAATGATGACATATGTTGCTTAGCGTACATTTGATGTGTGCCTGTAGATATGTATTTGAAACATGCAGGCTTTTTCATTTCGGATTGAACCATTTTTAATTCGGAATAAACACATGAGGTCGTTCAACTATTACTGCATTTTGAAATTCTTTAAAGTGAAAATGTACGCTCATAAATAAAGACCTGAAATGACATTTTTTTCAAAGTATATGCTTTCAAAATATATTTTATTATAATTATTTTTTCTTGGAATTTTTCACCAAATTTTATTTTACAAATTCATACTTTTGAAGTTGATAAATTTTTTGCACCGTAGAGGTTTTTGTTGGGGCTTTGTTTTTTGAAATATTTTTTTCCATAATCCATTTTGAGAATGTATTAAAAATAGAACAAATTATGAATCGAGGCCTATAAAATCAGAATAACTGGACAATCGTCCAACATCTGGAATGACAATGAAGTTGAATAAACAAACAAAAATACGTTTATAAGAACCTAGTAATATAAGAAGACTATGAATTTTTATAATGATTTTGTTATTTAAATTGATTTTATGGGTCTTCAAAGTTGAAAAGCTTCGAATTTTAGAGTAATAAATTAGATCGAAAATTTCCTAACTGGAACCCAAACTGAAAAGAGATTAATTTTATTGTTCGAGAACTCCGGAATTATATTAGTGTAGTAGCACTATTTATAATGTCCAGTTTCAATAGCTCAGGTACACCCACCTCATCACCTAGTCTACACCGCACCGGATGCTCTTCTGAGCTCTCTTTCGCCGACCCTTACCTGCGGGGGGTCCTTTGTACTAATGAGGAGTTTAATACGTAACATGATTTTTTTTAATTTTACAATTAATAATTTAATAATATTATATTAGGAATCTATGTTTTTCGGCGATTCCACCGATATGTCACTTGTGGTAAATAGTCAAAAATTAGAATCTTTCCAATCCACCCCGTGTTGGAGCAACCTTCATCGAAATCAAATTTAGGACGTCTGAAAAATATTTTAATTAGCACTTTTCTTCAACTTATTTGTCACATAAATATATGAAATCATTTTATTTTTATTTCGAAATGTAATTTCAAAAACTCAAAAGTAAGAAAAATGTGAGATTTTACACAAGTTTCAAGTCCATATCTGTGGCAAACTTCAATATCGTGACAAGTAGACGAGTGGAAATAGCTAATCAATTAACAACAATTCCGAAGGTCTTCAAAAAAATTATATGTTTTTTTTTCATATGTTGAACATAAAATAAAATTTTGCATAACGTCATCGGGTCGGCAATTTGCTTAAAACAATTAAATTGCAAAATTTTCCCCTCGTTGTTCCACGAAAATTCAAAACATTTTGCAAACTTGAGTGAATAAATATATATACTCAAGTCTCTATCCTGTATCAAATTTGCAAAACGTTCATGATGCGGCCACGTTATTAATGATAAACAAATTAATATTTTGTTAATCTCTCCTGAGCGAAAATACCAAAGATTTTTCAAAATGTTGTTTCTGCTTTTATACGTTGAGAAAAGACTATTGTATGATTTGCAAAACTAAATACATTTCGCAAATTATCGTTTTTCAAGTTGTTACATTTTTTGCCATTCGACTACTAAAATTTCAGCGGAAATTCCGCAGGTTGCGTATCGCGGTACCAATTGTTAGAGAGGTTGGGATCTGAAAATTATGAAATTTGCAAAACGTTGCTCGGCCGGCAATAGTGATTCATTCGAGCGACACGATCCGAGAAACGACCAAAAATATTTTTGTTCATCGCCTTGACAATCGAGCTGTCATCTCATATCGTCTCGTTAAAATGAACTTCTTGTCAAATCGATCGATGTGACCGAACAACCGAGAAGCTGGTTTCCAAAATTTTTAATATTGCTATATTTAAATGAATATAAATAGAAAATGAGTTGATGGACGTAAAAAAGGCCTTTTCTCAAGGTTAAAGCTAACTTTTACCTTCATACCTGAGCGATATTAAAAAAATATACAATTTTGTTTTATAAAATACATCAGACTAATGGACTAGAGAAACTTCATCAAATTTTTCGTTAAATTACAAAAATCTAAAAAGTCTTTGAAGTTCGTAGTTTTTAGAATTTATATTTTCTATGAAAAAAAGTTTATTCCGAACATATTTTTATACAGAGGTCCAACTATCTACAGTGAAAGATATGTTTGAAACATTTTTTGTAGCGTTTTGATTACGGCTTCTTGCATATCCTTGGAAGTTGAGGAAATCATTGATCTCATGGCATTGTGAAGTGAAGTCACCAAATCGGTTTAAGACAAAATATGTTCTTTTTTATGTTGTTTTTAAGGAATTTTAGTTGACTCATATTTTGCTATTTGAACAAAAAAAGGTTTTGACTAAGATATGAGTATTACAAATTTTTAAGGTGGTAATGTATTTTACAAAAAAAAAATCGTTGCCGTTTTTCTGAAACTCTTCAACCTTCATTTTCTCAACGAGGCCACCTTTTTATTTTTTCTTGATTTTCTTTCTAAGTTGGTATTAATAGGGTACATTTATCGAAAAAATCATTTATCTTGTGCCTGCATCTTAAAGAAGAGAAAATTGAGTTTATTTCAATAGAAAATAAAAATTCGTATTTTTTCAATAACGAAACGATATTTGAAAAAGTGAAGTTCTTCCACTTGAAAATTGTAAAAAAAAGTTTGCAAACACTTTTCTTCTCTGGCCTCTTTTTCTGGAAATTTTGGCTAAAAATGCAATAAATTCGGTTACAACTGTCTTTTTCTTGTAACAGTGCAATTTTCTAATACTTCGTGAACAAAATTTTTTCAACTTATAGATTTACACATTACATTTTTTTAGAAAATATTACAAAATATAATGTTTTAATGGTTCCAATTGAATTTAATTAAAAAAAAACAATTGTAGCCCATTGAATTAAAATAATTAAAATAATATTATATCAACATGAACAGTGAGAATCTTTTAATTGTTTTAATGTCATTCAATTGAGAAAAATACAACTACAGCCGATTTGAATAATAATAACTTAAGCGAACATTTTGAAAAAGAGGCAAGATGAAGAAAAGGTCTAAGAAACTATTTTTCCTAATTTTTCAAGTGGCACAACTAAATATTATGTTTCGAAACGATTTTGTGACTTCAGCATGCACGCTTTACAGCCTTTCCGATTTAGAATGTATTCGGTCTAAATGCTACTTTATTTGGTTGTTAAATTTAGAAAAAGTAACATTTTTCATCTTGAGAGACTGAATATCCTTTTTGCTTCCTCGTAGAGGAAGCTTTGTAATGGTAACATTTTCCAAAATTTTTAAATTAATTCAACTTAACCCTACCTAATTTATTTATCTAATACAATGTTCTAAGCAATTGTCCGGATGTGTGTGTGTGGATGTGTGTGTGGATGTGTGTGGGATGTCACGCTTTTTCGTGAACACGATAGCTAGAAAACGGTTGCAGATAATTCGATGAAATATGAAGGGCTTATTTTCCTCACTAATATCTTGAAACTGACCAAAGGATTTTTAAAAATATATATTGCATTCTTTTTAGCACTCAATAATATGTTAAAAATCGGATTTTCATAGTAAAACTTTCTTTATTCGCATAATTCAAAGCTGATGCAAGAATATAAAAGATTCCTTGGTTCGAGACGAATCAATTGACATATAAAATTGATAAATTTCATCAAAGAGTAGGGGAGTTCCCGTGTGGAAAAATTTCGTGGCAGTCTTGAATCATGCTAAAGCCAGTACAGTTTTTCTCAAGTCTGTCTATTCACGCAATACTAGCCTGGCACTACACTGGCGCTTTCTAGTTTTACTACGTGTTTGATTCAAACCTTTCTGCTGTCTAGTCCCATTCTTGGCGCTATCTAGAAGTTCGTTACGAATTTGAATATATAAAGATTATCCAGATTTTAGCTAGTTTCTAGATAGAATCACGGTTTGGACTGAAACAAAAATGACAGAGGTGAATTTAGAAAATAATCATTTCTGAATAAAAGATTTAGGAAATTACAATAGGTGATAGAAGTCTTAATACAAGAACTGCAGTTTCAAGAACGATTTTTTGAAGAATGTTTTAAAACATTTTGTTTCAATTGAATTATATAGTGAAATTATAATGAATTTATATTGAATTCATAATAATTATAATATGTATAATGCTATGTATAATATTTATGATATTCCAGAAAATCAAATATTATTATAAAAGATTTATTCAATTTATTTTCATTATTTATTGATTCCGTAACTGATAATTAAGCCTAACGTATTAGTTATTTGAAATAATAAACAATCATTATTTCGTAGCCTAATCGCAAGTAACATCATACAAACTTTATTTTTTTTCAATGATTTATTCACAAATCAAGCACTTTTAATGTTTAAAAATTGTTCATGTTTTATTGAAATAAATATTAGCATGTAATGCATTGAAATTCATGTCCGACAAAAAAGAAAAAAAATTTAACTTTTAGATGGCCGAGGTGTTAAGGCGACGGGACAAAGTTACAACAATATAATAGGAAGTTTCATCAGAAGTTCGACACCCGGCTTATGTACAAGAGATTTGCGGAAACTCGTTTCTTCATTTTTTTGTGTACAAAAACTTTTTTTATATTTTTAATTAACTGCAAAATCTATATATTGGACTTTTATGGCATAAAAAATAATTATATTATTTAATTATTAATCATTTTTTATCAAAATAGCCTATCTGTCTAGAAACTAGTCGATCCGAGCGTTACAGCCCAGTCTAGCCACTGGACAGTCAGCCTGTGGCGCGCCAATGTCGACTCAAGGCGGACTGGACAGAAACAGTACAGCGCCACGAAATTTTTCCACACGGGTTATGGTTATTTATACCTATATTTTGAAAATCGGTTTTTTCATAGTTGAACTTTTTTCATTCACATAATTCAAAGTTGATTCAAGAACAGAAAAGATGTGTTGATTCGAGACGAATCGATTGACCTATAATATTAATACATTTCATTGAAGAGTAAGGAAACTATGGTAATGCATAATATTTGAAAATACGGTTTTTTTTTAAGTAAATCTTTTTTCTTCAACATAATTCAAAGTTGATGCAACAATATGAAAGATTCCTTGGTTTGAGACGAATCGATTGACCTTCAATATCAATACATTTCATTGAAGAGTAGGGAAGTTATAGTAATTTATATATTTTTCAAATCATTCTTTAAGTTTTGTCATTCTCGTAATTTAAAGTTGATGTGTGAGTAGAAAAGTTGTGTTGATTCAAGACGAATCGATTGACTTATAACATTAATACATTTTACTGAAGAGTAAGGAAGCTATGGTAATGCATAATATTTGAAAGTACGGCTTTTCATAGTAAAACTTTTTTCAATAACATAATTCAAAATTAATGCAAGAACGGAGAAGATTCCTTGATTCGAAGCGCATCGATTGATCTGTAATAATAATACACTTTATTGAAGATTTGTCAAGTTATGCTCATTTATAATATCTGAATCATCAGTTTTAAACAGAAAAACTTTCTTCATCGACATAATTCAAAGTTGACGCAGGAAAAGAAAAGACTTTTTGATCATAAATTCTCAAATAGAGTAATTCTGGCCATTTTTGTAAGGAAATCATAAAGCTGGGAAAGGGATAGGGCGCGACAGAACTTTTCCTTTCCCTTTTCCAGCTCGAAAAAATAATTATTTCAAATACAAGATTTGATTTGTCTTTGTATGTAAAACATTTTTTGTATTATTTTGTAATTTTGTATTTTTTGTAAATTTCTATCTTTAAATTGAGCAAATGAAGACTTTGGTTTGTATATTATTGAAAAAAATAACTAATGCTTCCTCTATGAGGATGATTTACTGTATGAAAAAAATAACGTAGAAAGTTGCTTACTACTTTTTTTTGTCAAAAAAATATTTATTTCATTGAAAGTAATGTTTTGTAAGATTCTTACAAAAATCATATTTCCATTAAAACAGGCTTCAAAGAGAGTACAAATTAATTTTTCGGCTTCTCATTTCTTTGAAAAATATCAATTTGTTTGAAATTTATTGAAATTGAAAAATTATCCAAAATGCATTGTAAAATTATTGAATTTCTTGCTAAAAGTGATAGAATGTAAAATTTGAATTATATTATTTTTAAATGCTTATCAATAATACTTCTTTTACTGCTGGTCTGCACAATCAGAAAAGGCTCTCTTGTATTCCTCAGCATGGAATTTTTTTAAATATCAGGTAGTTCCAGTTGTATTCCCATCCATTATTTTCATTATAATTTCCAACTTTTGTGCAGAGCAAGCCTTACATTTCGCAAACTTCTTTTTATCCGTGTATCCGCATTCAAAAATACTTCCTAGAACTTCCTTTCACCTTCTTTTTGTCACTGATTTCGATTCAGATGAATCTTCATCAATCATCAGTTCATTACTCAGAAGATTGAATTATATAATATATTCAAAAATATATCTCAAATGAATTTCGAATGATTATTCTTATTGTTTATATAAGTTTCTTATTTTAGATTTTACTAAGAATACATTATTATTAGTATTTGTATTATTTTTCAGTATTGTTCCTTATTTAAAATTATGTATCCACCCCGTAGATTTTCTTTTCCCTACATAGCTTGTATCTTCTGCCATCCTTCTCCAGATTGTGTTTAATCGTTCAATTAAAAATTTAAGATGAACAGATTTGACGTTAAATTAAACGTTAAATCCAAATAATGTTTGGCAGCAGAGCTCTATCACTGAAAGGCTGTCACAAGTGACGTTTCTCGATTATTTTCAAGGACCTCGTTCGATGTCTTTCGAAAAATGAGACGATACGATTCGAAATTTAACAAATGAATACACGAGATGATCGTTCAAAAAAAGGGGCTGATAACGAACGACGTCGAGTGAAACAGTTGAGTTTCTCGTGTCGATGTGAATCACTAGCCGGAAATAATAATAAAATTGAAATTAAGCAAATCAGTTACTTTTATAAACTAGCGAAAAATTACAAACATTTCACAAATCGTGTTAAGTGATAAACAACTTATTACCAACATCATATTACATTTGCAAACTGTTTCCAATTAGAAACGTTATTAATTATAAACGAATTATTATTTTGTTTATCACTTCCCAGTCGAAATCTAACAAATATTAAATTTGCGAATAAATAAGAGACCTAACCTAAATGCAGCGGGGTTTTCGTTAAAATTCTAACATTTACAGTGAATTTTGAAGAAAATCCCACCCGTACGTTGCACTTTGAATATAAATATGAATTTAGTCGATAAATTGTAGGTTATTAATTTAGTATTAAATATTTGACAAGATTTGTGTGCATCAAAGAACTTTTAACTTTCACACACTTTGTTTTACTATACATGTATATTAATTTTACAAGATGATGATATATTAAACTTACTACACATATATGCATATTGCTTGCATTACATTTATAGTAAAATCATTATAGAAATTTCTATCAGTGTAAGGTGATCGGAACATGATTAAAATTAATAATTTAATTTTAATAAGTTTCATTACTTTTGCTTACTTCATGGATTTTTTAACCTACAGCCAATTGTTCAAACAATTTTTACTGGTTCGAAGAATTATTATCTTTTTTTATCGCAAATTAATAGCATTTACTTTATGATATGAACTAACTAATACAATGTGAATACCCATTTCTGTACATTTATAAATAAGAATAAATAAATATAAGAAGTATGTTCAGAGGTGGATGTTCACATTTATTAATTAGGCCAAAGCATTCAGGAATGCCAATAATTGGCGTTTATAACATAATACGTCGTTTGAACAAGTACATATTGCTTGAGCAATAAAAGACCACTTGATTTTATTTTCATTGTGAAAAATAACATTGAAAAGAAAGATTTTAATTTTTGGAATAATGACGCAAGATCGAATTAAATGCTGAATGCTAAATTTTTTGCCTAAATAAAATCTAGAAATTTTCTCTAATCAGTTTTTGATGAGGCTCGTAATTTGCGTTTTAATGGCAACAAATTACATTAAAAACCACAAATTTGAATTTATGAAAAAAACGACACAAGCTAGGTACAGTGAAATTCTTAACGGCAAACACTTTCACGCAAAACAGAAGTCCCGGGCGCAATCACCAAATTACAGATCTTAAAGGTTCGATCTGTAATTGTAATCGATTCTTGCACAAACGCGGCGGAAGAACAAAGACTGAGCGCAAAGCGCGAAACCTAAAAGAAACGCACCCATGCAGCGTGCAGATTGTTAAAAATAATTTTATTATTAATAATTTATATTGTATTACAGTGCGTCACAAAAACATATAAAATTTTTATTTATTTGACTTTTATGGCATTTATTTATGTATTTTTTGGCACTGATTCGGAAATTTGACATTATTTATTTCGTAGTAGCAATATTTTCGGAGATGTTCAAAATTCAATGTTCAGTGTCACATAAAAAACAAAAAACCATGTTGCGTAAGCATCAGGTCATTTTCGCTTTTTAAACCTGTTTTTATGAAAAACGCGAGAAGATAGAACATTTTCGCCTTCAGATACGTACTCTAAAGAAAAAATACTGGAATGTCCAATCCATTATTGATAAAAAAAATCTTTTCACTCCATGAATGCTCCATGAGTTCTCTCTTTTTTAGATTTCTTTCATGATAATGGATTATGAAACCGTCCGATTGAATAATCCTCATGTGCGATTCTATGTTTTCAAAGGACTGCGTGATATCTAAAACTTATATGGAAATTATATCACGTTTATTATTATTTCAAGGCAACTATACGTACTTCAAGTTTTGAACATTCAAATGACCGAAATATTATATCACTAATAGTTGTCGAGTTTCACATGCTGAGTTATGGCTTTAGCTGAAGTTAGCATTACTACAGGTTTTTAACTAAAATTACCAGGCACAATATTTAGTTTTTGCGGCATATATGAGCACTAAATAAGCACTGAATTCCTGCGCCAAGTACAATGTGATTCCACTTATAGTTGCCGAGTGTCACATACAAGAGTCATCTGAATCCAGCATGTCTACACGTTTTTGTTAAAAAAAAGTGCCCGGATTTTGTGCATAGCACGAATCCAGAGCACTTAATTAGCACTGAATTCCTGCGCAAAAGTGAATTTGATACCACTTATAGTTTCCGAGTTTCGC
The DNA here is from genome assembly GCA_932195095.1 of Andricus curvator. Taxonomy (NCBI): domain Eukaryota; kingdom Metazoa; phylum Arthropoda; class Insecta; order Hymenoptera; family Cynipidae; genus Andricus; species Andricus curvator. Next base: position 241,829 of record CAKNYM010049602.1, on the reverse strand, counting down.
GTACCGGAGTTGTGGCTTCAGCTGAAGCTAGCATTACTACATATTTTTCACCAAAATTACCGGACACAAAATTTTTTTCTGCAGCATAAATTAGCACAAGATAAGCACTCAATTATAACATAGCGCCCATATCGATATGACAATGTTGTGATTCCAACTTCCGGGACTTGAAATGTTTGTATTTTTTTGCTAGTTTAACAAAGTACCTAATTTTTTTAATTGCAATTTCAATATTGGTGTCGGTCCTCGTGTGAAAAAATTTGGTGGCGCTGTATTGTTTCTGTCTAGTCCGCCACACTGGCGCGCCACAGGCCGACTGTCCAGTGACTAGACTGGGATGTAACGCTCGGATCGACTAGTTTCTAGACAGATCGGCTATTTTGATAAAAAAAATTATGAACAATAATTGAATAATAAAATTATTTTCTATACGATAAACGTCCAATATATAGATTTTCCAGTTAATTGAAAATATAAAAAACTTTTTGCAAAAAAAAAAATCAAGAAATGAGTTTCCGCAAATCTCTTGTACATACGCCGGATGTCGAACTTCTGATGTAACTTCCTATTATATTGTTGTAACTTTGTCCCGTCGCCTTAATACCTCGGCCATCTAAAAGTTATATTTTCTGTCATTCTGTCGGATATGCAATTCAATCCATTACATCCCAATATTTATTTCAATAAAACATGTACAGTTTTTAAACATTCAAAGTGCTTGATGTGTGAATAAATCATTGAGAATAATAGCGTTTATATGATTTGACTTGCGATTAGACTATGAAATGATGATTGTTTATTATTTCAAATAATTAATACGTTAGGCTTAATTAACCTTTACGCAATAAATAAATAATTACAATAAATTAAATGAGTCATTTATAATAATATTTTATTTTTTTGAATATCGTCAATATTATACATAGCATTATACATATTATAATTATTATAAATTTAATAAAAATTTATCAAAACTCTGCTATACCTATGATTCAATTAAAAGAAAATGTTTTTGAACATTCTTAAAAAAATCGTTTTTAAAAATACAGTTCTTGTATTAAGATTTCGATCACCTTCAACAATTATTGCTTACTATCTTAAATATGTAAAAGTGTACAATTAATTATTGCTGGAGCATCTGTGCAATTGCGTATTGTAATTTCTTCAATCTTTTATTCAAAAATGATTATTTTCTGAATTCACCTCTGTAATTTTTGCTTGAGTCCAAACCGTGATTCTATCTAGAAACTAGCTGAAATGGGAACAATCTTTATATATTCAAATTCGTAACGAACTCCTAGATAGCGCCAAGACTAGGACTAGACAGCAAAAAGGTTTAAATCAAACACCCAGCAAAACTAGACAGCGCCAGTGTAGCGCCAGGCTAGTTTTGCGTGAATAGACAGGCTTGAGAAAAACTGTACTGGCTTCAGCATGATTCAAGACTGCCATGAAATTTTCCCAAACGAGTCGTGCAAAGTTTTGCAAATTTAATATTTCTAAGATTTTGACATTTCCAACATTTGCTACCCAAAAACGCAACATTTGCTGTTGTCGCAGGAATTTTATGAGTCAAATTGCCAAGTTGTAAATAAATTCCAAATATAATATGACGTTGGTAATAAGTTATTTATCACTCAGTGCGATTTGCGAAATGTTTGTAATTTTTCGCTATTTTACAAAAGTAACTAATTTGTTCAATTGCAACTTTAATATTTTTGCCGGCCAAGCAACGTTTTTTAAATTAGATAATTTTCAGATCACGACACTCCTAACATTTTCTACCCAAAAACGCAATCTTCGCAATTTTCGCTGAAATTCTAGGAGTCGAATTGCAAAAAATGTAACAATTATATTTAAAACGATAATTTTCTTTATGTATTTAGTTTTTCAAATCATACAATAGTTTCTTTTCAATGAAAAAGAAGAAGAAACCTGACCACGTTAAACATATAAGAACCCAATGTACCATTTTTTTGAAGAACTTCGGAATTTTTGTAAATTGACTCAATTTTTACGTCTAATTCCACTGGCCTGAAGCCTCAGAAGTCAAAATTGGTAAAACAGCCAATGTTTAAAATGTTGTGTTTGGTATTTAGTGAAATTATCTTTAGAAGATGTGGTTTAAAGATTTTTTCGAGCATGTGTGGACTTTTTAAATATAGAAATGCACTAGAAAGAAATCCACAAGATCTAGGAGTCGAAATGAGATTCACAGTCATATTTAAAATTTTGGAATTTGGTATTCGACATGATATATTTTTTCACTTGTGATTTTAGAATTTTTTTTCTATGTTTGGAGTTTTTAAAATTAGTAATACACTAGAAAAAAATGCGCTAGACTCAGAAGTCGAAATTACAATTACAGTGGTTTTCCTAAATTTGGAATTTGTTATTTAATAGAATTATCAACTTCACTTGTGATTTTATAATTTTCTTGAGCATGTCAGGAATTTGTAAGCATAGACATACTCCAGAAAAAAATCGACAAGGCCCAGGAATAAAAAAAATAAAATAAACAATTACTTTTATTCTAATTTCGACTAGTGGGTATTGTGAATTTACATTTCAAAACCTCACACGTGTTCAGAAAAATGTTTGATCCACAAGTTATAAAGATTATTTCATTAAATACCAAAATCAACATTTTGAAAAGTAAATGGAAATTTTTTTTCAGAAAAATGATTGATTTGAATCTCCAAAAAATTGAGAAGATTTTTCTGAAATTTAGGTATGCAAAGAAATATAAACCTCAAGAAAAGTCTAAAACTCTGCAAATAAGAAAATTTTTCAACCTTTTTTTCGAGCATAGGTAACCAAGCTGCACGTGGATCGATTTCAAATTAATTATACTTTTTTAGAACCCTAATACGCTAATTTTACGCATTGTAGCGATATCAAATTCCAAAAGTATTTATTTTGGACCCACTCTACTGGGAAATTGGACAAGAATTTTATTATTTACCGAGCTTACCGTAAAAAGTAGTAAATAGAAATGAATAGGTTCGGATATATGACGAATCTCACAAATCCCTGTAAGATTGAAGATGGTTTAAAAAGGTAGGTATAATTTCGTCGCCATCGTGTCCCAGAAATTTAGACACTTTTGAAGAGACAGGTGCAATACCTGAGGTGGCAATGTCGCCTTCATGCCGGAACCCTTCCCCCTCGCCATAAACTGCAACTGAAATATTGCACCTTCCAAAAGGAAAAACAACAGCCCTATTGGGTACCTATTGTTTTGTTCAAATCGAGTTCCAACAGTATATTCTGTTTCAAGCTATGGATTTGAAAATTTGTTGAATCCAATTAATTTAATTTAAAATTATTTTATTTGATTCAATTTAGTTTGGAAAAAAATTAAAATTTAATTTTTAAATTTTAATATCTAGGTTTAACCCCCTAATATTCGTAGATCATCCTTCTAATTTCTATTTGTTTCAGTGTATACTATAAAACTGGATAATGGATGATATATATTTAGTAATAAAGAAAATTACATTTTTCCCAAATTGATGATTTTAGCACTCTTTCAACATAATATATTCAATTTTTAAGCGATATTCAAGTTGAAATATATCAACAATTATTGAGGCTCCTGTTTGGAAATTATACAAATTTGCAACAGTAGTCAGTATACGATTGAAATGTAGATTTGTCCATTTTTGAATATTCTAAAATTGCAAATTAAAATAGTGCAATTCTGAAGGATCTGTTGTCGAAAAGAAAATCGAAAATGTCTTAAAACCCAAAGCCTAAGATGGAAATAAAGAATAGATGAATTTGAAGTATTATGAATAAATTTGTGTTATATTAGCCGTTGGGACTATTTATATATTTATATACTGAAAACGTTGGAGATGTTATTTGAGGCAATCAGCGAAAAGGTTCAAAAATATTTCAAGAGGGAACGTGCATTTTTTATGAACTGGCTGTAAATGCCTGGATTTTTATTTCATAACATTGAAAAAATTCGAAAATACGTTAATAAATTTCTTCAAATATCAAGGTATTAACAATTTTCCGAAACAATAATTCATAATTCCTGATTAGAAGCATTTGGAATTTAAAAAAGGTATATATTAAACGATTCTAAATTAAATACTCAGATTAGATACTCAGATGCTCTCAAAATAGGAAAATTTTGAAAGAAAGTTTTCAGAATTGGACAGTTTCATTAGAAAGGAGTTTTTGTCGTATCAGTACTACTTCAAAGCGTTCATAATTGAAAAATCTATTTTTAAAATTTGATCATGTGAAATTCAACTAAATTCGAGTTGTGTTATTTATCATTGGAAGCGTTCAAATAATAATAATTAAAAATTTCAAACTTTGGAATTTCAACAATCCAAAATTAAAACTGATTATAATTCTACAATTAAAAACTGATAAACTGAATTGAATCGTTCAAAGTCAAAGCTTCTGAAATTTCAGAATTTCAAATTGTTAGTATAAGCTGAAAAAATTTTCAATTATATAGACCTTTACAATTGAATTATTCTAAAAAATTGTAAGAAATGAAGAAATTTTGAGTACGCAACAATAAAAATAAAAACATTTCTAATACGGAGCGTTGAAAATTGAGCCAATCTCAAATCATTTAGAACTGATCCAATTTTCAATTACCTAGAATTGCGATATTATAACAATTTTATACTCTTGACCTTTGAATTTTAAATTGTTTCAAGTAAATTAAAATCGTCTGGAAATTAATATTCTGCAAATTGTCAACTATATTTTTCTAAATTTCAACATTTCAATTTCAATTGCAAAATTAATACTGTTGAAAGAGAAAGATGGAAAATTCAGCGTTCAACATGAAAATTGGAAACTCTAAAATTTTAACCAGTCAGAATTAAAAAAATGCATTCAATTACCAAGGTCTCAATTTCATATCAAACACTTTTCATCTGTTTTGATTCTAGGTACCATATAATTTCTGACTTTTCGAATATAAATCGTTTAGCTTTCAACACTTCATTCAGAATCATTATTCATTCTTTGAATCTTCCAATCAAATATATTTGAAATGATTCATTCGCAAAAATCTTCAACTAAAAGTTTAAAATATTATCACGTTGAAAATTTCTAAATATAATGCAGAAGAAGATCGCTATGCTTCCCATTTTTTAAATTGCACCATTTAAATTGAAAAAAGCAGAAAATATTTGTATTTAACATTGAAACCAAACAACTCAGCATATTCCAATCTGAAATCATTACCTTTAAAACTGACCATCAAGGCTTATAATACGAAATTCTTCAATTTTAAAAGATTTGAGAGTGTAACTTAATTAACATTTTTAATATGTATGTAATATTGTATTATTATTTCAGTTGGCTGAATTAATTTCCAGACGGGCAGACTGTGCATGCTCAAAGTCATAGAATCATTTTTGCAAGAAATATGTTTTTTTTTTTAAAGGATTTTAGACGACTTGTATTTCACAAATTCAACGAAAATTTTATTCTAAAGATGGGAGTATTTGAACTTTTAAAAACTGTGATGCCCTTTATCAAGAATTTATCGAGAGAAAAAAATCGATATGTGCAGTATCTAAAACAACATAGAAATTTTACATGTTCTTTTCGACTCTGATAGATTTTCCATTCTAGTTTGAAAACTATATTGATATCATATATATTAATGTCAGATAGTTGCGCTTTTTTCCTGAAATTTTTACCTTTTTGGCACCCTCCACTTAGTGATGTGATAATTCATGCAAGTTAATGAAAATAGTTGATTAAAAAATTTACTATTTTTGAAAAATTTCTTCTCTCAGATAAGTGTTAGAAAGTTCTGGTTATTTCTGAGATGGTTAACTTTGCTTTGCCTTGTTAGTTATAGACAAATACTATATAAACATGAGAGAAAAACGTATTTTGAACAATCTTTTTTTTTCGTGAGTATATTTTGCTCGGGGGGGGGGGGGGGGGCTGATATCAAAAAATGTTCAATTACAAATTTTTTTTCTGCGCTCTGCAATGAACTTCTTGATATAATTGCCCGTGTGGAAAAATTTCGTGGCGCTGCACTGTTTCTGTCCAGTCCGCCTTGAGTCGACACTGGCACTCCACAGGCTGACTGTCCAGTGGCTAGACTGGGATGTAACGCTCGGATCGACTAGTTTCTAGACAGATCGGCTATTTTGGTAAAAAATAATTAATAATTAAATAATATAATTATTTTTTATGCCATAAAAGTCCAATATATAGATTTTGCAGATAATTAAAAATATAAAAAAAGTTTTTGTACAAAAAAAAAAGAAGAAATGAGTTTCCGCAAATCTCTTGTACATACGCCGGGTGTCGAACTTCTGATGTAACTTCCTATTATATTGTTGTAACTTTGTCCCGTCGCCTTAACACCTCGGCCATCTAAAAGCTAAATTTTTTTTCATTTTTGTCGGATATGAATTTCAATTCATCACATCCCAATATTTATTTGAATAGAACATGAACAATTTTTAAACATTAAAAGTGCGATGTGTGAATAAATCATTGAAAAAAATAAAGTTTGTATGATTTTCTTGCGGTTAGACTACGAAATAATGATTGTTTATTATTTCAAATAATTAATACGTTAGGCTTAATTATTATTTACGCAATCAATGGATAATTAAAATAAATTGAATAAATCATTTATGTTCAAATTTGATTTTCTGGAATATCATCAATATTATACATAGCATTATACATATTATAATTATTAGAAATTCAATATAAATTTATTATAAATTCACTACATAATTCAATTGAAAAAAATGTTTTCAAACATTCTTAAAAAAATCGTTCTTAAGAATACAGTTCTTGTATTAAGATTTCGATCACCTTCAACCATTATTTTTCACTATCTTAAATATGTATTGGTGTACAATTAATTATTCCTTAAGCATTTGTGCGATTGTGTATTGTAATTTTCGAAATCTTTTATTAAAAAATGATTATTTTCTGAATTCACCTGTGTAATTTTTGTTTAAGTCCAAACCGTGATTCTATCTAGAAACTAGCTAAAATCTGGACAATCTTTATATATTCAAATTCGCAAGGAACTCTAGCAAAACTAGACAGCACCAGTGAAGCGCCAGGCTAGTGTTGCGTGAATAGACCGGCTTGAGAAAAACTGTACTGGCTTTAGCATGATTCAAGACTGCCACGAAATTTTTCCACACGGGTGAAAGCAAAATTGTTACAAGTCTTATGCATACCTAGTCCTCCCACCTACTCCTAATTAAATCATTCCTTGTTTGTGTCTCTTGTGTAAGATAGCTTTTTTGTGAATAATTTTTTCAAACATTGCAAAAAGAGCAAAAATAATTCACTGAAAAAAGTAAAATATCATTACAAATATTATTTTTGTTGAGGTTCACTTGTTATTTGCTCATAACGGAAAAGTCAAAGCAAAATCAAGATTACGCAAAAAGAAACTTTCTAGCATTACTCCAATTGAAGATAGATATAAACAATGATACATTGTGTAAATAAGCATGTTTGTTGACTTGCATTGATCATTACCCAACTGAGTGAAAAGTGAACAAAAATTTTAAGGATTCAGAAAAAACCGCCAATCTTCAGCACTCATCTGAAAGAAGAGTTATAAACGATTAAAAATTGTCTCTTTTCCTGATGGGAAATACGTATTAAACTTCATGGGCTTGCGACGCCCCTGAATATCATTTTTTTTAACCAAAAAAATGTATTTTTTGTGTGGATTGGAACAAATTTCCGGGCGATGTGTATCAAAATTCGAGAAATGAACAAATTTTGAGCAACCTCAAATGTATATTGTCTCCGACGAGACGCATTTTCTCCGAGGAAGGACCCCCCCCCCCCTTCCCCTTCCGGAGCTAATATTAAAATATTTGCAATTCCAAATTTTTTGTTTACGTTTTACAATAAACTTCTTGTTGTAATGCAAAACAAAACTTTCCAAGTCATTAAATGACCTAGTTTTACCACCTCACTAAGTTGAAAGTGGACAAAAAGTTAAAAATTCCAGAAGAAAACCGCAACTTTCTGGCAGAAATCTAGATGAAGATAGTTATAAACAACAATAATTTGTTCGTACAATTATTTTTGTTCAACTCAAATGATTATTAGGTCACTCCAGGTGAAAAATAGACAAATAGCTAAAAAATTCAGAAAAAACAGCAACTTTCTACCATCAAGCGAAGAGACTATCATTAGCAATAATAATTTATTGTTCGAACAATTATTTTTGTTAAATTTAATTAAATATCAGTTTACTTTGATCAGAAATTAGAAAAAAAGTCAAAGATTTTAGAAAAAACCGCAACTTTCTAGCACTTATGTAAGAGAAGATAGCTAATTAAAATAGTAATTTGTTTAAACAATTTTTTCCCAAACTCAAATGAGTATTAACTCATTTCAAGTGAAAAGTGGACAAAAAGTTGCAAATTTGAGAAAAAACCGCAGTTTCTAGCATTATTGAAAGAGAATATCTTCAACAATAATAACAAACTTGTTGAAGCGAATCATAATTAGCGCCAAAAACGACTTTACGAGGGATCTCTAAAGCGACATATTATAATGAATAACATTTTTAAAAATAATTTTCTTCTAAACTAATGATATTTTGAATTAGCTTAATTCTCTGATTATGACTCAATTGTCAGATCGCATAGATGCCTGGGAGACATGGACGCCAGGTAAGAATCCTACCTCCCAGACGTGGCAACACCGCTTGAGGTGAGTACGTATAACGTCTAACGCGCTTCCTTATATATAGAGGAGGTCACTTCGTACATCCAGTATCACAAATATATATAAATTTCAAAATGAAAAATTGTTACCCCTCTTTTGAGAAACCTGATCAGAAGGCCCCCCTCAACGTATATATGCATATAAATTTCAAATATTTTCACGGGAAAAAGCGGAGGCGAGAACGTAGGGTCAACTACACGGAGGTGACAACGTACAGTCTATACATATATATATATATATATATATATATATATATATATATATATATACAATGCATCCTTGCAAGTTGGGATATTCCCAGATATTTGGAAAAGGACCATCATTCGCCCAAATCCAAAAATTAGTTCCCCTACATGCCCGAAAGATTTTCGCCCTATTTCCATCCTATGCGCATTATCTAAACCATTTGAAAAAATAGTTCACAGTCAATTATCTAAATATCTGGATTCCCAAAACTTAATTGATCCATTGCAATCCGGCTTCCGGACAAAGCATAGTACACAAACAGCAACTCTTAAAGTTATCAATGATTATAAAATGGCATTAGACAATAAAGAGATCATGATTGTTGTGTTGTTCGACTTTTCTAAGGCATTTGACTCTGTAAATCACAAACTCCTCCTGCTTAAGTTAAAGTCCTTTAGATTGTCAGACATGACTATTAGTTGGTTTGAATCGTACTTGAATAGTAGGTTTCAACGAGTAAAAAACAGTAGAGGCGAGCAGTCTGACTGGATGGAGGTAGGATGTGGAGTTCCTCAGGGCTCTATCCTTGCTCCTCTCCTTTTTAACCTGTATACCTCGGATCTGGGTAGAGAGTTGAAACATTGTAAGTACCACAAGTATGCTGATGACTTCAAACTTTATCTTTCGGGTCCTGTTGCCTCTTTAAAAAATCTCCTTTCCCTCGCACAGGAAGATATCGATAGGGTGGTGCATTGGGCAAGTACTAATCGGCTTTCACTCAATCCTGCTAAAACGAAAGCAATTGTGACTGGGCCATCCTCTTTCCCATCTTCTGAAGTGATAATGACTCTCTCGCCGCTACTGATCAGTGGGGGGATTATAGATTTTCTTGAGGTTGTAAGAGATCTTGGATACATACCTGACAGAACCCTATCCTGGAAAGAGCAGGTAATCAACATCTCGAGAAAAACATTCAGAATTCTGCACCAACTTAGAAGAAACAAAGAGTCCTTGCCGGTTTCCATTCGTGTACTTCTGATTAAGAGCTTGATTCTGCCACACTTTGATTTTGGTTGCATAGTATATGATGACATAAGAGATGAACTTAATTCTAAACTTGAAAGAGCACTTAATTCCTGTATTCGTTTCATCTATGATTTACCTAAATATGTACACCTAACAACCTATCGAAAGCAAGCAGGGCTTTTGAATGTAGCTAAGAGAAGGCAGTATTTCATGGGTAATTTATTATACAATCTCTTTCACACCGAAACCCCGCAATATCTCTTCAATTTATTTGAATTTTTTAACAAAAATCTCCCTGCCCATTCCAAACTTCGAGAAAGAAAAAAGGTAATGATAGTTCCAAAGCACCGAACGTGTAAATTACAACGGTCTTTCACAGTTAGGGGTGCTCGACTCTGGAACAAACTGCCTGTATCAATTAGGGAAGCTACTTCCTATTTCCACTTCAAAAAATCTTTTTTTATGTACCTGATTAATATTGACAATCCCACTTTAGAAATCACTCATTAGTAAGTCTTTTATCTACTAAGTAAGTAAGTCAGCGCTTCAATACCTCAAACACATGTAACACCTACACTCATATTTTAATGTATACAACTCAATTACACCCTTCGGTTTATAGGTTTGCGAGAAGATATATAATACTTTGTTGTAACTCTGCATTCTAATTCAATATTTATCCTCTTCAATCTCACACAATTATCTAGCACTTTCACTCTCGCACTTATGATTATTATTCTTTGACCAGCGACTGTATTTTTAGTAATAGTACATGTATCTCCTGTTCCTAGAGGGCTTTTTAGCCCTAGGGAGTTATGCTAAATAAATAAATAAATTGTTAAAGCGATTATCTCTCACTCATTTAAACACTGTAATCTGCCACAGTCCGCGTAGGGCTGATAAGTGACGCACGAACCCCCAAACAAATAATTGATCAGGTCTTACCAGCCTCTCTCTTATCACTCTTTTCCTACTTTCCATACTACCCTCGCCTTTTTCTCGGGACGTGACACACTTTCATAGAAATCCATTAATTTATTAAAATTTTCAAAATTGAGGTCGCTTTTTAACTCGAAAACCCCGACCTTTTTGACTTTCATCAAAATCTATGCATTTAGTCCATGTTTCTAAATTTTAATTTTAATTTTGAAATTTTTTACTTTTGACCCCTAATTTGTATTCTAAGACACGAAAACGCCCCTTCATTAGAATCGACCAATTTAATAAAATCTTCAACATTTGACATTCACGGAAATATAGCAATTCAATAAAAGTTTCCAAATTTCAGTCATTTTTTTTTTTAATTTTGACCCCAAATTCGTTTTCTGTGCCTTGAAAACCCCCCTCGCACTGACTTTCATGAAAACAAACTAATTTATAAAAAATTTCCAAACTTGAGTCGCTTTTTTTATTTTTGAATGTTGACCCCAAATTTCTGCTCTGTGCCCGAAAACCCCCGTCGTACTGACTTTCATGAAAATCTACCAAATTAATAAAATTTATAGAATTTGCGTAAAATTTTTGAATTTTGACCCCAAATTCGTGTTCTGTATTCCGAAAATCCCACTCGTACTGACTTTCACGGAAATCTACCAATTTAATAAAATTTTCCAAATTTGGAATTTCCGAATTTCGACCTAAAATTCGTATTCTTGTAACATAGAATTTCTAAAATTTCTATTGCTTTTTTGAGTTTATGGTTTTCGACCTCAAATTCGTATTCTGTGACTTCAAAACTTTCTGACGATCATGTAAATCTACCAATTGCATAGAATCTTTAAATTAAGGGCTGCTTTTTTAAATTGATGGGGTTTTACCTCCAATTAGTATTCTGCTATTCAAAGAAATCCCTCGTACTAACGTTCATAGAAATATACCAGATTATTAAAATTTGTAAAAATTATAATAAACTTTCTAATTTGTTCAATTTTGAACCCATAATCGTATTCACATATAGCTTTCTTCGGAACCGGAGCGGATATGGTTTGGTTCCGGCCTAGGAATGTTCCGTATCGGAACCGTTCCGACCCGAGAAGGGAACACAATTCTTGTTGCTGGTTCCGTCCTGGGCCTGGAACTTTCGGATCTTGAAACGTTCAGGCCCGGAAACGATTTATAATCGGATCAAATTAGGGTCTACCTTTGGAAGACCAACAAGGCATAAGCGCCAAAGTTTGACACATCAAAAGGCGTGGAAAAGATGACAAAAAACAGATTTCTGCTACTTTTATTTAGGTGTAACTGCTTATTTTATTTATGTTTACAGGAGATATTATTCTGAATACTGAATTTCTATTATATAATTGCGTCAATTAAGTTATGAATTTAAAAGTTCTTCTTTATTTGGGGATTCCGATCCCTATATATAAGAAATGTGTTCGTAAGTTTTTTGTATCGTAATATCTACTGGCCAGCAATAAGTTATACAGAATACTACTGCGCAAGCATGAAGACCGTAAAACTTTACTGCGCAGAGAGCCGTGCCGTTTAAATCAACTGTGCATCCATAAGATCCATGAAACTCTACTGCGTAGCCATAAGTGTAGTGTAACCATACTACGCAGCAATAAGTGCCATGTAACTTTGATGCGCAGCCAAATGTGCAGCTGAACTCTACTGTGCAACCAAGAGTACCGCGCAACTCTACTGCGTGGACATACATGTCACGTAACCCAAATGCGCAACACAAGTTCCATGAAACTCTACTGCGCATCCAGAAGTGACGCGTAAATATACTGTGCACCCATACGTTTTTCAAAACTCTACTACACATATTTAAGTACCCCTATACTTACTGCGCAGCCATAAGTGCCTTGTAACTCTACTGCGGATGTATAAGTACCCCTAACATTACTGCACAGGAATAAGTGTCATGTAACCACGCTACTCTACTGCGCAGCTGTAAGTGCAACGTAAGATTACTGCGCAGAATAATGTATCACTCTTCTGCGCACCTTTAGTTCCCATAGAACTCTTTTACGGAATCTCAAATTAACTTAATCATTTCAATCCCTCCACGTAAACTGTTCTTTCTTCCCTCTCAAATCGCCTTTTGGTCCGGGTTCGGAGTGGACGCTTCAAGTTCTTAAGGGTCCACTCCGGACCCGGACCCTTACGAATCGAAGGAGTCCGGGTACGGATCTGGACTCTCAAGAAATTAAAGTGTCTGGGTTCGGACCCGCACCCTGAAGAATCTAACTGGTCTAGGATCGGACCTGGACCCTCAAGAATTTAAAAGGTCCAGGTCCGAACCCAAACCCTTACAAATTTTAAAGGTCCAGTCTGGACCCGGACCCTTAAGGAACCCTTTAAACTCCGGTCCAACCGATAAGGTTCCGATCCCTGTATATTATTTTTTATAAAATGTACATAATTGGGTATTACATCGGATTCATTCTTAGTGTAGTATCACAGAACATGATTAATACTGAATAACCAGCCAGCGTGGTACTCACACAAGCTTACTAGCTAGCGGATATAGAAAGTCTCTATATTAAATATAAATATTAAGACTCAACAGGTTCTTTATACGCTTAGCGATAAAAGGGGGTGGGGTAGAAGCTTTCTTCTCTTACAACTCCCACCCCCTCTCTCTCACTCACTAAATCAATACAATTAATACCTTTTCCTACTTTCTTTTAAATCAGGGATGTCCACGGATAATTCACTGAATCGCTTCTCTTCCTATTCTCCGAGCGCTTCTCCGTGTCTTTTCCTCGCACGCTCGTTCGCTCTCTGCATAAAGCAGTAAGAGAGGGGATTGACAAGTGACAGATTTTTCGCTCTGCTCTTTCCGTGGACATCCCTGCTTTAGATAGAGCCGTTTCTACATTATACATAATTAGATGCTTTTCTCTGTCAGTCCATTGAGTTTGAAAAGGTTTACAATCTCTCGGTTTCGTTTTCCTTGCCCTCACCCCCCCCCCCCCAGTAACAGAAGTTTTGGTGGGACTAACGTTAGAACTAGACTCTCCACCGTACGACGAATAACTACTTAACTTGGACATGATTTCGACTCATATTCGCTCTTGTGCAGCCGTCGGATACGGACGTGTTTCGATTCGCTCCGCTTCAGTTTTCTGAGATTTCTAGAGTATCTCAGATTTTTCTGTATACAAAGTTGGTGTGTCGTAAAAGTGCTTGTGGCCGGTTTGTGACTTTTAGCTTTTTGTTAATTCGTTCAATTGTTTTTAATCGGTGCAAGCTTCTTCAAAATAGTTATTTTTACTACGTTTCAATTACGATACCATGGGAGCGTGTCCGGAGTGCAACGTAGTAATTTCAAGAGGTGGTCCTGAGGTTATAGCCTGTATGAAGTGTGGTAATCTCTTCCATTTGACCTGTGCTAATGTTGGTATCGCAAAAAAAACTTTTGAACAACTTAAAAAAGGACAGATTGATTATGTCTGCAAGGGATATAGTTTTTCGACTACTAGTGCCACGTCTACGGCAGTTAATACCGAATCTGCTGCCAATTATGAGATTACTCATTTTCGTGACGTCAAAAATTTAAATTCCGTACCCTCTACTCCCACTTCCGTCAATGCACCTGCTCTACTTCCGGGTCTTGTTGACCTTTTACGTCAAGTGGTTTCGGAGGCCCAAAGTGAGATTTTAATGAGATTCAGTGAATTCGAAACCCGACAACAGGATTTTAATGAGAAGTTAAACTCTACCCTTTTAGAAATAAAGACTGACCTTTCCAATAACACTCGTCGTATTGATACGCTTGAAGCCGGCTCTAAAGTACAAAGTGAGGAAATTTGTACTGTTCAAAAGGAAGTTAAGGCCCTTAAGGCTAAAGTGGTTGCGCTCGAGCATGCGCAGAATGTAAATGACCAAGCGGCTTTACATACTACGCTTGAAATTCATGGTCTTCCAATGAAGCCCAAAGAGGACCTTATGGCCAACGTTGAGTCAATTGCCAGGGCTCTTGATGTACCAATTGCCAAGAATGAAGTTGTCAACCTCTACCGAATCATCAAAGCACCATCTCACACACAACGAACTACCCCTCCGATCATTGTAGTTAAATTCAGGCGCCAAGAGCTACGTGATAAAATGATAGAGAGACGTAAAGTCAAAAGAGATTTTTCTACAACGAATATTGGATGGACCGGAAATGAGAAACGCTTCATTTATCTTCGTGAGGCCTTAACTCCACTCAACCGGAAAATATATGGTATTTCTCTCGGTCTTCGAAGAGACAAGAAAATCAAATATCTTTGGATTTCTGGTGGAAGAATTTTTTGTAGAAAGGGGGACGGTTCGTCGAGAATACACCTTGCAAATCTGCAATCTGTAGAGGGACTTCAATAGCAACCATGGGCTAAGTCCAATATTTTTTTAACCTTTCTCCGACTAACCTGAGCATTAATTTTGACGAGGTACTTAAATTTATTTATGATATTATTATTGTTTGCTAACTTGATGTCCGTCGGTGAATATATCTGCAATATTTTTCAGGTTTTTATACCTTGTATATATGTATCTTCAGATAGAAAACTTGATCTCATATTTAAACTGTTTGTTTAACACTGTTTGACACTGTTTATTATCCCTTTTGTATCTTTTTTATTTGTACTCATTACCGATTTTATAATTTGAATTGTAATCACTTAGTTTGGGGTGTGTTGATAATTGTTCTTTATCTCAGTCAATTTTTACGCGTGCTGCGTGAGTTTTTTATTTTTGAATTGTTTTTTTATGAAATGTTTCTCCTAATATATCCATGGATACCTTAAGCATTTCTCATGTGAACGCCCAGTCTCTCTTGGCACATTTTCTAGAATTCAAGCATTTCTTCAGTACATGTTCCTACCATATAATAGCTGTTTCCGAGACTTGATTAACTCCGAATATACCCTCTAGCCTCGTTACAATTGACAACTATTCGCTCTTTCGGAGAGACAGAGATGAGAGAAGGGGTGGTGGAGTTTGTCTTTTCCTGCATGATAGTCTGGGTGGGACCGTGGTTGATGTGAGTCCAGTAGCTACTTATCCCACGACCGAGTTTCTCTTTGTTGAAGTTAAATCAACTCCTGATAGTGTTTTAGTGGGAGTGTTCTATAAACCACCCAATGCCTCCTATGGCACTGAGCTAGAATCGATAATTTTTCCACTCATTCCCAACTTTAATAACATTATACTTACTCAAGATTTTAACACTAACTTGAATCTTACTTCCAATCATTCTAAATATCTAACATACTTGGTATATTCTTCGGGACTCTCGATTGTACCTCATGATTCCACTCACCATACTGATCGTTCCAGTACTCGTATTGACTTAATGATTGTGGACGATATTGACAAGGTTATCTCCTACGAACAACATGCTATTTCTTTTCTCTCTAATCACGACTTGATTAAAATCACCTTTAAATTTTCTTTAATTTAAATTCAAAGTCAACCCAAAGACTGGTGCGGAATCTCTCTAAAATTGATGAACATACATTCCACGAACATCTAATGACGTATGATTGGGAAAAAATATTACTAGATACAGATATAAATAATAAAATCAACACTCTGACTAATTACCTAGTAACCGCATTCAACAAATTTTCTCCGCTACATGTTCCTAAAAACTTTGATAAAGCTGCCCCATGGATCACATCTGAAATTAAAAATCTAATGAGGGAACGTGATGGCAAGCGCCGACTTGCAAAAAGAACAAAAAGCAGTATAATACTAGCTCAATTTCGTAAACTCAGGAACCTAGTTCAAACTAAGATTAGAGATTCGTTAAATCAATACAATTATAATGAGATTGCACACAGAGACAAAAAAGAGGACATTTGGCATCTCCTTAGATGTTTACACCTAATCCCGCCCAAGCACGAATCTATAGATAGTAATTTTCCGCCTGATGACTTTTTAAAGACTTTTTTTACATTCCTAGTACCAGACTTAACATCATCATCTTCCGCTACCTCTGACTTCTTTTTCGATGACATCACACCTGATATACTTTTTTAAAAAACACTTGAAATCAAATCAAATGCTATTGGGACTGATGGAATATCAATCAAAATGATTAAACTTGCCCTTCCAATTATCTTACCCATCCTATTGCATATTTATAATGCTTCCTTTCAGGTCGGTATCTTCCCAGATATCTGGAAAAAGGCTGTTATTTGCCCAAATCCCAAAATTTCCAAACCTACTACCCCGAAAGACTTCCGGCCAATTTCTATTCTATGTGCACTCTCTAAACCACTTGAAAAAATTGTTCACTTGCAACTTACCAGATTTCTTGAATTATCTAAGGCCATTGATCCGATACAATCAGGTTTTCGTGCAAAACATAGTACTCTTACTGCTTCCCTTAAGGTAACGACGGATCTCAAATTAGCAATGGATAACAGGGAGGTCACGATTGTTGTCCTGTTTGATTTTTCGAAGGCTTTTGATATGGTTAACCATGAATTACTCCTAAAAATTGGAACCTTTCAACTTGTCAAACTCTGTCATCAAATGGTTTGAGTCCTATTTTAATAATCGGTCTCACAGAATCATTAATAGCAGTGGTGGGCTTTCTGACTGGGGTGAGGTCAAGTGTGGGGTTCCACAGGGCTCCATTCTGGCACCCCTCCTCTTCAATTTGTTCACATCTGACCTTGGAAGTGAACTTCAACATTGCAGCTACCACAAATATGCTGATGATTTCAAAATTTATTTATCGCACCAATTTCCACGCTAAGTGCATTACTTGTTTTAGTCCAGGAGGATATTGATCGTGTGATCCTCTGGGCCTGGAAGAATGGACTTACTCTTAACCCGGGCAAAACTCAGGCAATTGTTGTTGGACCTACTTCATCTCCGTCACTTGAAACTTTAATATCTTTTCCACCACTTCGTATCGAGAATCTCGCTATCTCTTTCTCGGAAGTAATTAAAGATCTGGGATATTTTTATAACCGTACCTTCTCTTGGAAGGAACAGGTACAGAGCATTTCGAGGAAAACATACAGTATTCTACAGCAACTATATAGGAATAAGGACTCTTTACCTACCTCCACTCGAATACTTTTGGTTAAAAGTCTAATCCTGCCCCACTTTGACTACGTTTGTTTGGTATACGATGGTTTGTCCGACGATTTAAATTTAAAGCTCGAGCGTGCGTTAAACGCTTGCGTCCGATTTATCCACAATTTGCCTAAATACGAACACATAACTCCATAAAGATATAGGGCTGGTTTGCTTAGTGTTGCCAAGAGAAGACAATTCTTTATGGGTAATTTGCTCTATACTCTTTTTCAGAACAAAGCTCCGGAGTATCTATTTAACCTGTTCCAATTTGTAGACAGAGACCTTCCAGCACAGTCTAAGCTAAGTGAAAGACATAAAATCCTTAAGATTCCTTTTCACAGAACATGTCAGCTTCAAAGAGCATTTATAGTAAGAGGTGCCCGGTAATGGAATAAAGTTCCATACGATATTAGAAATGCACCTTCCCTGTATAATTTTAAGAGTCTCTTTTTCAGATATTTGTACAATACTTCTAATCCAACTCTTGAAATTACTCACTGGTAAACTATTATTTTTAGTACTTGAATATTTCATCTTCGAATTTCTTTCTAAATTCATTATCTTTTGCAAATATTTATTTCTTATGCGTACAGTTTGTCATTCTTCATTTATACCTTAACATGCACAGAAGGCTACTAATTAATTAATCACTCAATTTTAATTACTACGCAATAATCTTATCACTAATCTGATACTTACTCTGAGGTCGACTCTGCTTATTTATTTTAGTTCATAGATTAAATTTTAAGATTAATCAAGTATACTGCCGATCAGTGCTTGCCCAAATTTGTGATGAACTTGTATATCCTGTTCCTCAGAGGGCTATTTAGCCCTAGGGACTTTTTTGAATAAATACAATACAATACAAATACAAAACAAATTTCGCGCACAAAGGTGGTAGTTGGGTGTACAATCTGAACATGAATAATACAAACAATAAAGTAGCCTCGGAATGGGCTGTAACTTTGATTGACGAAATGCATACACACGGTAAACCTAAAGGTCGAGTTTCAGGCGATGAATGGAGACTGGGTGTTTGGAATGCTAGAGGAGTGAATGATCTTAAAGTAAGAGAACTACGCGAAACTATGCACATAAGAAAACTAGATATTTTATGTGTACCTGAGACGAAGAAAAAGGGTTGCGAAAGTAGAAACATAGAAAATGGGGTATTGAAAGGCGGTTTTGAAATATGGTCAGGAGTAGGTAGTGAATCAAATCGTAGTAAAGGGGTCGGTTCAATTATGAATGAAAAAGCAAGACAGCATCTCAAAGATCATGATTTTGTATCACCCAGATTGCTGTGGACTAGAATGAAAGGTAGGAATCAGAAGATTATTCATCAGAGCGTGCTACGCCTCAGTTGATAGTGATCCGAAAGAAGTAAAAGACGCCTTCTGGGACACCTTAAATGATACAATAAGTACTTGCGATCAAGGTGAAAGAATAATTCTGCTAGGAGATATGAACGGATGGGTCGGCGTCCAACGTCAAGGTACAGATACGGAAAGGGTGCTAGGTAAGTTTGGGGATCCAACAAAAAAAATTATAGCGGGGAAAAATTAGTTAGCTTATGCTTAGAAAAGGGCCTATTTATTACAAATACTTGGTTTCGACATAAAATGATCCACACGACACCTGGTGTAAAGGAAATAACCGCAGTATAATTGACTTCGTTATTGCGGATGAAAGACTAAGAGAACTAGTTAAAGATACAAGAGTCATGAGGGGTTCCGAATGCAATACTGATCATTACCTTTTAGTCTCCAAAATAAACTTAGAGCGGGGATGGAGAAGAAAGAGAACAAAAAAAACGAAACAAACGCGAATCAAGATCGAAAATTTACACAAACCGGAAGTGCGAATAGATTTTCAGAATAAGATAAACGAACGCATAGATGAGACAACTTGGGAGGCGCTTAGAAGCAATAAAGATATAGATGGCGCGTGGACTTTGTTACGGGATATCATTGTTAAAACTGCGATTGAAGTGTGTGGTACGGCAGCGGTAGGAAGAAAGTCTGGCGATGCGTGGTGGAATAATGAAATTGAAGCAGCCCGACAAGAAAAGAAACCAGCGTACGAAAGAACGTTGAACATCACAGGTCTTAGCGATGAGGAGAGCAATAAGCTCAAAAACGATTATAGACACAAAAATAGGAAAGTTAAACGACTAGTCAAGGAAATTAAAGATAAAATCAAAACAGAAGAAGAAAAGAACATTCAAAACGACTTTGAAGGAATTATGAAACTATTATTTAAACTGATAAAGGAAAGTAAAAGTACAGAGTTTGTCAGCATGAGAAACAGCAAAGGTGAAATGCTGTATGATATAGACGGTATAGTAGACGCTTTAAAAGACTATTTTAAACAATTATTAGGAAGTGAAGACATAGGGCAACAGAACTGCGACATAAAACATAATGCATTAGAAAACCTAGTTGAAAAAGTCTGTGTCACTGAGGTTAGAGATATAATTAAGAACTTAAAAAACTATAAGGCTGCTGGTGTAGACAATATTAGCTGAAATGCTTAAATACGGTGGCGAGTACATACCTCACAGGTTATGTGAATTGATAAATTTATGTATCGAGATGGGAGAAGTCCCAGACGATTGGAGAAAAGCGATTATCGTACCAATATACAAAAGAAAGGGAGATAAAAACAACTGCAGTAATTACAGAGGTATCAGCTTACTAAGTACCGTAAGTAAAATATACTCAAAAATACTTATTCGTAGGGTAATGAAAATTACATAAGAAAAGATATTGGAAGTCCAAAGTGGATTTATGCCAGGAAGATCATGTACAGATCAGATATTTAGCTTAAGAGAGATCACAGGAAAAAGCCTGAAAGTAGGAAATAAAGTTTTCTGTGCATCTGTTGACCTAGAAAAAGCATTTGACAAGGTAAATAGAAGTAAACTTTGGGACGTCCTTAAAGAGTAGTTAGTCAATGGATGGCTCCTACAAGCAATAAAAACAATATATAAAGGTAGTAAAGCGAGTGAAGGGTAAACGGGAAACTGAGTGACTGGTTCGATATTATGCAAGGCGTGAAACAAGGATGCGTTATGTCCTCATGGCTATTTATCATATTTATGGATACGTGTCTAAGAATGGCCCTCTTCGACGAAGAAGGTGTAGATCTCGAAACAGTGAGGGTACGTGGGTAAGCTTTCACAGATGACAAGATTGTTATGGCAAAATCAATCGACGACTTGCGAAGAATGTTGAATAAACTTAACACAAGCCTTTCACTAGCCTATTCACTAGCGACGAAAAAATAGATGGGGAGTTAGATAGGCATATAAATAAGGGTAAGCAGGTTATCGGTAGAGTAGGTTCCATTCTCAGAAATAAAAACATATCAAAAAAAGCTAAAATGGCCATACATAATTATATATTCGTACCGACTGTACTATACGGTAGCGGGACATGGACCTGTCAAGAAAAGGACAGGAGTAAAATTAACGCGATTGGCATGAAACCTCTGCGCACTATATGCGGCAAAACACTAATGGACAAAGTCCGAAACGAGATGATCCTCCAAGAATGTGGTACAGGAGAGACACTAGTTGACATACGGGAAAGAAATCAGTTAAGATGGTTCGGATATCTTGGAAGAATGAAAGATGAACGACTGACCAAACAAGTGTATAAAGGTAAAGTAAATGGCAGAATGCCCAGAGATAGACCGCCGAAAGAATGGTTAGAATCTGTGAATGAGACATTAATCCGAAGAGGCATAAGAAGCCATAGAAACACGAGAGTTTGCATGAAAAAATGCATGGACGTGAAGGAAGCTAGAGTAGTATGCCAGGACAGAAAAGTGTGGCGACAAATAATTTGTAAACAGAGTGACAATAGAGTGAATCACACGTGAAACAAAGACCTTGGATACTAATGGGCCCAAGTGGGGAACCACACATAATAATTTTGTGATCGCTAGAGAATTTGATCAGCAACCTGGGTCGGAGCAGTGTTGCGGAATGAACTGGCTTAATGGTATAATAATAATAATATATAGGGTCATGACGTAGTCCATGGCAATAGCAAATGAAAAAATGTAATTTAAATTAAATCAAAATTTAAATTCTTCTTTAACGTCTCAATAACGGTAACACACCAAAAAAAACCTCGTTAAATATATTTAACCAGAATTCTAGTTACCCTAACTAGGCTTTTTTTTGAGTGACTGACAAAATTCATAGAATTGGAAAAAAGATTTAGGTGCAAAAATAAAAATCGACCACATTTGGAAAAGCACAAAAACTAGCATTCATTGTGGAAAAAATGTCTTTTTGAGTTCAGACTGTGGGCTAAGACTGACTCAAAAGTATTAAAATAATTGGGAGAGAGAAACTAATTTACAAAAGGATAAACAAAGTGACTTTAAAATTAAATTAGAAGGTTTATTGCTAATACTATTTGCATTGAGAGTTCGCGTCTTACTTTAGATGGGTGAGAATTGCGAGTTTAGAGCAAACGCTACTGGGAGCAGTGAGTGGGATGGGTGGTCTAGTTCTGGGGATGGTGAAGATGAGGTTTTGCCAGTCGGGGGAATGAGGGGGCCCCAACCATCGCCCCCTCTTGTGAGATCCAATGCACGGGAGTGGGCGGATGGCGCGGCGAAGCCGCGCCAGTAGCGCACTCACCATTTATGATCTCCCCGAAGAATGATCGGACTGGTAGGAGTTGTTGTGCTTTGCCGGAAGAGGCACTGATACACAATCTGAGAAAAATTTGACATGGCAGGAAATTAAATTGACGTTTTATGTAGGTGGAAGAAAAAAGCCCGCAAGCGGGAAAAAAACCACAAAATCTGATAATTTATTTTAGGTAAGAAGAGTAAAGAAGTAGAGAGGAAAGTGGTTAGTGAGGTCGAAAAAGAAGGTTGCAGGTATGTCAGGGGTGGCAAGTCGGAGCGGCGTCGACCCCCCACACCGGCCTCAGTGACTTATTTCATGAGAAAGTCTTTTGGCATCCCATGCTTGCGAAGAGGATCGTAATTATATTTCCCTAAAGAGGAAATATGTTCAAAAGATGATAATGATGCAGATTCATAAAATTTGGAGGCGGTTTCTTTGATATACTCTGAAATGTATGGTAATTGAAATTCTCTGTGGAGGACAGAATTCTTGGTATATCTGGGTGTTTTGGTGATACGTCTCAGAAATGTATTTTGAATGATCTGAATGTGTTTAATATTGGTTTTTGACGCACCTCCCCAGATTGTACAAGCGTAAGTTATGATAGGTCGGATAAACATTTTATAGATTAGGATTCCATAATCAGGTTTTAGACTAGAGTGTCTATTAATAATAGGATTGAGACGAGACATGACCCCGAGGGCTTTCCCTTTAGTTTCCTGGATATACTGCTTCCAATTGAGACGTTTATATAGTTTACCCCCTAAGTATTTTATAGAGGTTTTCCATTCTATTGGTTCATTAAACATTTTGGGTGGGTCTATTTTGACTGGCTTCCTGACTGAGAAAAGAATTCCTTCCGACTTTGCTACGTGAATTTTTATTCTCCAAAGCTTAGCCCATGCCTCAATAATTTCAAGAGCTTTGTTAAGTAGTTTTAAGATTTTCGGGACGGACCAAGAAGAAGTAAATAGTGCGGTGTCGTCTGCATACAATGCAATGGAAACTTCGGGGACCTTAGGGATGTCGTTTACGTAGATAATAAAGAATACCGGTTCTAGAATGCTGCCTTGGGGCACACCCGCTCGGATGGGTTTTTCTTTTGAAAGTGTCTGGCCTATTTTGACTGAGAATTTTCTGTTGGAAAGATAAGAGTGTATACAGTGGATAAGCCCTCTTGGAAAATTGTAATTTATTAGTTTTCTGAGCAGTCCTACATGCCAGACACTATCAAAGGCTTTTTCTACATCGAGGAAAACAGCTCCAGTGTGTTTTCGTCGATTGAAATTTAGGCTAATGGCTTCAGTAAGCTTGAGCATCATGTGCTGCGTTGAGTGACCTTTTCTAAAACCGTATTGTTGAGGTGTAAGGATGCTGTTTTCCTCGAGGTGATAGTTTACGCGAGTATTGTTTTTTAAAAAATTTTGCTCATTGTATTAAGAAGACTAATGGGCCTGTAGCTGGTAGGATGATGTGGATCCTTGCCTTTTTTCTGAAAAACTAAAATGTGAGCTATTTTCCATGAGTTAGGAAAGTAGCTTAGTTGAATACAAACATTGAAGATAGTGGCCAGGAGAGTGAGACATGAGATCGGAAGTTTTTTGAGGACTAAGTTTGAGATTGAATCAGGGCCGGGGGCTTTGTTGTTTTTTAGTAGTTTTAATTTGTTTTGTTCGTTCCTTAAGAGTTATTTTCTTGAAATTATCGGTACTTGGGACTTTGAGATATTCCGAGCCAATTTTTTCACATTCCGTGATGTGTTGTGGATCTGATGGTTCATCATGTGGTGAAAAATTACTTTCATAGTTTTCTGCTAGGAGGTTTGCTTTATCAGTAGTTTAGTGAGAGCCTTGGTCATGCGCCAGATGGAGTTGTCTCTGATCTCTGGTTTTCCGACTACTGTGTTCCAATTACTGCATCTGTGTTCTTGAATTTTAATCGCGATTGTTCTTTGAAGATAATTTATAGTACTTTTGAGGATACAGCTTTTAGTTTTCCGATGCGTTTGGCAGAGTTTATTACGAGTTTTGATGAGGTCTTCTATCTCAGGGCTGAGAGGTGGATCGTATTTATTGAACGTAGTCAGAGGGACTGCGGTGTGAATAGCGGTTTTTATGCTACATGTGAGATCAGTAATGGCTTCATCTATGTGGGTAGTGTTTAGAAGTGTGGGTTCAAAATTTAATTGAGATTCTAAGGTTGTGGTGAAAGTCTGCCAATTTCCTTTTGCAAAGTTGTAACGTGGTACGTCCGGAGATTTTTCACAGCTAGTGTAAAGGCTAAGAAGAATTGGTCGATGGTCCGAGTATAGTTCGTTTATAGTTGTAGTGTCGTGGTTGAAGTGATTGTTTTTAGTAATTACAAAATCAATGAGGTCCGATTTATGTTTAGTATTATGGGGAAAGAAGGTATGCGAATCTGGTGCGGAGACAGGCAAATTCTTGTCAATTATGAACTCAAAAAGTTGTTTTCCTATTTTGTTCGTCATTCTACTATTCCACGCTAGATGTTTGGCGTTGAAATCACCTGCAGCAATAACCGAGGGTGTGAGTCCGAAGATTTTTCTATAGTCATTTTTGATGAAATCGCGGGAGGGTGTCTGGTAAAGAGAGACAATTGCATATGGATTCCCGTGTATCTTGATTTCTATAGCAGTGGCTTCGAGGGAGTCAAGTTTGGGAATTATTAATTCGTGGTGTTCTATATTTTCTTGAATTAAAATTGCAGTTCCCCTGTTAGTATTGTTTCTATATATTTTGTAACCGCGTAGTTTAATTTGAAGGGATTCGCGAAGTAGTGTTTTGCTGAGCAGACAGATGGTAATGTTGTTTTTATAGATGTAGATGGATAATTCGTGTATTTTCTGAAGTATTCCCTGAGCGTTCCAAACAATTATTTTAAGAGTTTTATTATTGTGTACTATCATTTTCAAGGGCAATTGCTAATATACTAGTTATAATCTCGGCTGTTTGCTTGATAGCTTCATTCATGCTAATTTTTCCTCCCATTATCTCGGTTGTTAAATCCGTGGCTTTTTTTATTAAGATAACTAGGTTAACTTTAATATCTTTAGAAGGTGTACTCTTAACGGCAGCGATTACTGGACCAAAGTTTTCTTCCGCAATGCAAAGGGTGTCGGTGCTAGGTTTTTTGTCTTGATTTTGAGTCCGTTTTGTAACTTTTGGTTTATTTTGGGTCTCATTCGCGCGTTTTGGGGTTACTTTGGTGCTGTATAGTATTTTATTCTGTACGGGCGGGGGGTTTACGGGAGCTACTTGTTCTTGAGGGTGGCTTTGACTTGGTGGAATCAGTGGTGCAAGGGGCTTGCTGGGAACAGTATCCTTTGTATTATTATAAGGTTTGGAATTAGGGTTTTTAGTAGGTTTTCTAGAGGCTTCTTTAAGCGCTGCACAGCCTTTATAGTCAGCTGGGTGGTCTTCCTTGCAATTAGCACAGGTAGCCGGTGTCTGGCGCTCTTTTTTGCAGCTAGAGCTAGTGTGCGCGTCCCCACATTTAACGCAGCGTGGGGTAGCGTGGCACATGTCGGCAACGTGATGAAACCTCTGACAGTTAAAGCACTGAGAGGTTTTTTTCGGTTTGACGTAGGGCTCTACTTTAATTTTTAAAAAGGCTAGGCACTGAAGTTTAAGCAATTCTTTTGCTTGTGGTGTGTTGGTAACTGTAATTAAGATCATTGGCATGGCTTTTTTAGTTTGCCGGTTACGCATGCGGCTAGCTGAGGTAATTGCGAATCCCTCTTCCTTGAGTTCGTCATAAATGGAGGTTTCAGGATAAGAAATGGGAATGTTCCTTATCACGAGTTTGATAGGGGGTGCCTCGACATTTTTATATAGATAATACTGGAATCCTTGGGTTTCAAGGTTAGTTATGATCGCACAATAATCTTCTATGTGGGACACACGCACGGAATAGACATCGAAGCCGATGCTGTAAACTATTGGTTTATATTTAGCGGAGTCCTTAAGGATCTTATGAAGGCCTGTATAGGGGTGGTTTGCCTCATCGATGATCACGTTGATTGGGGGTATTTTTCCCGGTACTATTGTTTTTTTAGTGTTTGCCGCGATTGGGTCTTTTTTAGTGTTAATTTCTGGTGGGTTGGCAGTGGTATTGCCGCTACTAGATGTAGTGGACGAAATAGATTTAATCGAACCTGATCCGGTTCTCCTGTGTTTCCTTGACGAGGCGACTGTCCAGGCGTCCTCATCGATAGCCTCTACGGTGCTTGTTCCTGTTGAGCCATGGTTGCCTCGATTTGGTAGTCGATCAGTTTGATGCGTCTGATAGACCAGAATCTATCAATCTATCATAAGCATCAAACAATCTAACAAAACTGATTCTGGCCAGGGGCCTAGCCCCACTCGTCTATAGGGAGAAACCCTGAAAATGGCTGATTGTTATTTTGGTAAAAAATGCAATCAATCAATCCATTCAATCAAGAAGGTACTACCAATCAATGATATTCTTGGTCTGGCGGACCGTACTTTTATGGACTTCGCCTCAGCGGCGGCGCAGCACTCGAGATGCAGGCGAGTGGAGGTTTACTAAACGAGCTGGACGTCTTAAAAAATCTGAAAAAATTCACAGGCACTTCTTGAAGTGTCTAGAATGCAACGCAGTTTTCTAAATTTCGAAATATGAAATGTTTTACTAATTGCAGACCGTTTTCCACAAACATATCATCTTGGAAAGAAATAATGATAGGACGTTGTTTTATCGTTTAAAATAAGCAGTTTTGTAACGTGATTGAAGTACACTTTAAAATAGCTGTGAAATCGATCTCGAGTGTTTCCACTTTGTTTGTATTTATAATTATATGGTGCTCATTTCACTAGCACTTTGCTTCCCGTTATCAAATGTATTTGCTTCCTCATAGAGGAAGCATTAATTATTTTTTCTATAATAGACAAACTAAAGTCTTCATTTTGATCAATTTAAAAATAGAAATTTACAAAAAATACGAAAATACAAAATAATACAAACAATTTTTGAAATACAAAGACAAATCAGACAAATCAAATTTTGAATTCGAAATGATAATTTTCCGAGCTGGAAAAGGGAAGGGAAAAGTTCTATGGCACCCTGTCCCTTTGTCAGCTTTATGATTTAAAAAAAAAATTGTCAGAATTATTCAATTTGAAAATTTATGATCAAAAAATCTTTTCTATTCATGCGTCGTCAACTTTGAATTATGTCGATGAAAAAAGTTTTTCTGTTAGAAACAGATGATTCATATATTATAAATGAGAATAACTTCCTTAATCTTCAATAAAGTGTGTTAATATTATAGATCAATCGATTTTCCTCGAATCAAGGAATCTTTTCCGTTCTTGCATCAATTGTAAATTATGTTAGTGAAAAAAGTTTTACTATAAAAAACCGTGTTTTCAAACATTATGCATAACCATAGCTTCCTTACTCTTCAATAAAATGTATCAATGCTATAGATCAATCGATTCGTCTTGAATCAACACAACTTTTCTATTCTTGCTTCAACTTTAAATTATGAGAATTAGAACATTTTTAGTATAAAAATCAATTTTAAAAATATATAAATTACCATAACTTCCCTACTCTTTAATAAAATGTATTAATATTGTAGGTCAATCGATTCGTCTCGAACCAAGGAATCTTTTATATTCTTGCATCAACTTTGAATTATATTGAAGAAAAAAGTTTTACTATGAAAAACCGTATTTTCAAATATGATGCATTAACATAGCTTCCTTAATCTTCAATAAAATGTATTAATATTATAGGTCAATCGATTCGTCTCGATCCGAAGAATCTTTTATATTCTTGAATCAACTTTGAATTATGTCAATGAAAAAAGTTTTACTATAAAAAACCGATTTTTAAAATATATAAATTACCATAACTTCCCTACGCTTCAATAAAATATATTAATAGCATAGGTCAATCGATTAGTCTTGAACCAAGGAATCTTTTAAATTGTTGCATCAACTTTGAATTATGTAAATGAAAAAAGTTTTACTATAAAAAAACGATTTTTCAAATATTATTAAGTGCTCAGAAAAAATGCAACAAATATTTTTAGAAATCCTTCGGTCAGTTTCAAGATATTAGTCGGGAAAATAAGCCCTCCAAATTTCATCAATTTATCTGCGACCGTTTTCAAGTTATCGTGTTCACAAAAAAGCGAGACATCCACACACACACATCCGGACAATTGCTTAGAACATTGTATTAGACATTTTTAAATTGGGGAAGGTTCAACTAAATGAATTTAAAATTTTTGGAAAATGTTACCATTACAAAGCTTCCT
This sequence comes from Andricus curvator, assembly GCA_932195095.1. Taxonomy (NCBI): domain Eukaryota; kingdom Metazoa; phylum Arthropoda; class Insecta; order Hymenoptera; family Cynipidae; genus Andricus; species Andricus curvator. Next base: position 212,901 of record CAKNYM010049602.1, on the reverse strand, counting down.
CTATGAGGAAGCAAAAATGAAGTTAGATCAATATTTCGCGAAATAATCCTTTACTAATATTTCGGAATTTAATGAGAGTAGCCACCGTATAAAAAGTGTTAGAAAAAAGGTATCAATTTCACAACAATAGGGACCTCAGAAGGAAGGGGATACCGAAAACGGTCTGTAATTAGTAAGCTATTTCATATTTCGAAATTTAGAAAACTGCGTTGCACTCTAGACACCTCAAGAAGCGCCTGTGAATTTTTTCAGATTTTTTAAGACGTCCAGCTCGTTGTGGGAAGCCTCGAAACTTTTTTAGAACAACAGTATACATATCGTTCAATTCGGGAGACTTTTAGCTTTCACGTGTACCTGGCTAGATTTTCTGCGATTTTTTTTGAACGAGTTGCGTACGATCAAAATGAGGGTCGCGTACTTTTGATGCCGACTTTAGTAAGGATTGTTTTGTCAATGTCGCTGGCTTCGCGCGATGGGTACGCGCTCACGCGGAACAATCGGAACAGTCTTTCTGTTTCAATCTTACGATGGACTTTCCGCAAACAGGATGCCTGTAACTGCCGGCAAACAAAGGTATGAAAAGGCATTAAAAGTCTACAAGCGTGGGACGAATTACGAAACCACGCTGGCGCTAAGTTTGCAATAAAGGCTTTCACATTTTTACGGGGATGTAAGACTCGTTATTCTAAAGTCTTCTGACAGTTGAGTTTAGGATGCCCATTAAAAGAAAGAAGAATTTTGTACGTTGGCTGAGTATAAATTATAATTATAAATGAACTCAGCGGACATCACTCTTTAGTCAAATTTTCGCAAATATTAATATCAGGTTTTAAAATCAGGGTGCGTTCACATATGACGTAAAGCATCTTTTCAGAGATTTTACATATTTATAAGCAATTAATAACCTTCATCTGCTGGATATGTAACTTAAATTTTTAAGTTAAAATAATCGTATATGATTATAATAAAATTTCGCTCTTAATTATGCAATTTTAATGAAAAACGACATGATGTAATCCCTTCAAAAAAATCCCAATTCAAATGAATTGGAAATGTTAAAATGGCGATTCGCAATTTAAAGCTTTGTGCACTGATTTCAATAGCAACAATTTTGATACTTGAAAAAGAAATATAGTCGTAACCTGTCTTAAAAGTAAAAAAATCTTCATAACAAACTCTAACAATTGCTTTTTACATTCTCATTAAGGAAGGTATTAGATTTGTGTAAAATTTGCCCCCCCCCCCCGTTTCGGTCAAATGTCCACGTTTTGAGACCCTCTCAACCCCAAAAGCAGGTTTTTACGAAAGTGTCTGTATGTATGTATGTCTATATGTATGTCTGTGAGCACGATAACTTTTGAAAAAAATGATCTATTAGATTGGCCCTTTGGTACACTATTTTAGTGTAGAAAACTGAATGTCAAGTTCGTTAGCCAGATATTTTGGATAAAAACTCAAAAAGTTAGAGCATTTTCAAAATTTTTGAGACCACTTTTTTCAGGATATGAAAATTCTATTTACGGATATTCATAGTACTCAAAGAGATAAAAAATTTATCCCAATTACTTTTTTCGATAGAAAAAAAATTACCAGAGTTATAAAATTTACAAAATTCAAAAAAAAAAAAAAATGAATATTTTAAGCCAAACAAAACACGATATGAAAAAAGTCACAAGGAGAAAAACGTTTATTTTCGAACACCCCACAAGATTGTCATAACCACTTTTTGAATTTTCTTGAAAAATAAAAAATTCCATTTTGCGGTCAAACTATGCAAGATACGAAAAAAGATCAATAGACCAAAATTGTGCATTCAGAAAAGATCCCCAAATTTTGTTATGAATCACTTTTTGATAGGACGTATAGTTTCAGTTTAATTCGTGAAAAACAACATTAAAAATAAAAAAATTGAATTTTTGGACAAACGACACAAGCTACGAAAAAAATAAAGAGACAAAAATTGTTCACCCAAAAAAGGGCTACAAATTTGTCATAAATCATTTTCTGATATAAAGCGTAGTATTTGTTTTAATTGTGAAAGATAACATTAGAAATTTTTTCAGAAAAACGACGCAAGGTACGCAAAAAACACAGTTTTTAAAAAATTTCAAGGAATTTTCAGGTAACTCAACGTTTTTAATGCGGATTCACGAGATTATGTATGATATCCGTGGAATATGAAGGATTTTAAGAAGTTTAAAGATTGACAATTCAAAGTTCTACAATCTCCAAGATTTAAAATTAAAAATGGTTCAATTTTGAAGATCACAATTAAAAATTCTTTTATTTTTAAGATGCATAAATACAAGTTATCGAATTTGGATAATTTTGAAAATGATAAGTCAAGGTTTCAATTCTTAATTTTCAAAATTGAACCAACTTCGAATATACAAGACAAACGATACAAGCTACGGAAAAAAAATTTAAGGACAAAAACTGTTCATCAAAAAAGAACTACAAATTTATTATTAATTATTTTTTATAGAACGCCTGGTTCTACTACTACCGTAGTAGTAGGTTTTGGGCTATGTACGCGAGAGCTTGGACAGTGTGCTGCGTAGTAAGGAACAAAATGGCTAGTATTAGCGAGAAGAAATCTTCTTTGTTTGTTCATGTGGACGTCAAGTACTTACTTTGAAACTAATTGAAAACACAGAGCGAGTATTAAAGTGAATCTGCTTCGTGAAATTTATTAAAACGCGATCCTCCGTTTCCCAGCTCCACCGTAGCCCCACAGCCTTTTCGGTGTTTACGCACTATTTACCTTTATGTAATTTTATATCTTCAATTTCAATAAACATTTACATTTTCCATTAAAAACAATCAACTCGCTGAAGCCATTTCTGCCTCATTCTCCATCCGGACTTACATTTAAGATTAAATTTATAACAAATCAGAAGTGGGATGGCGAGCGAGTTGAATTAAGAAGGATTTCATGTGCGTGGAAGATAGTGACGCGTGGAATGATAGCAGATGAATTTGAGCAGTTTCAATAGCAATTGTTAAATTTAGGAAGCGTGATCATAGAGATGTTTTATGTGTCGGATGATGCGGAAAGGATTGCGGAGTTGCAAGCTGAGGTTGAAAGGCGAAGGGTCCAAAGGGCCAGGAAAAAACAATTCTTCGACGCGGAAGCAAATCGCCTTAGGGCGACGCTGGAGCAAGTTCAGAAGGATGCTGCTTTGGCGGAACCACGAAAGGCTGGGAGAGCGTCTAGTCACGAGTCATGAAGGAACTGGTAGTATTGCAGAGGACTAGTGATGGGACATCGAACGTAAAACATCGATGTTGCTGAACATCGATGTCGTGAATGCTCGACATCGATGTCATCGATGTATCGAAAGGAAAACATCGATGTTTTGAACATCGATGTTTTATTAAAAAATCGTATAATTCACTCAGGATACCTTCTCATTGAGATGAAAATTCGTGATACTATTATTCATTTGAGTGAAATTAACTTAAATTACCTTTAAATAATAATAAATAATGATAATAATTATAGCTTCTACCACTTGTTACACTTTGCTTACGCTTAGTGCCGATTGTGAAAGCTACGCTAAGAGTCAGAAAATTGTAAACAGTGGAATAAGCTATTAATAATAATTATTCTGTATGATTACTCAACAGACCTTGGTATTAAAAGGATAATTTCTTATTAAAAAATGTATTTATTTATTTACAATATCTATACACTGCTGTTCCTTCTCTGACCTAATAATAATAATACTTTGTTTCAACAAATTACGGGATGCTCGGGTTGCAGCTTTTAATGAAACAGCCTTATCTGAAAAATAAAATAAATAAAACCACATGAATAAACAATAATTCATCATTTTTCTATATAGGTGTAGTAAAGACACCCAGAAAACTGTTTTTAATTTCCCAAAAAGGCAAATGAATATCCTCTGTGTGAAAGGGATCTTAACAGGAAAGTTAGTTTCCTTTTCCTCTCTATGGACGGTTTTTGTCATACCGTTCATACGATACGTAAGAGTTAACGAGGCTTATTCAGAAGAATCTGTGGATATTAATTCAAATTGATACGAATTTACTGTTTTTCATTTTCCTAGAAAACTAAATTTAGTGCATATGTCCCTTTTTGACAAACGGCTTTAGTTATAAAATATAAAATTCTCTAAAAGTATTTTATGCTCATGTTGTAAAAAAATTTAAAGTAAAATACTTTAATTACCTTTCAGAACTGTCTATTTGGCTGTTTTGAACTGCAACCCGTGATGTTCGAGCTTGTTCGCTGCTCTTTGTTGTAACCCTGCAGACATATTTTAAAACCGTAAATTAATTTTCAACAAATAATAACATAAAAAGCAGAGCATACGGATATAATTTTCGTTGTATGATTAATTTGCATTTATGAATAAAGGAATCTTTTATCAAATTTTTTTTCTGTAAATAGGTGAGCCCTAAAATTGCAATTTAACTATTAATTTTTATAATCACCTTTCACGGGCATCATCAATGATGACCGTAGATTTTTCTGTATCATCCGTCCATTTGCGTTTACTCCGTGAATGTCTTCTCCTAGTCTTATTTACACTGAAACATATGAAATGAGGTTAAATCTATTTTTCAAATATTTTCAATAATTATGCTGAATGTAACGGTTATATTTATAATATAATATTATACATAATATAATACTATATATAATATTATATATAATACAATTTGTAATATAATTTTTAATATAATATAATTATATTTATGTTATAAATATAATTATATTTATGTTATAAATATAATTATATTTATAATAATTATTAATTACTACCTCAATGCCTGAATCGATTACCAGAAACTTTTCGGAACCGACTGCAGGAACAGCTGCTGTGATAAGATCACGCCTCCTAAACGATTCCTCTTTTCGTTGATCATCCAGCCTGCCTTTGAGAATACTCGTTCTGAAGGTACGGATGTACCCACAACACTTAAATATTTCAAAGCAATTTTTGATAAGTTGGGGTAAGTTGCAGCCATCTCAGTCCACACTTTTATTGGATCGTCTTTCAGAGGAGACACCGGACTGTTCAGGTAGGATTTCACTTCGTTAGGAAATTCCGACTCGTCTCCATCTAGATTCGCTTGGCTGAGGTCCTTGACGATTATATTATGGTCTTCCCATATAGAAGATTCTGGACCAAGCTCTGAAATAAAATACATTATTAATGTCATAATACATATATATCATATAGAAATTCAACACTCTAAAAATCAGGCTGGATAAAATTAGCTTACCTCGTTTTAGAATTTCTGGGAGCTCCGGGGTAGATTCCTTCTGCTCAGCAGTCAACTCTCTTACAGCATCTGCAACGAAGCGAACTGCTCTAGAGCAAGCAATTTTGTCGTCGAAGTGGACCTTTTTAAACTTGGGATCCAGAAGAGTAGCCATTGCCAGTAGATGGTTGAATTCCACTTTTGACCATCTTTGCTTAAACTCGTTCAAGATAGCCGCCTTGAGATAAGTGGATAATTCGTGGGATGTTTGAAGTCTCTCGTATTTTCGTTTCATCAAACGAATCATGGGTATTACTTTACTCGACGTCACATATTTTTCCCCGCTGATTTCCCGAGTTACTGCTTCGAGCGGCTGCAAGACTTCCATGATTTGCGATAAACTTTCCAGTTCAGCTGCAGTGAGCATAGGAGGTCCGTTAGGGTGATTCATGAGTACGGTGCTCACAAATATTCTGAGTCGAAGAAAACGCTGAATCATATAGAACGTCGAATTCCACCTTGTCGATACGTCCTGTATAAGTTTTAAATCCGTGTGTCTTCGAAGTTCGTCAGCAGCGTTCACAGAATCGCGAAAAAAAGTGACAATACTTTTAACTTTTTTGATTAAATCTGGTAGTCCAAGGACGGATCTTACTGAATTCGTTGCGATGAGATTCAGGGTGTGAGCAAAACATGATAAGTGAAACTTTTTCTCGAGAAACAGTTCCGAACCAAGTACAATATTTGCTCCATTGTCCGTCACTATAGCTGTGATTTTACTTTTCGGAATCTCCCATTCTCGACAAACTTGTCCCAGTTTTTCGCGGATATTCAATCCGGTGTGACTCGTGTTCATTTCATGAACTCCTAAATTTGCAGAATGCAGTTCTCCATTGTGTTCAAAATGCGCGGTAACGCCCAAAAAACTTCTAGTTTTCATTGTATCGGTCCATATATCCGTAGTCAAAGTGAGACTATCAGCTTTTCGAATAAATTCCTTGTATTTTGAAGACACTTTTTGGTACTTTTGCTCTAACTGAGACTTCATAGTTTTTCGAGTTGGAATTTCGTAATGAGGAAAGTTACTCTGCATGAAAGATTTGAAACCTTCTCTTTCTACCATAGCCATTGGTTCATAATCTTTGCAAATCATGTAGAGAATATCATCAGTGAGTTTCTTGTATTTTGTGCCTCCTTTTTTGGAAGCAGAAATATTTTGAAAAACACCAGTGATACTCTCTTGGAACAGATTACTTCGTCCTTTACTAGAGTTGAGAGGATCTGATGTGCTGCAAGTTACCTCTTCTTGCTCTTGTGCAGTTAAAGGCCCTGGTAGTCCTGGAACATCCTCTTGCTCTAGTGGGTTGGAAGGCCCTGGGACTGCTCGTAGATTGAAACCTTCTGGTGCATTTTGAAACACTTGTTCTAGACGCTTTTCAGGCCTTTTGCATTTTTCACTTTCAACCATTATTTTATGAATTGCCCGTAAATGGTCCCTTAAGTTGGAAGTATTTCCGCTTGATTTCATATTTTTGCGACAGTAGCGACAAATTCCAATTTGTCCTGGAGCCTCAGTGAAGTGTTTCCATACTTCACTTTTTTTTCTCATCTTGAAATGGAAAGCAACCAACCTACAAAAATAATAACAAAATACATGAATTTTCAAACATGAAAGATCACTTTTTAACTTGAAATATCAAATTGTAACCAAAAATAAAATATATAAATTTTCAGACGACAAAATTATATTTAAATCAAAAAATAAACGAATCAGTTTATAAAAAAGACATGAATTTTAAAACATGAGAGATCACTTTTTAACTTGAAATATCAAATTGTAAACAAAAATAAAATATATAAATTTTCAGACGACAAAATTATATTCCAACCAAAAAATAAACGAATTAGTTTATACAAAAGACATGCATTTTCATACATAAACGATCAATTTTCAATTTAAAATATCAATTTTCAGCCATGAATGAAATATTTGAATTTTCAGACAAGAAAATTATATTTAAATCAAAAAATAAACGAATCAGTTTATAAAAAAGACATGAATTTTAAAACATGAGAGATCACTTTTTAACTTGAAATATCAAATTGTAACCAAAAATAAAATATATAAATTTTCAGACGACAAAATTATATTTAAATCAAAAAATAAACGAATTAGTTTATACAAAAGACATGCATTTTCATACATAAACGATCAATTTTTAACTTGAAATATCAAATTGTAAACAAAAATAAAATATATAAATTTTCAGACGACAAAATTATATTCCAACCAAAAAATAAACGAATTAGTTTATACAAAAGACAAGCATTTTCATACATAAAAGATCAATTTTCAATTTAAAATATCAATTTTCAGCCATAAATGAAATATTTGAATTTTCAGACGACAAAATTATATTCCAACCAAAAAATAAACGAATCAGTTTATAAAAAAGACATGAATTTCCAAACATAAAACATCAATTTTCATCTAACATGAATAGCAATTTTTAATAAAAACTGAAATATTTGAATTTTCAGACAACAAAATTATATTTAAAACGAAAA
>CAKNYM010049602.1:117826-205088 GCA_932195095.1 Andricus curvator | reverse complement strand
TTGAATTTTTAAATAAAAAGTTGATTGTTCGACCAAGAAGATACATTTCCCACCAAAAAGACCAATTTAAAAAAAAACATAAATTTTCTACTAGAAAAAATCAATTTTTAATTCAAAATATCAAATTTTCAACCAAAAGTTAAATAAATTCCAACACTTATTCTGGATTTGGTGAAAAGATAATAATTAACCAATATAACTTCTGTATGGTACATTACGATTTTATCACGAAATTCACTGAGTCCTAAAGATTAATTTAGAAACTAATAAATTAGTCTTTATTTTTTAATGCAAAAAGATAATATTACATAAATCCGATGTACAAGTTGTCTTTATTTTCATCAAAACTAATATTTAATAAGTTAAAATATGCATTTAACTCACCTTTGTTTTTGAAAATTTTCTGTTAGCGTCGGCTTGGTTTTCTTCTTCTTCTTGCTTCCAGCTTCTTGAATCGTTTGCTTGTCCTTGTTCTATTCACTGCTGAGGAGAAAATAAGAGTGACTGACTCAGAGACGATGAGTCCATAGCTTAGCTTTCCATAATAATGCGCATAAATACACTGCTTGTGATTGGTTGAATGGTCACGCTAGCACGCTAGTTACGAGATTCAAGCGATGCCGTCCGAATGGACCAATCAAAACACAAGTTTCGCAATCTAAAACTTTTAGTGACCAATAAGCGATAAAACAAAAACATCGATACCAAACATCGAAGAAGGAAAATCGATGTATCGAAAACATCGAAGTCGAAACATCGATGTCAAAAACATCGACATCGAAAGCGAAACATCGATGTTTCGATGTTTTTCGATGTCGATGTCCCATCACTACAGAGGACGTCGTGCGCGCACTTTCGTCGATAGAGGACGCGTTATCAAAACTGCATACCTCCATAACAGCACGAGCACAGCATCAACAAAAAATGACAGGTAGGGAAATACAGCAGATTATCGGAGAACGCTAGTGCTTTAAATCGCGAATTCCGTGGAACGGAAAAACCTGAACAAGCAGTGACATTTATAGTCCGGGGAAATTAGACTTTTTTCCAGAAAAAAAAGGTAAAGTTTTTTCTTCTTCATGATCATATCCCTGACGGCATGAGAAATGAATACCAAAAAAGTTCCCCATCGGATCGGCGCCGCATACACCCCTAGCCTCGAAAAACATCCCTTAGACGGGTGGTAGCGCTGGTTTTTGGCTATTATATACGAAAGGGTGCGTCGGAGGACAAAAATGAATAGGGGTGAAAATATTTATAATTAAATTTTCAATAAAAAAGGTTTCATACACTTTTGCTGTACAGGCCATAGGTGATGCGTAATCAGCTCCAGGAGTGGGGGGGCTGTTTTGGCGTATGGTGCGAAACGTACTCGCGCGCTTAGTTTTCGGCCCATAACTCATAAACGGGTAGTTTTTGGACAAAAATGCATAGAAGAAAATTTGTAGAGCAGAAAATTTCCTTTTAGGACCAATACATCTTTTTGGATTACATCAATTTGGAAAGTCATTATTAATTAAATGCACGTACAAGCACTGGGATCTCATTTCCACACCACCCCTGAGGTAGAGTTCTTAGTGCGTTTTTTTTATTGTGGTCTCCCCTATAGGCCTATTCCACTGATCATTGGTTAATAATATTACTCGGAATAAAAATTATCTTCTTTTGTTGATAAAATTTTAGACATTGTTAGTGCCAGTTGCATATTGTATCATGGGCTTATTTTGAAAGTTTTGACTTTGTGAATGAATATTTCACTCATAATAATGTGCCTAATCTTCAATTATATCTTCTTCGTCATCAGTTATTTCTTCTTCTGCATTAAGACAACCTTGACCTTGGCAATTGAGGCACATGCCTGAACATCGTAGACCAGCTTTTGCGTATCCACATCGCTTTCCACACCCCATTTTGCATGAGCAAACAATCAAATTCATCAAGCTTGCTGGAGCTGGCGCTTCTGTTGGATAAGCTGTTAAACCAGAGTCTCGATAGATGAACAATCTCGGGGGTTGCCTGAAAATATTGCGCAATCTACTTGACTGAGTTAGTAGTACATGCGTCCCTTCAGAGGCGGAGTCGCAACCGTCTCTCGCCCTGCCCCCTGAGAAACTGCGGGGACCAGCAATTCTAGGAATTCATATAACGCGTGCGATCGCGCGTTCAAATAGCGAGACTCTGGTGTACTATTTTTTTCCAACCCCACTCTTCTGGGTCAAGTTCTATCCCTCTCCACATTTGAATTTGATGAAAAGCGCGATAAGAGTGTTGACGAGCAGTGGCACAAGGAGGCGGAAGTCCAGACAAAAGGACAGCATGACTGGACTGATTCACAGATTTGTTAAGAGAAACAAATCTATAATTATTCATATTAATTTCAGAGGATGGGGTCTTACACAATGCCAAAATGAAGCGTTCCCCCGCTTCTGCAGCTTCATCATGTGTCGAAACAGGGTTGTTGCAAATCGTCACAATATCTTCAAGTTTTGCCAAGAGTATATCCTTCCTGAGCAAAGTAGTCGTTTTTAGTTTTCCGTACCCAAAGAAAGAGGACGTAGTATCACACCCGCTGAAAGCATGGGCAAATAAAACTAATTCCTTGAAATTTTTCAAGAAACCACAATGTTGCAAGCGTTGTGAACTATGAAGTCGAGATTTAACATTTCCTTACCCTTCTTTTAACAAGAATATATCTTTATCCGCTGGAGAGAGAGCAGTTATTAAAACAAGAAGATCGACATCTTGTCCAACTACAACAGACTTAATATAATCAAACTGTGTTATAGCAGTCTGAACAATTCTTCATAATAAGTTCAGGTATCCATCTTTGCGAATTTCACTCACTCGTCTAAGATTGTCAATTCCACTTTTTAATTCGACTGTCTCACCTACACTCAAACTTTTTTCGCATATAAAACATTTACTTGTTGAAGCCATGATGAATTTCGAAACACAACTGCCTCATACTACTTCAGCATCATTACTGCTTACTCTGTAGAACAAGTGCATAGAGAGGGTCCCTTTCTTGAATATACAGGGTGTAGTATTTATGGGGTTCCGTATGCGAAGAAGAGTTTATCCCGTCAGTTGAGGATGTTTGGGACCCCTAAAAACGAGTTCACCACGTACAAGCCATTCCCACCCGCGGATGGGTCTGGACCCTCGTAAAAAATCTGAAGTGGTCTAGCCTAGCGCGAGTCTAGCCTCTTATCGGCACTCCAACTTTCAATTTTCATGTGATATATTTTTAAATATAAGAGTTCAAGGGCTGAGTAAAGCAATCTCTAACAGAAATAATGAGTTTTATAAGAAAACTTACAAAAGCGATTTTTGAATTGTTATATATTTAACTATGGAATGTTAAATTATATTTTTGAAAGAATTTAATCTTTCGTTTGTAAACCACAATAAAAAAACGCACCAAAAACTTTGCCTTACAGGTAGTTGGGAATGAGATCCCAGTGCTTGTACGTGCACCTAAAAAATTAATTATGACTTTCCAAATTGATAAACTGCAAAAAAATGTATTGGTCCCAAAAGGAAATTTTTTGCTCTACACATTTTCTTCTATGCATTTTTGTCCAAAAACTACCCGTTTATGAGTTATGGGCCGAAAACTAAGCGCGCGAGTACGTTTCGCACCATACGCCAAAACATCCCCCCCACTCCTGGAGCTGATTACGCATCACCTATGGCCTGTACAGCAAAAGTGTATGGAACCTTTTCTATTGTAAATTTTATTATAAATATTTTCACCGCTATTCATTTTTGTCTTCCGACGCACCCTTTCGTATATAATAGCCAAAAACTAGCGGTACTACCCGTCTGAGGGATGTTTTTCGAGGCTAGGGGTGTATGCGACGCCGATCCGATGGGGAACTTTTTTGGTATTCATTTCTAATGCCTTCAGGGACATGATTGTAAAGAAAAAAAAACTTTACCTTTTTTTTCTGGAAATCGACCTTTTTCGAGCTAATTTCCCCGGACTATTAGTGTTGCCAAAGCGCGATTGAGGGGAGCCGCAGTGAAGTCGTTGATGTCAAAGTCAGCTGAATTAAGAGATTTCGAAGCTTTCATAAATGCGTTCCGTTCAACGTTTCTACTGACGCGAAGTGTTTCTGAAAGGTTACGTGTCATGACAGCTCGTGAAACAGTGCTCGAATACGTTCTCGATAAAATATGGCTCTATTCAGGACTTAATTTATCTGTGTGAATTGGAGAAAAGAAAACAAGCGGAAAAGCGGTAGTTCATTTCTTCCAAGAACGTCGACGAATAATACTGGAGTAACAGGAGTCAAGAAGGAGAGAGTAAAAGAAAAGGATAGGAGCAGCAAATCGAAAACATGTTCAGCTACACGCAGTACGACATGTTATAATTGTAAGTCTGTTGGTTATATTTCTAGAAATTGCCCAAACCCGTGTAGAGAAATAAGATGTTATTTATATAAACAGATAGGGCATGTAGCTTCACGTTGTAAGAATGGAGAAAAAGAGCAAGATAATAAAGTGTTGAATGAATTGAGTACGTTGAAGAATGACGTAAACGCTATTAGTAGTGAAGTTCGGAAGAAGGAGTCTGTAAAATTTATTCGCGAAATTTAGATGGGCGACGTTAGGCTGTGCGCTCAATTTGATCCTGGTGCATCGTTGTGCACTGTTCGTGCCTCAGTGGTTCCCAATGAAAATTTATTCGTGACTCGAATTAAATCAAAATTAGGGGGATTTGGAAACAGTGAGGTTATCTCACTAGGGATAGTAACTCAACCAGTCATTCTTGATAATTTAAAACCTAAATACATTGATTTTAGGATAGTGCCTGACACAGCACAAGAATATGATATAATTCTAGGCACAACTTTTACAGAAGCTCTAGATATTTTCTGCACGCGTATTGGACATGAACTAAATTTCATGAATGTAGACCCTAGAATTTTCGAACGATTGTAAAGTTGGAAGAAGGTACTTAATTACAGAAGAAAATAAGGAAAAAGAGCCAGGTACAGTCAATTTCATTAAAGTTAGCTACTATGTAGTAGTTCTTGAATTACCGATTACAAATTTTCGAGACGAGAAATTTATAATTAAAGAGGGCCAGACAATAGGGGGTGATATACTCACAATTGAGGAAGAACCCAGGAGAATAAAACGCGATAAACCTATATCAGATGCGGAAGTTTACACGGACGAACAAGTCATGCTTTTGAAAAGACAACTAATTAATTTGCTTGAAGAACATTTATACTGCATCGCGAGTGATATTACTGATTTAGGTTGTACCAATAAAATCGATATGGAAATTCAATTGAAAGAAGGAGCAAATCCTTTTCAATCAAAGCCATATCGCATTAATGCTAATGATCGCGTAGACCTAGACAAAACAGTTCATGAATATAAGGTTGTACCAATAAAATCAAGATGGACATTCAATTGCAAGAAGGAGCAAATCCTTTTTAATCAAAGCCATATCGCATTAATGCTAATGATCGCGCAAACCTAGACAAAATAGTTCATGAATATAAACAAGCTGGAAAGGTTTCAGAAACAAATTTTTAGTTTGCGAGTCCTGCTTTTATAATTAGTAAGAAATATGGAACCCCACGGATGGTGGTAGACTCTCGAAAGTTGAATCAAATAACAAAGCCGTATAATTTTCCGATACCTAACTTTGATGACTTGATTGAGAAAGTAATGTTCGGTATGGTAACTGCTCCTATGTATTTTGCAAATTAATGCATCGAGTTTTAGGAATTACATAAAGGAAGGGTATCGCAATAACCTTCTTTGATGATACGTGTGTATTCGTTGAAACATGGGAAAATTTGTTAGAAAACCTACAGGAAATTCTTAATTTACTATGTGACGCGAAGTTATCTCTGAATTTAAGTAAATATTTCGGAATGCGGAGAGTAGAGTACTTAGAATATGTCTTTGGGGACGGAGAATTAAAGCCAGGTGAAAGGAAAATTTTAGAGGTAGAAAACTTCCCTAGACCTAATAAGCAGCACGAACTAAGAGGATTTTTGGGCCTCACTAATTCCTTTAGAAGGTTCGTCGAAAATTTTCCTAGAATCGCGGTCCCACTTACGAAACTTGTTAAACAGGAACAATCCTTCAATTGTGATGATGACCATGAAGGGGCTTTTCAAGCCCTAAAAGCAAGTCTCTTAAAGAAACCTGTGTTAAAAATGTACAATCCCAAATCGGCAAAAACAGAATTACACACAGACGCGTCGGCTGTGGGCTGAGATGCGCTTTTATTACAAGCTGCTAGACAAGAAAACCTGTTAATATTGGTATACGCTATTAGCAGAAGAACCACTGAGACCGAACAACTTTATCACTCAAGTCGTCTTGAGTTACTTGCAATTGCGTGGGCCCTCCGACGCCTAAGGAATTCTTTAATTGGAATCACATTCATGATAACAACTGATTGTCGATGTTTAGTTAATCGGAATGCATGGAAAACACAAAATCCTCAAATTTCCCCATGGATGAGCTGACGCATTATCGCATGCCCCAGTAGAAAATTTGCGAAAATTTGCGAAAATGTATAGTTATTAGGTATCATGACTTACATAGCCATTTTGGAGTTGATAAAACCGTCAGTCAAATTACGGAGCAGTTCTAGTTTTCGGAACTAAGACGTTATGTAAAGATGCACATTCGAAATTGTTTGTAGTGTATTCTTGGTGAGAATAAAGCTGGAAAGAAAGAAGGGAATTGCACCCTACTCTGCCGGGTCTTAGGCCTTTCCAAGTTTTACATTGTGACTATCTAGGACCTTTTCCTAATACCTCGCATGGAAACCAGTATATCATTGGTTTCATTAACAATTTGACGAAATTCGCCAGTTTAAAGTCTGTTAAAAATGTAACTGGTGTTAGTACAGTGAAAAATGCTCAAGAATTTTTAGAATTTTTGGGAGCGCCAGAACGTTTGTTCGAATGTTTTCAAAGTTTTTTTCTAACGCATGGGATTAAGCATACGCTTAATTCCACTCGTCACCCACAAGCGAATGGATTGATAGAGAGACAGAATAGTACTATTATTACGTTAATGATAATTGCAACTCAAAAGCGAAATACAAACTATTGGAATTTACATCTTAAGAAAACTGAACACGATTCAAATTCTACTATCAGTAAGTCTCTAGGCATTAGTCCCTTCGAAGGTTTATTAGCTTACATACCAAGATTTTACGAGGCCGAACTTAAAAAAGTTACAGTAGCCAGTGAAACATATACCCACCCGACCGAATTGCAAAAAAATTTGCGAGAGAAAATATTGTCAGAACAAGCGAAATATAAATCTTATTATGATGCTAAGAGAAACTAGACTGTAAAATATGATTTAGGCGTTATTGTATTTATAAAGGGAAATCCTATTGCCACAGGATTCTCAACAAAGCTTCAATCGACTTAGAAAGGACCATTGGTCGCCACTGGTATTGAGCCCAGTGTTACTTATAGACTTAAGAAGTTGAAAGAAAGTCGTGATATGAATGTTCGAACAACGGCCCATGTGAGCCAATTGATGCTGTGGAGAGATTCAAATTGCGAGAATGAGAATGACGATGAGTTGAATATAAGCGAGAATTCAAGTCAAAGTGACTAGGGTGAACATTAGGGTAGGCTGAAAAAACATTTTTTTGAAATCGAATAATATCTATTACCTCCTCAGGCGTGTTGAAAATGGAAAAAATTTAATTTAAGCGTAAAATATATTAAAAAATGAATTCATAGTCACAAATTTTTGTATATATGTAGAACTATATGCCTGAAGAATTTATGAAAGTACCCGCTTGATATTAAAAAAAATGTTTCGAAAATGAGGCATCTCAGCTCTTGATTGAAATATGGCCCTTATGTAACCGTCTCTCTTCAGCAATACAATACCAATTTTTTTAAGGTAATTATATGCTCGGAATTAAAAAAAGGTAAAATTCAAATTAAAAAAATTTTGATCAATTTTGGAGATATTTTTAATATCAAATAGGTATTTTCATAAGTTCTTTAGATATATAGTTCCACATATATAAATAAACCCCCTATCTGCCCCCCATGACTCTTACGACCTGTCCGGGAGCCCAAAGAATATGTATGCAACATTTAGTGTCGATTGGTCAACAACTGTGAATTTGCATAAGCATCATACGTTTTAGGCCACTTGATAGTATATATTAGATGTGGCGCAGCCCCCCGCCCTATCTGCACCCATTACTCTTACGACCTGTCCGGGAACCCAAACAATATGTATGCAAAATTTGGTGCCGATTAGTCAAAAACGGTGGCTGTGCCCCCCCCCCCCCCCACCCTATCTGCCCTCCCATTACTCTTACGACCTGTCCGGGAGCCCAAAGAATATGTATGCAAAATTTTATGCCGATTAGTCAAAAACTGTGGTAGTGCCCCCCCCTATCTGCCCCCATTACGCTTACGACCTGTCCGGGAGCCCAAAGAGCATGTATGCAAAATTTGGTGCCGATTAGTCAAAAACTGTGGCGATGCCCCCCTCCTCCCATCTGCCCGCTCAACACTCTTACGACCTGTCCGAGAGCCCAAGGAATATGTACTCGTATGCTAAATTTGGTGCCGATTGGTCAACAACTGTGGATTTGCATACGCATCATACGTTTTAGGCCACTTTGATTTTATATATTAGATATATATAGATATACAGTCAATGATATTTTGCATTATTTATTAAACAAAAACTATGATCAATTAGCGACTGGGGTTGCCGCAGGAACCATCTTTAGTGCCTAATCCACACGTGTATAAATTTTCAAGTCGATCTGTGCAACGGTGTGGCCGCTTTCGAGCCTCAAGTGTACAAATTAGAATTTTATATATTAGATTGGTGACAGTAAGAATTAATTTTTTCATATATTTTACGCATAAATTCAATTTTTTCCACTTTGAACACGCTGGAGGAGGTGAAAGATATCAATCGATTTAAAAAAATTTAACAGTAAATTTAGCTCATCAAGAACTAACAATTTTTTGCTATTAGAAATTAGTGATGCCGTTCGGTATCGGTTTCTGAGACTCCAGTCTCGGTTTTGTCTCGTATCGTTTTGATATCGGAGAATCGATATATCGCTCGTATCGTCTCGGGATTCTGAGACTAGACAGCCAGATTGTTTCTTCCTACGGGACAACAGTAGAAGGGGAACGGCGACGAGTTTAACTACCTGAGTACCAAAAACATTTTTTAGTAGTTTGAAGTTCTGAAGGTTCAAATGAACCAAATATATTTTCCCGATTAATTATAAATTTCTTTTATAATATTATTATTTTAAATTTAATGAACCATTATATATTTGCACTGTTTTTAAATTAGAAAGCAATTAATAAAAAATGTCAATATAAAATTTTTTTTATTGTAGTAGAAGGGTGGCAGTACAGAACTGGATAACCAACAACATTGGAATTTTTGAAACAACGAAAAAAGATCCTGTAAAATCGAAATCATCATTAAAAGATGAAGCAAGTATCCGCTTCCGAGCTAGAGTAGTGCTAAATTTAGATCGAAAAAGTTTTATGACAAAAAGTTATCCACGTCCGATGAAGTGGATATTGAAGTGACACTAACCTAAAATTGGAGCAATCTCGACTGCAGATTGTGATAGAAAATTTAATGTTTTAGTTAAAAAAATGGTCCCGAGATATGAGCCTGCTCATACGGGTAAATGAAGTTTGATGTCCAAAACTCAGCTAATTTCGAGAAAAACGACCGAGAATTTGCAGATTAAAATATCATGAGCTTTCAAAATCGGCTTTAATTAGCGATTAAAAATGGAATTTTCAATTTTTTGCAAATATAAAAACTCATTCCCGAGATATGGGTATGCTGAACAATAATAACAAAAAAGTTTTTATCCACAAAATTTTTTTTTCCCGATAAAATCAAAGTTGAAGATCGTGATATCACAGTATGGCAGACATGTTTTTGCTGAAATCCTAAAAAATAAGAATATATCCATATATTATTTCTTCAGCGATTAGATGATAATAATTTCAAGAAATATCAGTGAACTAAAATTTTATTTAAAAATGTGAATGATAATGAAATGATATTTCAAAACAATCCTTTTACCACAATAGCTAATTGATTTTTTAAGAATTTTTGATGCAATTAACCTGTTTTTGATGAAAATGTTGGTTATCTAGTTTTGTACTGCTACTTTTAAGTTATGTTTTTCTAAATCAGTAAATTATGAATGAATTTCAATAGAAAGCTTTCATTTATTTTTTCCGTGAAATGTCAATTTCTTATTTTTATTTTGATAATTAGAAATTTCACAATTCCCTGATTAAATATGTCTACATATTTTTCAATAATTATTGTAAAGTTAATATTAATATAAGTAAATTGAAAAACTTAAAAGGAAGTAAATTGTATAAGATTACCACTAAAACATATCTTCTGATAATAACCTATTATACATATTAAAATGAAATAGTACAATATAGTATTGAGAAAAACGTGTTTATTAAATGAAGGACTTATTAATTTTAGAAAAGGGAAAGTTTTTCAATCTGAGTAGAAAATAATTTGTCATACAGAATACACATTTCGAATAACTATTTATTTGTTAAAAGTTGTTGAACACTCACATTCTAGCTAGAAAGAGATTCTGAGATATGAGAACCAGGATAATAAGTATTATCATTATGATTTTAAAGTATAAATATAATTTTACTACGATTTTGCAGAAAATGCAAAAAGATATCTAAAGACTTCAGATATGTCGAAAATGAATTCAGAAAATTTCTTTATTTTATAGCATGTTACAAAATCAGAAGAATAATTTGAGTCATTTTGGCCTTTCAAACTTCAGGACTTTGAGAAGTTTGGAAGAAATTAAGAAATATTTTATACATTTTCGAAAATGTTTTTATATCAAAAATTATTTCAAAAATTCTAAAATCCCTACATGTCCTTTAAACTGACTCGACTTTTTCTAAAAAATTTTGAAAAACTTTTAAAATTACAAAAATTGCCCTTCCATATTTCCACAAATTTTCCGCATTTTTTTTCGACAATTTTAGAATTCTGTTTAAATCTTTTGGAATTTTCTTTAACAATTAATTAGTAAAAATAAAAAAAAATTTCAAATTTTCAGAGGAATCCCAAGAAAATATTTGTATTCTCTTGAAACCTTTCGATATTCTTGAAAAGTTTTTAAAGTTTTTTTTTTAGAAATGTTCAAAAACCTAAATTCGGTAAATCTTTTGTTGCATTCTCTTTAAATTATGAATATTCTTTCAAAATTTTTAAAACGTGGAAACATTCTAAAGATCTTTCCAAATCATTCGAATTTTTCCTGAAATGTTAAAGAAAATCTGGAAAATTACAAAAATTATCATAAGATCTTCCCGATTCTTTTTCTTACAAGTTCGTAAATGTTTGTAAATATTTTAAAATCTTTTCAAATATTCTCTTCAAATCAATTTAAAAAAAAAAAAAAAAAAAAAAAAGGAATCATTTTAAATTTTGCAAGGAAACTTAAAAATATGTTTCATTTTCTTGAAATCTTTCAAAGAACGTGAAAAGCTTCTGAATGTTTTGTTCGCTATCTTCAAAAATACGTACTTTTTGTTTTAAATGCCTCCAAGTCTTATAAACTAACTCGAATTGTTCTAAAAGTTTGGAAAAACTTTCAAAGTTACAGAAATTTTTTTTAAATCTTACATATTTTTTCCGCCATTTTTAGAAATCTTTTTCATCTGTTTGAATTTTCTTTAACAATAAATTAGTCAAAGTAAAAAATCAATTTAAGTTTTGATACTTTTTTTGAAATGTTTTAAAATTTGCATTAATTAAAAAAAAGTTGATTTTCTTACAATTATGAATAATCTTTAAACTTTTTCAAAACGTCGAATCATTCTAAATGTCTTTAAAAATATTTCGAATTTCTCCTGAAATTAAAAAAAAATCTGCAAGATTAAAAACATTACCTTAAAAGCTTCCAGATTCTTTTTGTGACAAGTTTGCAAATCTTTTGAAATGTTTAAACAATTTTTTCGAAATTAATTTTTCAAAAAAGTAAGGAATATTTCAAATTTTTTTCAGGAAACTGAAGAAAATTTTTCATTCTCTCCATTCATTTTATTGAAATCTTTTTAAGTTTTTCAATTATTCTTGAATCATTTTAAAACATCTAAATAACTCTTAAACTTACACTAATTATCAGATAAATAAGCTAATTCAATAATATTTTTTAAAGAAATTATTATTATTATCATTCATAATAATAATTTCTTCCTAAACAATTAATGTACCAGAAATAATACGGTACTTCGGCAAAATAAAAACTATATATAAAATATGATTAATAGTATTATTAGGTCACGCGATTGTAGATTTACGTAAAATAGGTTTTATGTAAAATAGAAGGTGAGGAATATCTTTGCGCCTCTTTATAAATAAATAAAAAGAAAGAGCATAATTTATAATAATAAAGAATTTCGTTAAAAGAAAACAAACTTTTATCTGTCCATGTAAAAGATTTAATTTAAAAATTGAATTGAAACAAGTTTAGGTTTGTTTCTGTTATTCTTTTCTTTCAAGACCTGGTGCCAAAGGGCTAAGCTCCTCACAGCTTATTTTTCCGGTACCTGCGACTGGCTACTCGGCTAGCCTTACTCTCTCTTCTATTGTGAACGAGGAAAATCCCATCTGGTCGTTTTGTCTCGGAATTGCGATACGAGACGGCACTTTTCGATATTTTTCCGATACGACACGAAACCGAGCGATACAAATCCGAGACTGGAAGGTGAGTATCGTATCGGCATCGTCTCAGTATCGAAAAAAATCGCTCGGCGGCATCACTATTAGAAATTGATCGCACGAAATTCACTTTTTTTCGGCCCATCCTGGTGAGCATGTTGAAAGCGAGAATTCAAATTTAGTAAGAGATAAAGAAAGTGAAAATAGCAACAAAAGTAAAAACTTTAATAGTAGCCGGGTAAGACCTAAGGGACTACCCTGTACAAAATTTCGGGAATTTTCCCCACTTTTTAGTGGGGTACAATCCACATTTTCGTTCGGGAAAATCATTTTAGCCCAAGATTTTAAGAAATTTCCCTAAAAACTCTTATAATTCACTAACAAATTTGGGAAATTTCCCTAAACACATGGTAATTTATACGAAAGTTTGGGAATATTTCCTACAATTTGCGGAATTGAATGATTCCTACTTAATGTACGGTATCGTTCCACAAATAATGTTTGATTTTCTACGTAGATTAAGTAAATTTTCTAAAAATTATTTAAGTATTACCGTATGTTCAGGAAGATATTTTCCCCTAAAATATTTGATAAACTAGCACAATATTTTGAATAATTTTACACATTTTTTTGGAGAAAAGATTGATTAATGTTATAGTCATCTAAGAGATTTCTAATCATACATTTTTGTTGTTCACGTCAGAATGCAATAAATAATTTGCAGGTTACATGCAAAAAAAATGTATTTATCGTTTTTAATTAAAATTTTGTTTGCAGTACGTTCCTTTTAATAAATGTTAATATTTAAATCTTGCTGCTCTAAGCTGGTAGTTCGGGAGAAAATCCGCCAGTTTAAGAGAACAGTCGACGCACCGTAAAGCATACTTACCTGGAGCAACCCTATCCGACTTCCAAGCTTTTGCATGGATGGCATCCGTAATTATATACTTCCAAGTGGTAGTACCAAAAAGATCCGACAGAGAGCTCCACTACTGCCTCTACACAGTTTAACAGTATCTGTTATAGGATAATAATGTGAATAACTAAAATAATGTTTTTTTCACTACAAAATAAATGTTGAATCTATCACAATAGATTCATAGACTTTCAATAATAATTTTTACGAAAAAAATCTGAGGAAATAGTGATAGCGATAGAGAAAATAGTTAAAAATACATATGGTTTTCCACACAGTGTCAAAGTATTATAAAGATTGAATTATTAATAATTAATAATAATGTAATTACCTGACGGAATAATTCACCTGGAAATATAATTTCAAAATTAATTTACATAATTAAAAAATAATTGATGGTTAGTAATATTAAGTGATATATGTTGTACTTAGACAAATAGATGCAATTGTTTTTAAAAAGGTGTTTTCAATTTGTAGGTAGGAAAAATAATTTATTGGTGATAATCTTATTTTTGTTGATAAATAACATCGATAAAATTACTATATTATTTACAACAATATTACAACTAATCAATCACAATGATAAAAAAATTATAATTTTTTATTTTTCATTCTTTACCGTAGCAAATATGTAGTGAATTATCAATTCATTTTTAAATTAACAGCATTGTTTTAGATAGTAAAATCACATTCGAGAATCACATTGAACGAATCAATCACATTTTGAAAGTCGTATTCGTTGTAATAAATATAATATTTTACATTTACTTTTTACATAACACATATTTTTAATAAATAATAGCAGTAAACTGCTATACTATTTTCAGTTATATAGCTAATAAATCACACTCTAATAGTCACTCGTCGTACTAAATATTAAATTATGACTAGTTTTAGTCTTCATATTCTTTGGGAAAATTCTCTCTAAAAACTGGATAAGCACTTTATTAAAGCTCTTAAAATTCAAAAATTAAATTGTTTTGAATTCAATCATTCAAAAAATAGTACAATCAATATTAAATTATTTTCATTGGACAAATAAAATTGCTTAAGTCATTTATTCAGCAAAGTGTTCAGTTTGCTTAAGTTGTGCAAAGCTAAAAATTTGAAAAAAATTATTGCTCCGTTAAGATTGTAACTAAATTGTAACTGAAATTGTTAATACAGTTAAAAAAAATTATTGCATCAAAAAATGATAGTTTGAAAAAATCCTTTTACCGCAATATTCATTTGATTTTTAAATGATAAAAATATCTAGTTCTGCACTGCAACCTTCCAAAATTTATTATTGCAGCTCGCAATATACGTGGACAGGCATTTTAGTTACAGTTGGATTTTTTTACCAAACATTGTATTTTGCCAACAAAAAGATTGAGGAAAAAAAATAATTATTATTTTTGTTCATATTAAACTGAATCTTCGAAATCAATGTTTTGACATTTCTTTGAGGTTAGAATAGAGTCGAATTCCATTTGCTCGTGAGAAAGAATTTAATTTAAATAATTTTTTACTATATTTTTGTAATATATTTCTTCTCTTTAATATAGGCTGTGAATATTCATTTCACACTGCAAATTTCATTCATGTTTTTTAAATGTAAAAAGGTAAACAATATACATACCGATGCCATAACATTGCCAGCAGGACCCTTCACTTCGCGCTTCCAAACTATATCCTCATATAAAAAATGCACTTCACAAACTAGCATCCCCGGTTTTAATATGTAATCTTTCCTCGGAATCGCCTTTTCCCATTCTAGTAGTCTATTTGCTTCGGATGGAACCGTAAAATGATGGCACTTTTCTTTATTAGGGACATCGTACCCCGAATCACAATTCGGTACGATACACCAGTGTCCAACCATTTTCAGTTTGCAAAAACTTCCACTAAGTATTTAGAAACAATATTGTACATGTCACATCACTTAACTATTGTCAATAAAAAATAATTTTAATACTAAATATTACTATTCAATAAGAGCCCATAACAGATACTGTTAAACTGTGTAGAGGCAGTAGTGCGGCTCTCTGTCGGGTTTTTTTGGTACTACCACTTGGAAGTATATATTTACGGATATCATTTCATGGAGTCGGATAGGGCTGACCTGGAGCACAGGCTGCTGTGATCGTAGAGGGAAGATAGGTATAGAGGCGACAATGCAGCGGGCAGCTTGAAGCACGCTAAGGGGAGCGAGACGGCAGGGGAAGGCTTAGTTATGTTTAGTTTGGGAACCAGCAACGCGCGGCGCTAGTGCCACGAACCAGTGCTTTTATGTTTAACGTGTGTGAGTGGGGTAGGTGAAGAGAGTGTGCCGTGTACATGAGTTGAACTGCAAAAAATTTAGAACCCTTATACCTGGACTGGTCTTTCCGAACTATATTCTGGCTATTCACTTTCTTCCAATATTTTCGTGAATGGAAATATCCACCGATACGTTTTTCATTGGAAATTTTGTATTTTAATATTTAAAGTTAAAATTGAAAAACAAAAGAATTTTTTTTTCGAACGACCCCATTAGAAATTTTTTGATTCTCCTAGACGGATAATTCTTTTCTTAGAATGATTAATTACAATAGTCATTATTATTACAATATGTGAGTATTTATTGAATATTATTTGCTGTTAAATTGTAACCATAACAAACACGTGAACTTATTAATAAATTCACAAATAAAAATGTACAAATAATGTTCTTCGCATACAATAATTATTTTCTTAGAACTATAATAAAATGTATGGACATTGTTTACATTATTTGATTTTGTACTTATACATTCTCTACTCTCATACTTATCTTTATGCACTCGTGGAAAAAATCTGAATATTGTAGGTACAACTTAAAAAAAAATGCTTATAAATAAAAATACATTTTATCATCATCGAAGGTACAGTTGAGCTCTCGGATCCAATAACTCACCCGACTCTCGTCCTATTTTACAAAGTACATATTTCAGTCAATTTTTAATGAATTTATCTAAAATATTCCAGACATTTTCTTTGAACTATATAGAACAACTTTCTCGCTGGAAGTTGTTTTAAATCTGAAGTGGCCTCGAAACTTATTGTCTCCGAAAGTAGAAAAATGTGGTTACCGCTGGGCCTTAATTTTCAGTTGGATATTATTAAACAAAAGGTCATTTTCAACTTTTTTTTATTTTGCAGGCATTCGCTGAGTATACTTTATATGTGTACTCAATTTTAAACAGTTCCAATAAAATTTGTACGAGTTGTGATATAGTATATTGCATTACAAGTGGTAGGCGATGGCCTTTTCGTGACAAGTGCAGTGTTTTTAGGACGAGTCGTAGGTGAGGGCACCGAAGGTGCCCGAACCGAAGACGAGTCTAAAAACACTGCACGAGTCAAGAAAAGGGCCTACCACGAGACATGCACGAAACTTTTTACAACAAGATCATGAAAAGTGTGAAAAAACGCTACCTGATCGAAGTTGTGGGGGGGGGGGGCCGGTCCAGGGTGCAGCCCTGGTGGGCGTGCAGGGGGCGAAGCCCCCGCGGGGGGGTTGGGGGGCCGACCCCCCCCGTCTGGAAAAAAACCAACCAACAAACGCGTGACAGCATTCAGAAATAAGGTTATAAAAGCCGGTAGCCTCTCCGCCGCTAGGTGCGGTATAGTTGCTCAAGTCAAAGTTGCGGGAAAATTTAAATTAGATAAATGAAAAATTACTTTTTTATTACAAATTACTAATAAAAGTGTATAGTTTACTCATAAAAAAATGTTATCAGTTTGAAAAGACAAAATTTAATATTTTAAGTACTGATTAGTTTTTATACCGTATATATTTCTGCACGGTATGTCGCGAGACGAGCTCGCTACAGTTGTCGCTGAAAACATCGACCTATTTCCGTCTTTATCTAACTATCTTCCTTTCACTTATTGTGAAAATGTGGAATGCTTACGAAAAGAGGCCTTTTCGTAAGCATTCCTCATTTCGTACGTTCTTTATTCGCATCGTTCGAAATGCGCCACATTACACGCAGATCATAAGTACGAAAACACGCCATTTTCATGATAGTGTTGTAAAAATTTATATTTTAATCACTTATTGAATATTAGGAAAAAAATCTTCTTTCCAGTTTTTAATTTTTATTCTTAAACCTAATTTTATGACATAAGAATTCTAAATATGCTTTGTTAAAATATAGAAGCCTATATCTAAAAAATTAATATTGTGAATTTGAACATTCCCATTCCTTGAGACCCGGGGCAACGCTTTTAGCGTTTTCGAGCATCCGGCGAGCTCAAGTGCAGAAATTGTTTCATTGTAACACTTTAAAAAAATCAGAATTGCGATTCTAACACAACAGTTAAAAATATTAAAAGTATAACAATAACAAAATCCTATATAATATTAAATAACGAACTAATAAACAAGAAATACATTTCTTCTCTTACTTCTCGAGTAAAATATGATATACAATATACTTGAGAGTTTCAACTTTTATTATTATTTGTATAATTTGGACGTATTTATTCGACAAAATTGATATTTATTAAGCTACACGTAGAAAGAAGAATATTCTCCAATAGTGTGGGCTCTTGCAATTTTTTCATTGTTAATGTAAGGGGAAAAGTTAGACAGAGTATAATGCCCCATTACTGGATTTTCCGATTAATAATTATTGTGACGTAATTAATTTCTTGACGTAATATATACAGGGCTCCTGAGTAGAAAAATATATATTTTTACCAAAACAACAAAAAATCATATTTCCTATACTTTTACCTACACGGTAACAAAAGTTTCAATTGTTATGTAAAAAATGGTTGCTTTGTCCAAATTTTTTATTTAAAAAAAGTTCATAACTGAAAAGGGAGAGAATATTCTTATTTCTTAAGACTGCACGATATAACGATCTGCTTTATAAATATTTGATTGTTTCCATATAATTTATACGTGAAAAGTATTGAAAATAACGCACATTCCATTTTCATACCTGCAAAGTTCTGAAATTGTTACAGAGATTTATATGAAAGGAAAATTTTTTAACAACCCTCCCGTTTATTTGTAATCCAAAATTTACTATTGCAGAGTGGCAAGGGAGGTTTGAAGCACCCTACATATAGAAAGGCCAATTGCAGTGTATCAACATGACCACTAAAAACAATAACTTTCCGTCTAAAAAACTCTCGTCATACTAGTCCCGGCATCCGGTAATTTTTCACCGCGTTCGTTTTCTATAGCGTTTCAATGAGAATTTCAATGGGATGGGGATTTAAAATTTTCCAAACATGACTACGACGCTTCCCGATAATATTTTTGAACAATTTTCCACAAATTGTGTTTTCGTAGACTGCTTTCGTAAACTTTGGAAAATTCTGAAAAAGTTAAAAAAAAAGAAAAAAACTTCTTTTAAGCGCAGAGTTGTATGTCTCCAAAGAACCCCGATTTTTTCAAAAAGGAGGTTAAAAAACCCAATTCTGAAGGTAATATTTGTACTTTAAAACCTTTCAATTCTACGAAAAAATATTCTCCATTTTAATTAAAGTGTACGCAATTTGGAGTAATTTAAAAAAAAAACAATGACCGAACCTCAATGTGTCATAAGTTATGGCCTCCCAAACTTGACCACTTTTGACGTATTCTTCAGAGCAAATTACCCATGTTTAGTTTTTTTCAAAATACTTCTTTTGTGGGTGAATTTATGTTATTAATGGCAGATAAAAAAATTTCATGTAGGAAATTATGTGTAGATGTAAAAGAAACAATCTTCCAGCCTTCATAGGTCAAGAGTTAGGACTCTTAAAAAAACACATTTTTTGCTATTTTTACCAGAAAAAGTTTTTTTAAATAGCTCGTTTGGTGAATATCCTACGGAAACGGTAACGGCATTAACAACATAAGTAACAAACCGTTCCAGGTGAAAATAAATTTTTTCGTACAAGATGCCTGGACTATATTCAAATTTTTACATATGACGGAATTTTTTTAAACGTCGTTTATTTTCGGCATCTTCTGCATTTTCCTGCTGTCTTTTGCCTCTTTTTTCTCTTTTAGGAGCGTCAATAGAGTCAATAGAGTCAATAGAGTTAAAATTTCAAAAACTTGGCAGAGTACAACTTAATTTGCGCAGTTAATTGAATTTGCGAAGTAATTACAAAGTAAAATTGGATTAAAAATAGCACTGTAAAAGTATAAGGAATTTATTCTTGCGAAAGTATATTTAAAAAATTTCAATTTGAAAGCTCCTAGTCACCAAGAAACTTTATCTACGTTTCTGTAGTGGAGAAAGACTTGCAATTCCAATAATTTTTTAGAACCAAGAAGTTTTAATTTGCTTCTTTTTAATCAATATATGTCCTGCTTACAAAATTGTATATCTACATTTTTCAATACTCTATTTTTCCAATTGAAAAAATCAAATGATCTAGAAAAGAGGCGATTACTGACTCAGAATTAAATATGTATAAAATGCTACCATAGGGAAATTTTAAATGATTATTTTCATTTATTTCTTCTACCTGAGAGATATATACTATATATAGCTACACATTTAAAAATTCATTTTTAATGAAATGCATATTTGGCAAATATTCAAAATCGACGAGATTATTAGCAGCAGTTCTTGATTACGGTGAAAAACTGGCAAGTAACAATTTCTTTCACTTGTCACGCTTATCCTGTCTTCTGACTCACATACACCACACACATTCTTGGCCCATTCCACTCACACACATTAAGCATCCTTTCTATCGGTGAAGCACAGCTACCGTCGCAGAGGGGTAAAGGGAAGGGTTCCGTCGCTGGTTCATGTTACTAGCGCCTCGCATCGCTGGTTCCCGAACTAAGCCTACTTCCGACGTCTCATTCCCCGCGCCCATCTTCTAAGCTTGGTGGGCATTGTCGCCTCTATACCTATCTTCCCTCTACGCTGTGATCAACAAGGCGTCTTCTTTAGCGCGAGGCTCTTCCATTGCTACGGTCGAGCTGACCCTTGCTTTTTTAATTTATATTCCACAATTTTTTTTTTGATTTTCAGTAAGATTCCACAAAAATGTAGAGAATTTTCCCAACTCTGTTTTGGGGAAAATTCCAAAATTACTTTTGTAATATTTCACAAATTATTTTCGGGAATTTTTCCCAAGGCGGAGTAGGGAAAATTCCCAAATTTTGGTGTATTTTACTTCCACACGCTTTTGGGGAAAATTCCCTCGACAATTTTTTACAGTGCACGAAAGAGACCCGTGTACTTAAAAGATTACGAGTACTGAAATTAAAAAAGAAATTATTCGTGTTAAGATTGTATCAAGTTGCCGACTAAAATGAACCAAAAGTTTGGAGGAACAAACTTCGCACAGGATGACCGATTGTTATAAACTAAGAATTAATTCTGCTTAAATTATTATAATTATTATTATAAAGAATGTTCTGGAATTTAAAGTGCGCATGCTTAAGAGATACAAAGGACGCCGGGAAACAAAGGGCATAGTAGTAGGTTTTGAGCTATGGACGCGAGAGCTTGGGCAGTGTCATGCGTAGTTAGAAACAAAACGGCTAGTATTAGCGAGAAGGAATCTTCCTTGTTTGTTCATATGAACATCAAGTATTTACACCAGAGACTCGATAGATGAACAATCTCGGGGGTTGCCTGAAAATGGCCTTGTTCATATAACGCGTACAGCGAAACGTAAACAGCAGGGCCGCCTGAACCGTTTCCATAATATTGCGCAATCTACTTGACTGAGTAGTATAGTGCATGCGTCCCTTCAGAGGCGGAGTCGCAACCGTCTCTCGCCCTGCCCCCTGAGAAACTGTGGGGACCAGCAATTCTAGGAATTCATGTAACGCGTTCGATCGCGCGTTCAAATAGCGAGTCTCTGGTGTACTTCAAAACTAAATGAAAACTAAGTGCGAGTATTAAAGTAACTCTGCTTCGTGAAACTTATTAAAACGCGATTCTCCGTTTCTCCGGTCCGCAATAGCCTCACAGCCTTTTCGGTGTTTACGCACTCTATTTAACTTTATGTAACTTTATATCTTCAATTTCAATAAACATTTACATTTTCCATTAAAAACAATCAACTCGCTCAAGCCATTTCTGCCCCACTCTCCAACCGGACTTATATTTTAGGTTAAATTTATAACAGAAGTATCACTCTTTGATATAGCTATATGAGGAGAAAACGCAGTTTTGAAATATGAAAAACCATAGATTGTAATTGTAATTTATTGAAAAAGTCCCTAGGGCTAAATAGCCATCTAAGGAACAAAATATACATGGTAATATTCTTAAAACTAGGATCGTGGCACGGTAACTGAATATGTGTATTTAACAGTAAATTAATACTATCAATTAATATTAAACATATGCCGTTAGAATCAAAATGTTATAGGTTGAAGTACATAGTAGTGTTGTAATTATAGGATATGTGTTTAATAAAATCAGAAACTACATTAGTACTAAGAGGTCAACATAATACTAAATTTATTACCAATGGGTAATTTCGAGTAAATTATTTGAATCATTAAAAAAATACTTAAAAAATTCAATTTTAAAATGATAATAAGAGGGCGCTTCCCTGATAATTAGTGGTATTCTATTCCATAGACGTGCCCCTCAAACCATAAACGATCTTTGGAGTTTACATGTTCTGTGCTTTGGTATTTTTAAAGCTAAGTTCCTCTCACGGAGTCCGGCATAATTGGGATGATTTTTATCAACAAAAGTAAAATATTCACGTAAATACTGAGGAGCTTTATTTCTAGATATTGTAAAGAGCAAATTGCCCATAAAAAATTGTCTTCTTTTAGCCACGGGCAAGAACCCAGCTCTCTCCCGATAGAGAGTAATGTGTTCACTTTTTGGTAAATTGTATATAAAACGGATACATGCATTTAGTGCCCGTTCTAGCTTTCCATTCAGTTCGTCCGTTATATCATCATAAGCAATACATCCGTAATCGATTCTTGAAAAACAATAGTAACATTACCAACCCTCAAAGGAGGGAGGTGAGCGAGTGCATCCACAGAGGGAGAAGCCGAAGATCCAATAATAATAGCGTTAGTTTTAGCTGGATTTAAAGCAAAACCGTTATTTTCAGCCCAAAGCACCACCCGATCTATGTCCTGTTGGATCTGACTGAGAAGTCTATTCAATTCTGCAGCAGGTCCGGAAAGTTACAATTTGAAGTCTTCGGCGTATTTAAGATACTTACAAAATTTTAGATCACTTCCAAGATCAGAGTTATACAAGTTAAAAAGCGTAGGTGCAAGTGTGGAACCCTGCGGAACTCCACTCTTCACTTCCACCCATTCAGACATATCAGCATTAATAGTCTTTACACTTGGTGAACGATTACTTAAATAGGAGGCAAACCACTTTATTACTGAATTGGACATTTTGAAAGATTTGAGTTTTTGTAAAAGTAAACTGTGGTTCACTGTGTCAAAAGCCTTAGAAAAATCAAAAAGTACCACAACCGTAATCTCTTTTTTATTGATCGCCAGCTTAGCATCAGTAGTGATTTTGGGGGCGCTGTGAGTGTACTATGTTTGGCTCTGAAGCCCGATTGCATAGAGTCTAATAAATTTGTTAGTTGTCTGTGCACCATCCGTTGAAGTGGCTTTGATAACACATTAAGGATAGAAATTGGCCGGAAGTCTTTAGTGGAAGTAGGACTGGTGATTTTAGGTATCGGTTGTATTAGTGCCTTTTTCCATATATTTGGAAAAATAAAACTTTGTAAAGATGCATTAGAAATCTCCAATAATATTGGGAAGATAACTGGCAGAGCTAACCGGATTATTTTTATTGATATTCCATCCATACCGATCGCATTAGAATTAACTTCCATTACTTCCTTGAGGAAAGTCTCAGGAGTAATATCAGAAAAGAAGAAATCATGTTCATCAAAGGTTTGCAGAGGTAGATTGGAAGAGGCAGTTGGAAGTTGTCTCACAATAGGTTTCAACATGAATATATTAAGGCATTCACTAGCAGAGAAATTTTGATCAGGATATTCCTGTTTAGGTGGAATTAAACGCAAGCGCCTGAGAAGATGAAAAATGTTTTCTTTTTTGTTTTTATTTCTGATTGCGTTAAAGTTCAATTGGTTGTGAGAGTCCCTAATTTTCTTCTGAACAAGATTCCGAAGCTTGCGAAATTCCGCTTGTATACTACTATTCCTGGTTTTTCTTGCTAATCTACGTTTTGTGTCTTTTTTTCTCATCAATTCTCTTATTTCTGTAGTAATCCATGGGGCCGTTTCCCTTCGAGAACGTGGTACATATAAAGGCGCGAATTCGTTAAATGCATGAGTCAAAATGGTCATTAGACCGTTTACCTTTGCATTCACGTCACGAACTGAGGATAAATTCGCCCAATCATATGATATTAAATGAGCCTGAAACTCTTGTTCATTGATTAGTGTAAGATTTCAAGTCAGTGTAGGAGTAGGTTTAGGAGGGAGATTACTGGACATTTGGTACTCAATTTTGATCAGATCATGATTAGATAAGAACGGAATTGCATGCTGTGAATAAGATAGTACTTTCTCAAGGTCATCTACAATAATTAAGTCTATGCGTGTACTAGTAATAGAGTGATGAGTGGAATAATGTGGCACTGTAGAAAGTCCCGCGGAGTGAATTACAGATTTCAAATGCTTAGTCAGATTAGCATTCGAATTCAAATTTGTGTTCAAATCTCCAGTAAGTATTATGCTATTATAATTAGGAGTAAGTGTAAATATTTCTGATTCAAGTTCTTTACTATAGTTAGCGTTAGGAGGTTTATAAATAACCCCAATTAGCGAACAATCCTCCCCGAAATACACCTCAACAAAGAGAAAGTTAGCGACAGGATAATTACCCTGTGGACTCACTCTTACTACTGAACCCCTAAGACTTTCATGTATATAAAGACAGACCCAGCCCCCCCCCTTCTCTCCTCTCTGTCCCTACGAAAGAGCATGCAACCCTCCAAAAAAATTGCACTCGAAGGGATGTCAGGCTTAAGCCAAGTTTCAGAAACTGCGATGATATCCCTTCTAGAAATAATTAATTAAAAACAATTCAGAACGATAGAACGAAATTTGAATTGTTTCTAATCGTGTGTGCACGATTGGGAACGATTGAGTGTCGCAAAGTTTCAATCGTTCCCAATCGGTAGTAGGATTTCGAGGTTATGAAGTGGCAATTTGATGGCAGCACTTTCGTCTCGCGGGAATTATTTGAAAACGTTTATTTACTTTTTTTCGAGACAACACATTTTAAGCAATATGTTCATGAAAAAAATTAAATAAATATTTTGTAATAATTTACGCGAGCCGAGAGTGCTGTTATCAACAAATTTGCCAATGTGGTGAAGTTTTCTCATCAAATTATTCATTTCATTGTCTATAATTTTGTATAAAAAACGTGTAATTTATTAAATAAATTACTTAAAGTATTTTAGGTACAGAACAATTAAAATTAACTGAGAGTAAAGCTATTCAGATTCTTTCTCATCTTCTAATATCCTACGGATATAAGCATTTTTACTTGTTAATTCGTCACCCTCTGTCCCACTATCACTCTCACTTGGAAGATTCATCATTTTAATTCAAAATTCATCTTTTTTTTGTGAAACTTCAACTATTTTGTTGAAAATCGATATTTTGCATTCAAAAATTAAACTATTTGTTTGAAAATTTATGTACTTTGTAGAAAATTTGACTTTTTTTGTAACACAATAATCTTTATGGCTAAAAATTGATCTTTTTGGCATAAAATTCAACTATTCTTTTTCTTTGAATTTTTTTTGGTTGAAAATTATTTTTTTTTTTTAATGAAAATGTAACTATTATTCCAGTTGAATATTCCATAATTTTATTTAAAGATTCTTCTCTTTTTCTTAACTTCCTTTTTTTGCCTAAAAATTTATTTATTCAATTTTTGGTGGAAAAATTATCTTTTTTAGTTGGAAATTCGTCTTTTGGTAGAAATTCATCTTCTTGGTCCAAAATTCAATTATTCTAGTTAAAGATTCATCATTTCAGTAAAAAATTCATCTGTCTGGATTAAAATTAAACTATTTCAGTTAAATATTTACAGTTTTATTTGAAAATTCATCACTTCGTTTGTTTGGTTGAACATTAATTTTTTTAAATTGAAATTTAATTATTTGGGTTTTGGTTGACAATTTATATTTTTTAGTGAAAATTAATTGTTTTGCTTGAAAATTCAACTGTTTCAGTTAAATATTCTTTGTTTTAGTTGAAAACTCGTATGTTTGGTTTAAAAATAATTTTTTTTTACTAAAAATGTTACTATTCCATTTTCGGTTAAAATTTTTTTTTTCTGTTCAAAATTCAACTATTTGGTTGACAATTTGTCTTCTTTAATCAACAATTCAACTATTTTGTTAAAAATTCATGTATTTTGTTGAAAAATTGTATTTTTTGCACAAAATAATTCTTTTTATTTGAAAATCAATCTTCTGGTTTAAAAATTCATCTTTTTGGTTGAAAATTCAAGAGTCCCAGTTAAATATTCATTCTTTCAGTTGAAACTTTTTTTTTTTAATTCAACTATTCAGTTGAAGATTCATAATTTTATTTTAAAATTCATCACTTTGGTTCAAATTCAACTTTTTTGTTGAAAATCCGTTTTTGTTTGTTGAAAATTCATTTTTTCAACTAAAAGTTTAACTATTTCATTTTTTTGTAAAAAATTGATATTTTCAGTGGAAAATTTAAGTATTCTTTAAAAATTCATTTATTTTGCAATGTTCTGCTTGTTGTGTTAACGGATGTTCAGAATAAACGTCATGAATTAAAATAAATGTTTGCGTTTTGCGGCAAATATGAATATGTTACTTTTAGTTGACTGGGAAAATTGAAAAACTTGACCGGGAATTTGAAATCGTCCGCCGAATCGCCACCCTTGAAAATGTCTGTGCTTGGGGAAGGAAAACCATTTGTTGCGATGATTCCTGCATGTATTTAATACAATTTTGAACTATTTCACCTGTAAATACTACAATTTTTAATGTTTAAATTTAAAAATAGTTTAATCTGTAACAGTTCTTGAATAGTTAAATCTCCAAGGCCATTTCTGTCAATTATTGTTAATTTATTTAACTTTTTAATAACATAAAGCCTTCTGAACAATCAAATACTGTAAAATAAAAAATTTGAAACTGCACATTTAAGACATTTAAAAAGATTGGATAAGTTTTTCTACTAAAAAT
This sequence comes from Andricus curvator, assembly GCA_932195095.1. Lineage (NCBI taxonomy): Eukaryota > Metazoa > Arthropoda > Insecta > Hymenoptera > Cynipidae > Andricus > Andricus curvator. The sequence continues at coordinate 178,247 of CAKNYM010049602.1, read as the reverse complement.
TAAAAGAATTTAATGAGTTACCTACACTTTATTTAGTCCGCGTTTCAAAATATTGGCGCCATCCTACGTTCTAATGATTCCAATCGTTTTCAATTGGGTATTCATTATTCTGAATCAGAGGTTAAGTTGTCACTGCAGCATTTTGATATTGCGATAATTATTTACAAGCGGTTTTTTACGCTTTCAAACAAAAAAATGTCAACAATATGAATTTAAAAGAAGTAAATAAACGTTTTACAATAATATACTCGCTAAATCAAACTACTACTGCCTACTTGATAAAGACACTATATCACGGTCACATCGTTAGATGGCATGATTTTTACGTACCGTTCACCCACATAATTTCGACTCTTCATTCGGTATACCGCCTGAACATACATTTTATTTTTTGTACTTGAAATTTTTGTTGAATTGTTAAAAATTTAATTTCCAACCTATAAACACGTGCGCGTCATGTGTGTTACAAACGAAAACTACAGAGGGCGCACTGCAGGCAAGTTCATTTAGTCAATTCAACCCGATTGGAAACAATTGACACAATTAGCAACAATTTAAACCGATTCAACTTTTTATCACTCTTAATCGTTATGAATCGTGTCCAATCGATTATTTCTAGAAGGGATGGTATGAACATGTACTAAAATAGTATTTAAACAAGGAAATGTGCCGAGAGAGACTGAGCATTAACGCGACAAAATCTTAACTTGTCTATGAGATGAATGAACATTTCAAATCCCGATATATGTTATTATTTTCCAGAAGACGAAGCTCGCAGTGAAGTATAGAGTTACAGTAAAAGTTAATAACCAAAACAAGCCAGACTACTCGGAAGAGGACATATATATATATAAACCGAAAATTTGTAGTACAGGTAGTGTGAGAAGCCATACCGTAAATTTGCAAAGATGAAATAAAATAAAAGATACACGCATAAACGAAATATACCTGCTTTTTATAAAAAATGAAACATTTCTTTATGCATGACCCAATAGTAAATTGTAGTAAGTACCTCCATGTCGCAATTGGATTTACCACTAACCAAAATATGCCAAACAGAGTACGCATAAGTAGGAATGAATAGAAAAAGGTAGAATCCAAAAACGAGTAGTAAGAAACTAAAAAAAAATTCTTTATATACCATTAAACCATTTCCCTTTCAGGGTAGGCGTGACACTACCCGATTCGGGTAGTGTTTCTAGGTTTTTCTTGTAGTTATAAATAACTACAAGTGTGGGCTCACCACACCCACGATGTGCCAACAGCACTCATGTCAGTATTCTTGAATGGTCACCCATCCAAGTACTAACCGCGTCCAACGCTGCTTAACTTCAGTGATCTGACGAGAACTGGGTTTTTCAGCGTCGTATGGCCGTTGGTAACAACTTTGAAACAGGATATATACTTAGAATGACGATATTGTTCTTAAAGATGATCCTACGTCCATACAGTGATTGCTAGCGAAATCCATCAAGATCCTGAAGATGAGAAAGTATAATTCTCTGCGAACCTTCCTCCTCACGGCAGAAGATTTTTCCACGAGAGATCCACAGGAACTTTATCTTCTTAGCTCTTTTCAAGTTTAATGCCTCCTTATATATAAGGCCATTGTATTTTGTTAAGGTTTCTCTAATGTAAAGGATGCATTCCTCCCCACCAGTCCAGACAATAGTTTTTGTAGAAAAATCTCGCTTCTTCTTACGTTTCTCAATAAGACGAAAACAAGTCTCTTGCTGACTAAATTTTGCAATTAAAATCGGAGGTCGGGACTGACCTGAAGCATTCAATTCATAGGGTCGTGTTCTAAAAATATAAATAAGACCCTCTTTGGAGTAAGGGACCACCAAAGCGGCCGCAATTTCATTCATAACAGCTGGAAGGTCCTCCCCCTGTTTGAAAGGCAAACCATGGATTTCTACAACATTAGCTAGAGAAGCCTGCTCCATTAAGTTGCATTTGCGCTCCAAGTGCGCCACCTGAGAAGTCAATTTATTTTCAGTAACTGAACGTTTCTTTGTCACTTCTTGAAGCTCTCGAATTTCCGTAACATTCGTCGCAACATTCGTTTCAACCGTAGTTATGCGTCGAGAGTTTTAAATGATATTATCCTTCATGCTATTAATTGAGGTATCTAATTTACTCTGAAACTTTTCAAATAAAGCAGTCATATGCTTAAGTGACGCCTCTTGCACTTCAGTTACCGATTTTATTATGGCCTCACTGACCCTGGGCTCCAGAGATGTTGTGGGCGACCCTGACCTGTTGACGTCATCGGTAGCAGTCTCCTTTGTCCCCAATGTAGAAGAATTTTTTCTTTCTCGTCGAGCAATTTCGTTTGACGCCAAAGTTGAACACGCACCGCAAAACCACTTCTTTAGACCCTTTTTTACTTTATCTTCTTCCTTCACGCATCCACTGTGCACTAAAATGCTACATTTCCCGCATGATAATAGTCCAGGGGCCCCTCTAGTGATTGCACTACTGCAGATGCCACACGCCACCATGATAGTGGGCGTCTGTTCAAAACTCACGCGGACAAAAAGTTCACAAATTCCAGTTTTCTGACAGAAACCGTTCACACCACTTAGAAAATCCGAAACACAACTGCTTCTAGTTCATTTAAAACAAAAAATTTGTACAAAATTCGCCCGTATATAAAAACTGTTAAGCAAAAATACCGGAGCCCATTAGACCGATCACTGAAGTTAAGCAGCGTTGGGCGCGGTTAGTACTTGGATGGGTGACCATTCGAGAATACTGTGTGCTGTTGGCATATTATGGGTGTGGTGAGCCCAAACTTGTAGTTATTTATAACTACAAGAAAACTATCCACCTAGAAACACTACCCGAATCGGGTAGTGTCACGCCTACCCTGAAAGGGAAATGGCTTAATGGTATATAATATAATTCAATTTAAAATGCACACAGAAACGGCGATCTGTTCGAGAAATATTTATATTTATGTATTGTTTTGATCAAAATGAAATTAAACACGCAAGAGGACCTATTACATGTCTTCTACTGAATTATGCAATAAAAAGTATATTAGTAATCTCTAATTAATCATTATTCGAGTCCCACCCTCTTGAAGATTAATTTCTTTAAAACAAACTTTCTTGTCGTAAACCTTTATTTCAATAGAAATGACAAAACTCTAAAGAATATAAAAAATCGAATGTTAAAATGTAAATGAAAGGTACCATGCAATAAGGGCCTATCCTACAAAATTTTAAAATGAGATTAATGTCTCAAAAAATTAAAAAATGTTTAATACTAATCCTGAAGCATGGGCACCTGTGCGCGAGCGCAGTCCCATAAAACTGAACAGCTAATAACGGCTGAAAAGTTTTGGAGCGAAAAATTCCCACTTTTTTTTTAAATGAAAATTGGATTTTTCATCACTATTCAAATTTGAGAAAACGTGCCCCTCGAGCGAAAAAAACTTTCTCCTTCATTTTCTCAAAACCTGACACTATATTTTGATTTAAAATTTTTTGTTTCGATGCAGCAACTCAATAGCTAAATAGTTAACTCTCACTTTTATAAATTGAAAACTGAGTATTTTATTACTATCCAAGTTTGAAAAAAAATATGGTCCTCAAACGAAAAAAACAAAAACCTTTTCAATGAAACATTTCAGGGTTCAAATGAGCACTGATTTATCTCAAAAGAACTTAATCATTTTTTTTACATTGAAAATTCCATTTTTGAGGACGTTTTGTCTCGTGTGAAATCGTTGAAATGTGGGTTGTGTGTGGGGAAATGTGCCCTCATGGCATGCTACCTTTCAAATATAAACATTAAAAAAATGTTATGAAACTAAAATGTTTTTAATCATGTTTCCAAATATATACATTAAAATAACTTGGAACCTATTATCGTTGAATAAATTATATTACATTGGCTGATTTTACTTTGGCTAAAGACGTTAGCTTGAACTTTGTACTTTGCAGCAAATTGTACGAGCCATAGGCGCACATTGTTTTCGGTACAAATGGAATGTAGAATGCTCTGAAGAACCAATGAGAGCTGAAATCAACAACACATTTTTGTAAATTTTACCTTCATAAGTAACGATTTTAAATAATTTAATATATAATTTTATGGATTCAAAACATTATTTAGCTTACTTAGCAGCGTCTAAGAACTCAACCGATTTAGTAACTTGAAAATTCTCCGGTTGATGAGAATAATTTGGTTCTAACTCGGATTCGGTACCACGATCTAAGTCCAGTATGAAATGACATCTTTCTACATCGAACTGAAATCAATAATTACAAAAATATCAATACAGAAATTTAAAAAATCAATATACTGGGAGAAACAAAACTATTACATTTTTGATTAACTTACGTATCGAGATGGTTCTTCTTGATTCATATCATTAAAATGTGGTTGAATAATACTAGTAGCATTTTCGTGATCTAGAAACGCTTGAGGTAACTGGCCTTTAAATTCCGATTTTAAATATTGAAGTTTCCATCTGAAAAACATTTTCGGTTTAAACGTTTAAGAACATATCTAGAATAATTGTATCAAATTATACTAAAGTTTGGGCACCTTTAATTATATTTTTCCAAAATTAGATATCGCTCTCATATCGAAATCTTTAATTTATATTTTTTTTTAATTTGCGTCTAATGACACTTGTTTGAATTTCGTTTTGTTTATTCTGTAGGAAAATATCGAACAGATATTTTTGACGCGTTCTTAAGTGACTATTAACTCCGAAATTATTAAACATTTCTAAGCTTCTTGATCTCGCTGTAAAGGGAAAAATCTGCTCTTTATTCTCAATTAATCATTAGATTTTTTATGCATTTTTATAAATTCGGTGTCAGGTTGAACGTGAAGAAAATAAACCTGAAAATTTTGAATAATTGTTACTATCTTTATAAGCAGTTATAAAATTTAATAAACGGAAATTGTACCGCATATTTAACATCTATTACTGAATCCCGTGAGCTTTGCTTTTTAAAACACCTTCACTAAACTTTTTAGATCTTCGTACATCCAGTTTAATCTTATTATGATAAATTATAATATAATAATGTAATATAATAAACAGTCTCTGTGGCTCAGGCATTAAGGCGCTTGGACTTCACTTTAAAGGTCTGGGGTTTGGCTCCTGAGCCGGTATTTCTGGAAATTTTTCTATGAATTTTTCCCCGAGGATTGGTAGTTTGCATGCCAGCTTAAGCTATAGGTCTCCCCATTATGCATATGGGGCCTTTTTTCTCAAATGTCCCAACTCGAAAATCGGATATGTCCGATCGGGCTCAAACTTGGGCTAAATTTTGTCCTACTAAACGGTAATTTTAACAAAAGATATTTTTCTGTTTTGTCAAATATTAGCCGAGTTAGAGGAGGTGGAGTTTTCAAACTTTGGTGGATAATCTCTGCTGCGCGAATATTTGCTGTCATAAATCATTTCTAAAAATTTAGCGTAGATGTTTACGATAGACTTTTTCATGGTGTTTTGATTGGTCATGAGCATTTTTTGAAAATTTCCCAATTTAACCGTGATTTATGAAAGTCAAAAATAAAATAGACTTTTTCTTGAAGGTAAGCACTTTTTATTTATTTATTTTTTTAATATTTTAGAAAGCTGAGATTTAAAAAAAAGGGTGGTGGAGCCATTGATTGGCCACCAACCAATGATCATATTGTTAATAAGGAGATTAATGTAACATAATTCAGGAGAAAATAATATTTAAAGTATAAAGCATTTTAATTAGTCTTTCAGTAATCGAATGATAAGTAACCAGATACCACAATAGGGTTGGCGGTGCACGATATCTGCCCAAAAATTGTACCTCCATCACATGCATCGTTTCATTACCGAACGACTAATTAAAATGCCATTCTGAAAATTGGGGGTCCTGTAGGAATAAACCTCAAATTTCTTTCTGAACTATTTTCAAACAAAATAAAATTTTTTGAAATTTGAAAAAAAGGTCAAATTTATTTTTGATTTTCAAAAATGGTGAAATTTTAATTTCTTTTCAATAAACTTTTTTGACCTAAAAAATGGTAAAAAATCTATCGAAAACATTTAGTGTAACATTTTGTTTGACGCATCATGAAAAAAGTTACAAATGTTTGAAATTAAGGCTATCCATCAAAAATCCAAAAATTGTACCCCCAACACATGCATCGTTTCTTTACTCAAAGTTCGAAATAATTTGCCACTCTGAAAATTGGGGGGCTTATAGGAAAAAAACTCAGCTTTCTTTCTAAACTATTTTTAAGAAAACTAGAACCTCATACGCGCGCCCCGCGCACGTTCAAGTAATTTGCATGCAATTATTTTATTTGGAAATGAAGTTCAATAAAATACCATGAAATTAATTATTACTTCACTGACTTTTATTTGTACACATCTTCGCATGGGTACCCTCTCACGATGCAGAATAAATAATTTTACAACTCTAAAAATTGTCATGCAACTTTGGAAAAAACTTCTAAAATGTCGGCGCGTACAAATTTTCATAGAAATACATAGTAAATGATCTCGACTCGAGAAAAGTCCAGATGTTAAGCCATTTCGAGCGCGTATAGCACTCGCATGGGTGACCATCTGCAACGTACGACCGGGTTGTGTGTCGCTGCGTTTTAACTAATGTCGAGCGGGAGGTTTTACGCCGAGGATAATTGAGTGTCCGGATGCAATAAGGGCACATAAAATTTTCTCGTGCGAAAACTAAGTCCCCTGGAGGCTTTCAACAAAATTTTCGAATTTTGATTTTTAAAGGACATATCTGGATGTGAAATTTTATTGCGCATATTTTTTCCTCTGGATAAAAAGTTGTAGCTTTTTTAGTTTACAAATTAAAGCCGAAAAACTGACTTTTCAAAAAAAAATCAATTTTAATCCGTTTTTCACTTCAACTCGCGCTCCGTTCGTCAGTTTTGGTAATTTTTCAATAAAATTTTCAGAGAATGCGCTTTAGGGTATCGAACGACTGATAGAGTAAGAGGAATTAAAAAAAAAAATTTTGTTTAATTGTTATTAATTTTTTTCTGACTCTCAGCGTGAATCGGACTTTTGTAACTTCCAGCGTTTCTGTTATCGAGGGAATTTTGAGCAAGGAAAGACTTCTCGCGGCAAAAATGCGGAGAAAACTGTGATAAAGTTTTTGGGAAAGTTTCAGATCAAAATATTCAATAGTTTAGGAGTAGTTATGATTTTAGTTTATGTCATCGCTGGAGCTTTCGAGTGTACTATAGAACTCTGGGGCTTGCCGCCGTGACACGTTCTTGTGCTAATGATTGATTTTGAATATTTTTAAATTTTGACGCAAAAACAGCTAGAAAATTATAAGGTTTGTATATAACTTTTTTCCTTTTGTATAATTTAATTCTATAAAATTCTACTAATAAAAATTATTTATTCAATTAATTTTAAAAATTTCAAAAACCTAATTTATTATGTTCTCTATTAATGTTTCAATTAGAATAATTCCACAGAAAGTTTTGCTATGCAAGATAAACGAAGTAGAAATTTTCTTTAACTTCATTTATTGGGAGTTGATATAACAGTAGTAATTTCTAGTTTAAATAGAAAAATTATTCAAATTTTTACCTTGTTTTTGCAAGTTTTTGTTACATTTCGCTCCCATTTACTTTCGTCTCTGTTTCGTTTTCTACCTCGAAAAGAAGAGTTAAGGACTATATCATCTATTTTAATTTAGCGTGTGCATAGGTTTGTTTACAAAGCGAATGTTCAAGGTCGCTTCAAAGTTAAACCGAATGGAAGTATAAACATTAGGTGTACAATTAGAGTATGTATCCTACGGTTAAATCTAAATAAGCCGCAAAAATACATTAACAAATTAATCAAATTCATGAATGTTTTATCAACTTACTTTCATTGAATTGTTATTCACTAAAAAACTTCATTAATATCGTATTGTAAGCAAAAACTCACTAGCGCGAGAACGTGTCACGGCGGCAAGCCCCAGACTTCTATAGTACACTCGAAAGCTCCAGCGCTGACATAAACTAAAATCATAACTACTCCTAAACTATTGAATATTTTGATCTGAAAATTTCCCAAAAACTTTATCACAGTTTTCTCCGCATTTTTGTCGCGAGAAGTCTTTCCTTGTTCAAAATTCCCTCGATAAACGAAACGCTGGAAGTTACAAAAGTCCGATTCACGCTGAGCGTCAGAAAAAAATTAATAACAATTAAACAAAATTTTTTTTTGAATTCCTCTTACTCTAACAGTCGATCGATACCCTAAAGCGCATTCTCTGACAATTTTATTGAAAAATTCCCAAAACTGACGAACGGAGCGCGAGTTGAAGTGAAAAACGGATTAAAATTGATTTTTTTTTGAAAAGTCAGTTTTTCGGCTTTAATTTGTAAACTAAAAAAGCTACAACTTTTTATCTAGAGGAAAAAAGATGCGCAATAAAATTTCACATCCAGATATGTCCTTTAAAAATCAAAATTCGAAAATTTTGTTGAAAGCCTCCAGGGGACTTTGTCTTCGTACGAGAAAATGTTATGTGCCCTTATTGCATCCGGACACTCAATTGTGGCCATTCGATGGTTCCTGCAGTTTTCCTTTCCTCTGGTTAAATATCCGGGCAAATATGAGTAATTCTAATAAAGTTTTTGGACCTTGGATTAGGATTCAGCGAACCCAAAAACATATAGTAAACATGGCCTGACCTCCAGACCCGAAAACAGATTTTTTTATGAGGTTTTTTGAGGTTATGTCAGAACCCAGACGTGCTGGGGTTCTTTGGACCTCGGATTCGGATTCAGCGACCCTAAAAACATTAGTAAACATGGTCTGAACTCCAGACCCGAAAAAAGATTTTTTTTGTGTCGCTGTGATAATTAATAAACCTTGGAAATTTGAAAAGCATAATAGAAAAAACTAATCGGAAAGATATCCATTGTTAATTATGTAAAACATTAACACTATTCATTGAAAAATAGCCAAATTCTGAATTTGTTTATGAAAGTTGTTTAAATAATTAATAATTCATGTAAATTTACAAAAAAAATTAAAGAGTCATCGAAAAGACAATCTCAGCTGACTCTAAATATCTTTATAAAACTTGTTTACATAATTAATAATTATTGTGCACTCTCTTAGAAAAGAGTAATTGGAAATACATTCTTGGTAATTCCGTAAAGAAACTGAGCCCATTCGTTGGAAAATAGTCAAACTCTTAATTCTTTGAAATAATGAATAATTCTTGGAAATTTGCAAAGCACCATACAAAAGGGACATCGGGAAGATATTCTTAGTTAATTCGGTGACAAAATTGAGCCTATTCGTTGAAAAATAGACCAATTCTGAATCTGTTTATAAAAATTGTTTACATAATTATTAATTATTGTGAATTTGCAAAGTCTCGTAGAAAAGAGTTATTGGAAATACATTCTTGATAATTCCGTGAACAAATTGAGCCCATTCGTTGAAAAATGGCCAAACTCTTAATTTTGTAATCGAAATTGTTTCCATAATTATTAATTCCTATAAATTTGCAAAGCAACATAGAAACGAGTAACCGGAAAGACATTCTTAGTTGAGTACATAAACAAATTGTGCCTATTCCTTGAAAAATAACCAAACTCTTAATACGTTTATTAAAATTGTTTAAATAATTAACGATTATTGTAAATTTGCAAAGTCTCGTAGAAAAGAGTTATTGGAAATACATTCTTGGTAATTCCGTAAACAAATGAAGCCCATTGGTTGAAGAATGACCAAACTCTTAATTTTTTAATCGAAATTGTTTATATAATGAATAATTTTTGTAAATCTACAAAGCAACATAGAAAAGATTCATCCGAAATCATGTGGTTGCAGGAAGGCAGGGCTAAAATGTTCCATCATTTGCATGAATTGCAACGGGCAGTACTGCGCAAAGGTTGCCGAAATTTTGGGCGACTCCGAGGAAAAGGGAGAAGAGGAAGTAATCGAAACTACAATTCGCAAACTTTCGCAAACTGAGGAAGAAGAGGATTCAGGCGATAAAGTAGAACCACAATAGAAGCATGACACAATAGAACTACAACCTGGTCTATCGAGAATTTCAAAACAAAGAAAAGTTACCAGATCACAAACATCAAAATTTTAAATATTACATATATAAGGATTATATAAGTTGTGTTTGACATCGTAGGACTTTGCTTTAGTTCTGATTTCATCCACACGACGCTGAGGAAGTGGCCGAATCCCGACCAATTAGAAATGAAAGTTAGGAAAGGTTATAAATTCTCGAGAGAGTTAGTATTCAGCCACTTGACCGTTACCTTACCGAAGTGATCACCGAGGGGTGTGCACTGAAGCAATTTTCACTGATTCTCCGAGAGCCCAGGCCAGGTCGTCCATAGGACTGGAGGGATACGCCCAAAGATAGGGGTCTTTTCTGTGCTCGGCAAATCAGCCGGTAAGATTTTCTTACTTTTAATCTTATGGAACCTCTCAGCCCCTGTTGCCAAGAAAGCAACTTTCACGTTTTTTTCTTGTAGTTGGCCTTGAAAGCCCTACATTTATTCGTTTCATTTGACTTGGCTCTGAAAGCCCTAAAATTCAATTTAGTTGGCCAATTGTTGCAGATATCATAATGGACGATCAAGAAAAAGAATGTCTAGCTAAACCCCTGCCGATGGAACGGCACTGAAACGGCACTGCCCAGTGCCGTTTCAGTGCTGCTCGTTTAAAGCTACTCAGATTACAGTTTGAAATGCCTGCAGAAGTTCCCTTTATACCTGCGAATAGGCTACCAAGTAGACCAGCTGAAAGGGATTAAAAATGAAAAATTAAAATTTGTGAAATTTTGAAATTACCTCTGCAAAAGTTAGAAATTCAGAATCTACGGGATTCGATAATTTCAGATATCTAACTTTTTTTTAAAGTTTAAAATTCGAATGAACATAATGTATCTCGTAAATGGAATGAGATACGCCAAAAATGAAAACATTTTCGAATTCAACTTCAGAATAGTATATTAGTATATAATTTATAAGTATAAAATATTTATAATGAGAAAATTCATAAATTAAAAAAAGTGTTAATAGTTTGAAGAAAATTTTAAAACGGGATTCGGGTTGGTGGCGGCCAACTACTGTAAACCTCTCTGCCCGCCCGGTACGTGACGAATACAATAGGACCATTATATGACAGTCGCATCACTCTGAGTGCCGTTTAGGTGCCGAAATCAGCACAAACAGTCACTGAAACGGCACTGGCGGCCCAGTGCCTTTCGCCAGTGTCGTTTCAGTGCTGTTTCATCGGCAGGGACGTTCATTCCAACTTCAATTCTATTTCCGTTATGTTGATGACAACAGAACCGCAGTACAAAAAATGATGTTGATACAATTTTGCACATTTTCAACGGGTACAAAAATAAACTGAAATTCACACTTGAGAAGGAAACTAACAATAAAATCAGTTTTCGTGACTTAGTGGTCACTCGAAATGGTGACCGTTTAAAAACCAACTAGTTCAGATATGGTTCTTTATTATTTCCTCACATCACCTGGTGAAATATAATGAAATGGATAACAGGATGATAAAAAACGCCTAGCCGTGTCTCTACAAATACGCACACACTAACGACTAACACTGACACGATCGACTCAGATCAACCTGCGACTTCACTACAAGCGACGAAGTATGTACATCTACCATTCTTATAAAGACTCTACGGAAAATTGACAGGAATTCCTAAACCTTTTGATGTAAAGCCGGCCTTCCGTAATGTTAATGATTTATCATGCATTTACAAACCAATAAAATATCCTACCCCTACACTTGACACTAAAAATGTAGTTTACAAAATACCTTATTCTGGGTGTGACTCCTACTACATAGGCACAACAAAGCATCCAATTAAATTCAGAATCCATGAACACACAAAAGACGTTTATAAACCACCTTCAAAATGGACCACATTAACTAAATATTCCTGGTATGAAGACCACAGATTCAATTTTCAACAGACAAAAATCATTGACAAAACTGATAATTAGGGGAGACCTCCCTACAGTGGATAGCAAAAATTGGTAGATTTCACTAAACACAAAATAGGATATATATTGAAGAGCTGTTATGACACAAATGAAGCTGATATATTCACCCATGTGATGAGATATCAGTAAAAATCAATTCGTTAGCAAATAAAAAGTTATTGATATTATTTTAAGGTGGTAAAATTTTATCCAGTGTTGGCAGGTTCGCCCTACAGTGGACATTCGATTCTACACCGCGAATCAGAACAGAAAGATGTTTCTATGCGTACCCCTAAATTATATTTTATACCGACGCTACTATCAGAACAAACAAAAAAGTGATATAATTTCGATTTTGGATAAAATTAGCAAAAATATGTCAGTTATTTCGCTCATATTTCACAACACGCCTTTCAGTGGATAGGTCAGGTGAGGTTAGGATTGCCACCAATCGTGCCGTGTCAAAAGTACCTAGAAAATACCTATATAGAAATTGTGCATGGTGACGTTATGTCTACTTGCGGGAAATTTAAAATTGCTCAATATATAAAATTCCACTAATTTGTAGGTTAAGTTTCTGTTAAAATTTTCAACACTACACGCGATTTAAATAATAATAATTTCGAGCACCTGCCTTTCAGAGATGATTGCACTATTAAATCTATTATATTATATTTGTGATAAACATTCAATTATATTACGCTGCAGCTAGGTATATACTATACCTATGTTCAAAGTATCAGCTGATTCTGTCTTCTGCTATTTTAGTACCAACCTATGAGTGTAAATCTCTAAAACTTTTCACTGAAAACCCACTGTAGGGATGACGCTGGTATCCATAGTAGGAAAATGAGAGCCTCAAAGAATATATTTATAATAATTTTCTTACATAGAACGGAAGATTCTAGCGTAAACAATATTATAGTTTAATGACCAAAGAACATATATTAATAAACAAAATCACTCTGAAAAATTGTAAATACTTGGGAAAAATTACTAAAGTTGAGGACAAAGTTTCTTGATCATGTCAAAAATAGTTTTTTATACTTTTTTATTTTATTATAATTAAGTATAACATGAAATTCCGTCTTATGATGCATTTTTGTAAACTTGAATCATACCAAATGCGCAAATTAGGTTTACTTTAGGCATTTCGCTTTTATTTACGAATATCCACTGTAGGAAGCTATCCACTGTAGGGAGGTCTCCCCTACAGGAAACGTATGGTACTAGAAATGAATCACATTGCAAGCGAACCCAACACTTTATTTAAAAAAAATGAACATCTCACAAAAAATAACACACATAAATACTTTTAATTCAATAACTTTTTTTTATTGTTTTGGGATTGTTGTTAATGTGAAGTAGGATTATAATTCGTCTTGTGTGCATTTGTAGCAATAAGAATTTCTTCATATTTTTTTTAGAACCAAATAGGTTTTTCTATTTTTATTTAACAGACCGAGAAATTTATTTGTCAACTTGTCATCATTTTCAGTAGTTTCATCATTTTCTTTAATTATAGTTCTATCATGCTCCTGATAACCATCATCACTATCACTATTAGCAGTCATAAAAGAAAGATAATCATTTTCTTCATTTCCTTTTTGTTCTTCTTTTCCATCTTTTTCAATTATGTTTTTCAACAATTTATTTTGTTTGATTGATATATCTGATATATTTACTATTTTTTGTAGTGGTGTGATTATAGGTTTAAAAGTCTTACTCAAAATGCTTGCTGTGGTTTCTTTACCCAACTTGAACATGCGGTGTTTCCATCGAATTGCATCGCTAACTTTTGCTATTTAACTTAGCATATCACGTTCCTTTTGAAACATGTTGATGCGTTGTTGTCTCAGACTATACTAACTTGCTCACAATGAAGCACTCTTATTTCTAAAACAACAAAACAGTGAAATCCTTTTCTATATCCACTTTCATTTAAATCACTATCTTTATCATAAACAACGAATCCATACTTTTCAGTGCTTCAACATGCTGAACACAAATCTCGAAACTGAGTGTAGGTCATATCAGTATTAAGTATTCTGTAAGTATTAAGTAGTAACTAAATGTTTAGGAACGCGAGCATATGTCTGATATAAGTAGAAACCGTCGACTTTGACATGTATTCCCATGCAGAAGAAGATTCTAACATTATCTTGTTTCTCACAAGCAATAACATCAAAAATAAAGATAGAGTTAGGTTTAGCTTCACTGGGTGAAGGTACTTGTTCAATGTTCATGCTCACTGCATGGAAAGTAATCAACACCATCTATATCTTTCACTACTTTTTTCAAGAATTTATACTTGAGCTGTTGTAGAGATTTAGAGTAGAGATAAATATAATATAAATAAAATCAGTGTATTTGTTTTACCACAATTAGATGGTCCACAAAAAACCGCACGAATCATCTGATAGCAGATTGCCATGTCTCTTCACCCTCTTTTGCTCAGGCTCAACGAGGGTGTCTATACTCGCAATTGAAAGTTTGGCAGGTTGTGTCACAAACCGCAACTTGATAATAACTGCCGTGAATGGAGGGCTTATAGATAGATAAACGTTTATTCTTTAGCCTGCTGGCCTTAAAAAATTGACTTGCTTACACATCCATTTTTTTACAGAATTTTCTTAAAACTAACCCTTAAAACTAACATCCTTCCACACCTTATCTCTAACGCCGCTCGCTCTTATCGCATTGCCTTCCTCGATTCGCCTCGCCTCGCTCGCATGTCCCTACTTTCTTGCTTTGTCTCGCATTACCAAACTTTGCCACCGCGGCTATTACCTAATACTTATCTACTATTTACAATATTTACATTTACTTATATTTACTTCCTCCTCTATTTACAATCTTTCCTTCTCCATTCCTCTTCCTCCTTCCTTCTCTCCTTCTCCATCTTACCCAAAACTCCCTTCACCCATGCTACTGCCCTTTTGTCCCCCCTTTCATGCATCAATACCTCCATGCTTATCTCACTCCTTTCCACCTCTACGCACTCCTCCAACCAGTGCTCCACTCTTGCCTCCCCCTTCCCACATAGTTCACACATCCTCTTTTCCCTAGCGAGCCAGAACCTATTGAAACCCTCCATGCACCCACATCTCATCCTCGCTATCAGCTCCTGACTTCCTTTCTCTCCTTTCTCACACAAATATTGCGCTCTCGCCCTTGGCATAATCCACACATAGTTCCCATTAAACCTTGTCTCTCTTATTCTCTCTTTCCCTGCTGTCTTCTCTCTCTCCATGCTGTTTTTCTTAACCAACTCATATACCTTCCTTCCTTCCTCATGCATCCTTCTCACTTCATCCATCTGCAGTCCATTCGTTCTAAAATACCTTTCTCTTTCAACCTCCATCTTCCCGCCCCCTCTCCTGTTCTCCTTCTCCCACCAACACTCCCTAACCAGCTTACTTCCCCCCTCTTCCAAAAATTTCTCCTCATATTTACACGCTCGACTCCCCGCTAGAATCCCTACACTCGTTCTCCCCGTCTCCCTCCTGACAATATAATTAGGCGTGTTCCTTGCCAGCCCCAGTGTCCACTTTACATATCTCTCCTGTATCCTATTTACCTCTTCGCTTTCCTTCCACCCCCACACCTCTACTCCATACAATAGCACACTCATCACTAGTGAGTCAAACAATTTCATTCTCCTTCCAAAATCATCTGCGAATAACTTCTTTCCCAACCCCCACACCTGCCTCATTACAACATTTGCCCTTCTCACTCTCTCTTTTATGTGACCATCCACTCCGCCATTCCTCCGAAACAAGAAGCCCAGGTACACAAACTCTTTCACCGCCTGCACCGCCTTTCCCTTCCACTTCCACTCCCCTTCCTTATCCCTTCCACCTCCTTTTCTGAAAACCATAACCTTGGACTTTTCCGCATTCAGTTCTAACCTGTTCTTATCCAGGTAGCTTCTCAACCTCTTCATCATTTCCTTTAAGGCCTCCTCGCTTTTTGGGAACAACACTATGTCATCTGCATACGCTAGCGACCAAATTCTAAACCCTCCTATCCTGACTGCTCCTACCACTCCGGCCTCCAGCTTACTTTCCATATCCGCAATTAAAATCGCAAAAAGCGTTGGGCTAAGCGGACACCCTTGTCTTAACCCCCTATCCATCCAGAATCCCTCCGAAATCCCCTGTCCTCCTCTTACCTTATCTTTGGTCTCTTCATATATCTCCCTTACCCTCTCGATCAGGCCTCTCTCCACTCCCCTATCCTCCATCGCCTCCCACAACCTCCCCCTATCCACCGACGGAAACGCGCCTTTTAGATCCACAAAAAACGCGTAAACTCTCGACCCCTTCTTCGCTAATTCTCTATCCACAATGTGCTGCAGAACGTAGATATTGTCGATAGTACTCCTACCTGCTCTAAAGCCCGCCTGCGTCTCCGGCAATATTCCTTTCCCCTCGACATCCTTCCGCAGCCTCTCCGCCACCACCATCGCGTATACTTTATACGCCGTATTCATTAGCGTAATTCCTCTATAATTTTCCTGCCTATCCCTATCTCCTTTCTTATACAGAGGTACTATTAACCCTTCTCTCCACCCTCGTGGGAATCCCTCCCCCCTCCATACTTTCTTCACTACCTCCTTCAGCCTCTCCCTAACCTCTTGTGTACTAAACAGCCATGCTTCGTTCTCTACCCCATCCAGCCCTGCTGATTTTGACCTTCTTAACTCCCTTATCTGTTTCTCTATCTCCTCGTCATTCAACTCCTCCATCTCTGCCTCCCCCGTTCCTCTACTCCCATCATCTCTCTTCCTTGAATCCGATCCCTGGAATGATTCTTTAAAAAACTCCCTCCACTCCTCACTCCCTATCTTCTCGCTTATCCCTATTCTCCGCTTCCTATACCTATTTATTATCTTCCAGACGTCCCCCTCTGCCTTAACATTTCCTAACTCCTCCTCTAGCTCTTTCTCCTTTTCCTGTTCTTTCTTCTTACACATCAATCTAAACCCCTTCCTCATTTCTACGTACTCCTCCCTTTTCGCAGTACCCTCTTTCCACTTCTTATATTTCCTCTTCACCTTCCTTTTCATCTTTTTACATTCCCTATCCCACCACGGCTTCACCATTCCTTTCTTCTTCTTTTTAAATACCTTCTTCTGCACGCACCCTTTCACTTTCTCTTTTAAATCCTCCCATATCTCTTCCACCGTCTCCCCTTGGAAGCGCACCATCCCTAACTGCTCCTTATACTTCTCTATCGCCTACGTCGTCCAGCTAACCCTCTCCCCCGTCATCACTTCCTCCCCACCTTGCCTTCCGCCGTTCTCACCCCTTATCCACAACCCTAATGGCTGATGGTCTGACTCTACCCTCTCTTCTACTGCGAATCTCTCCATCTCCTCCCACCCTTGCATATTCATAACTACACAATCTATTACCGATACCCCCACCTTACCTACGTATGTGTATTCTCCCTCTTCGTCCCCAGTTGCCATACCATTTGCCACCGCCCAGCCACTATCCTCCATCCAGTCCCTTAGAATCTCCCCCTCCTTATTTATTAACCTATCTTTCGAATTCCTTTCAAAGCTCTCCCCTTCCCTGTAAAGGCCCCCTTCCCTCCCCATCCTTGCGTTAAAGTCCCCACCCAGTGCCACCATACCCTCCTCTCTTTCACCTAACAGGTCCTCCACCCTTTCTTTAATTCTTTCCATCCCATCCTTATTGTACACTGTCACAAACTTACTGCTTACCCCTCCTATCTTCACTTTCCTCATTTGCACTCCCTCCCCCTCTTCCTCTCCGTGAGCTTCTTCCTCTAATCCATCTCTAACCCCCGTTATAATTCCCCCACTAGCCCTTCCTTTCTTCTTCACTCTGACCGCCTCCTGGAGTCTCCACCTATACCCCTTTGGCAGCTTTGGCTCTATTCTATCCCATTCCTTTCTTTCCACCCACGTCTCTACCAGTCCTACCACATCAAATTCCTGGATATACCTCCAGAACTCCTCATCCTTCTTCTTTACCCCTGCTACGTTTCAGTAAAGCACCTTCACAACTCCTCTACCCTGCATTACCCCCACCCCCCTACTTCCTACGAAACAAATTCCACTGCACTTCCTTCAACACCTCTTTCTCCTCGTCCCACACCCACATTTTCTCGTCTATTTTTATTTTCCGATATCCTACCTTCGCCGATCTCCCTTCACTCCTCTCCCTCCTAGCCCTGTCGTACAAACATTCTCTGTACATCCCTTTCCTTTCTTGTCGAGTCGTGATCGATGAAAACTTCCTTATTCTTTATCCTATTTTTATTTCGCATTACCCCCAACTTTTCTTCCCAGCTCTCTAACTCCACAACCGCCACTTCTTTCTCCTCTCTCCCCTCCAACTTAACTTTCCCTACCCTGCCTTTATTCCACCCTATGCTCTGTAGCAGCGCTTCCACGCCCTCCCTTTCTTCCCCACTCTTCATCTTCAACCCTCTTATCACAATATTATTTCTCCTGTCTGCCTTCTCCTTTCTCTCCATTCTCAACTCCATTGCCCTTATCCTTTCCCTATCCGCCCTCTCCTCCTTTTCATTCCTACGCTCTCCCACTTTCTCTTCTATCATCTTCCCTACCCTCTCCCAAATACCTTTAATCTCGCCCCCCATACCCCCGTCTCCTATTTCCATTTCCGTCCTGCCCTCCACCTTCTCAAGCCTTTTTTCCGTCCTTTCTTTCCACGCCCTAATCTCCTCTTCCATCTGTTTTATTTTAACGTCTTTTTCTTTTCTTTCCCTCTCTAACCCATCTACTCTCTCTCTCTCAGCTCTTTCACCTCCTTTTCCCATTTCTCATCTCTGATTCGCAAGTCCTCCCTCATGCCTTCCATCTGCTCCTTGGTCCCCCTTACGTCCTCCATCAGCCCCCTGATCTCGCCTAACAACATCCCGAGAGCCTCCTTTTCCAACATCCCCTCCATTTTTTTGGGGGGTGACCTAGGTGTTATCCCGCTTTTTTTAAACGGGCTCTCGAGCTCGCTTTTCTCCGGATTCTCTTGGCTGTCTCTCTTCCTTTTCAAGAGATCCTCCCCGTCACTTGCGCTTGACGCTCTCTCCCTTACCTTCTCGCTTCCTTCGTTGCCACCAACCCGATTTCTCCCTCTCCCCGACGCACCACTCGACACCGGCGACGCGTTGTTGGCCGTCGTGGCTTGTGGAAAATTCCCTCCCCGTCGGTTTTGGCTACCAGCACTGCCAGTACTCTCGCTGCCCACCTCCCGCTCTACTGCCGGTAATTGAGACCTATCCATGCAGTACCTGCCGCAACCGACAGATGTCTCTGGAAAATGTTGGCGTCTTTCGCCGCAAAATTTTCCTTTTTTTCCCCCTTTTTTTCAATTCCTCAGTCCCTGCAGACACCCCTTTCTCTCCCTTAGCATCCCCTAACTTTGCGAGAACCACCCTTGACCCCTCGAAAGCCCAAGACTCCTGACCACGAACTCCCCCGATTACTGGCCAACCTAACCTCACTTTCCCTATCCAGCTAGATACCACCTCCCACCCACGCTGAAACTCACTTTTTATCTCCCCAATTCACCCCACACAACCCTACTCACCTCCTCGGCTTCCACCCTCACACTCCACTCACACCTTCCACACAAATTCCGTAAAATTCTCTCTCCACCTGTCACTAAACACGTTCAGTCAGTCGAGTACAAACCTTCGTGGAAAGCGGAATGATTGTAAATCATAGAGTAAAATCTAAGAAACGTTAAGCTTAATTAACAGTATTATCAACAATTCACCATTTGAATTACATTTACCAGGTTACCAGTATTGTGGTCCTGGCACTAAATTAGCTAAGCGATTAGAACGAGGTGTTCTAGGTATAAATCTATTGGACGCAGTGTGTATCATCATGAAAGCTAAATCGAGACTTGGTATGGGGTTGAAGAAGATTTCTGAGAAAAAAAATCAATAAAACGAATTGCGTTGAGGAAGATTGTGGATGCTGCTGAAAAATCATGCTCAGGTGACCATCAAGGCCGGCTGCTATAGAGGGTGCTCGGACAGCTATCAAAAGTGCTGGAGGTAGACGTCAAATGAGAGCACCTCGTATTCTTCCTCTGACGTCAAAAGTTGGTGGTATTTTACAACTGATTCCATGTTTCGCTGGACTGAGACTTATCATAATATTTTTCGGGACTTAGGAGCATCACTGTACCTGCACTGACTGCAATGAGTACTCTACTCCCTTCACCGCAATCCCTATCCGGATTGGAGCTCTTGCTGGTGCAACATCTGGTGTAGCAAATGCTGTTAATGATTCTAGTTCAGCTAAACAGCACCTCAAAGAGACCGAACGTCATAATAAAACAATGTAATAACTAGCTTTTGGGAAAGGACTACACTTGAAACCCTATCTTGATGATAAAGATGTCCATGGGACACATTGGGTAGCATTCAAGAAGAATGGTGATAAAATATTGTACTTTTACAGTTTTGGTAACCTTCAACCACCCTCTGAACTCGTCCAGTACCTAGGTGGTGCTGGTAGCTTCATAAAATATAATCATGACAGATATCAAGACTATGAAACATTTAACTGTGGAAATTTGTGTCTTAAATTTCTATGTGGACAGCTTAAGGTGAACAGCAAATATACTCAATACATATAAGCGCAAGTAACGGTTTGCAAGGGATCAGTATACAGAAAGACATCATAATGGATGCATCGTTCACTCTGACTATTTCAGGCAACTCTTCTGTACTGGAGGCGGAATATTTTCCACCAATAGAACTGTCATCAAATACAAATTATGCTCTTGACCTTGTTGAACTACTCACATTTAATTCAATTCCGAAAGTTTATGTAGGAAACAATACATTTTATATTGGCGATCAGGTGTTGGTTATACACCCAGGCAGCTATGAAATTCAGGTTATTGAGAAGTACATACAGACGTTTCTAAAGAATGGAGACTTTTCCGTTGTAACAGTACGGCTAATAGCGATGAGACTGAGAAATATGTGCACAAGAATTTGGAAACTAATGGTTCTATAATATATATTAAACCTAACAACAATACAATGCGTTGGGATTCACATCACGCATTCTCGAAGCTAATAAGACTCATATGTCTGATCTTCCAGTAGCCATTCCAAGGTGAACGTCCTCAAAGTTGAATGTAATATCACAACTGGAGCATATATTAACAACCGTAAAGTTTACACAATTCATAAATTCTTTGCAACTGTTCCACCAGGATGATTTTTCTACCAAGGTCGTTGAAGTGTCGTCACACGTAGAAGTTATATAAGCAAACCACCATGCAAGAAATCAGTCAGTCTTCAATCAGTTCGCAAGAGACTACCATCTCAGAACGTGCTCTTCCTGAAGCAACTAGGTCTCAGCGTTGTACAAGAAAGAAAAAGGAGAAGATACGACCATTAATCTATATATTGTTTATTTGTCGCTGCTATAAAGATAGAAGACATACTGAATATTCCAGCTCGAGTTAGCTATGGTGAATTTATAGCACACTATGGGGTTCATGCTCATCAACCTTATGCTTCATCACCATTTAACAATAGTGACGAGATTCGAATTGCAGTTCAACTTCAGGATTTGTGCATTCTTCCAAGTAAAAGTTCATTTCATATTTTTGGAAGACTATTTAATGCTGATGGAAATGCAGTTGCAACAAGTACAAATCTAGTTGGTAATGCCATCAGCTTTTTATTTGATGAAATTTGTTGCGAACTCAATGGTATTGAGATTGACCAATGCAAAAGTGTTGGCCATACCAGTACTAGGATGAGTTACATTTCACTAACTCCTAATCAGTTAATTCTGCTCAGAATCCGGGTTGGCTTTACATAAATGCAAATTACAGAATAACGAAT
Source organism: Andricus curvator (assembly GCA_932195095.1). Classification (NCBI taxonomy): domain Eukaryota; kingdom Metazoa; phylum Arthropoda; class Insecta; order Hymenoptera; family Cynipidae; genus Andricus; species Andricus curvator. The sequence goes on along the minus strand of CAKNYM010049602.1, from coordinate 156,389 downwards.
CAAGATGGATAACAACATCACTAAGCATGATCCTTGGATTCGCTGAAGATTATCGAAAGATTATTGTTAATGCTAACCATAAACTAATGTTAAAAAGATCACCGTAATAGCACGAAACGTGCCTGGAACGTTCCGCGGGCCGGGCACCTTCGTAACGTTCCAGGCACCTTCCCGGGATGTGTAAAATGTCCGCCCTTGGGAACGTTCCACTGGAACTGGCGCCAGAAGAGAACTTATCGTTATTGTTATTTTTAACAAAAATTATTCGTAAACCATAAGAAATAGGTAAAAATGGATGTCTTTTTTTCAAGTACCACATTGATGAGAAAAGCACTTAAAGAAAAATAATGCAGGCTTTAAAGTTTTATGGTAAAAAAGTCACTGAGTAATGATGATTAGTTGTTGAGCACCAAAACGATTAAAACGAAAAATGACACTCACTACAGTCACAAAAAAAGTTCACGTGGTAGGCTGCACCTCCAAAGGGTGACCCGGCAAGACACACAACTTTACAATGGGTCTATCAAGAGTCCCATTAGCAGTCCGCAGAGTAACGGATCTGACATGACCTTTAGCATCCGGACGTGTAACAATGACGCGACCTAGAGCCCACTTTGTGAGAGACATTTTCGTGCAAGATGAGCACGAGATCATCGATCTTGATTGGAGGCACAGGCCTCTGCCACTTCGGACGAGTTTGAAGTTCTTGCAGGTATTCAGAGGACCATCTGTTTCAGAAAACTTCATACATCTGTCTCGTAAGCTGCCAGCGTTGTAGTCTATTTTGCTTAAGATCTATGAGAGATGGTTCTCGAACTGTGAAGATCGGAGAAACGATCAAGAAATGACTCGGTGCCAACGGCACCAGATCACTCGGATCATCACTGTGAGCCTGTAGCCGACGTGAGTTCAGACAAGCTTTCACCTGTGTCAGGAAAGTTGTCATTTCCACAAAAGTCAGAGTAGTATCTCCCACTACTCGACGAAGATGATGTTTCACAGAGCGGACAGCTGCTTCCCAAAGTCCTCCGAAGTGTGGGGCGGCTGGAGGTTTGAAACGCCACGTAGTTCCGTTGTCAGCAAGATAACGGCTGATGGTCGCTGAGACAGCAGAAGCCTCATCAAAAAGTGTACGAAGTTGTGTATCGGCTCCCACAAAATGAGTACCGAAGTTGCTGTAGAGAAAGGTGTTTATCCTACGTCGAGCAGCAAATCGTTTGTAAGTCACTATGAAACCATCAGCGGTATAGTCCGAGCACGCCTCCAAATGGACTCCTCTCCTAGCGAAACAGGCAAAAATCACAATCTAGCCCTTGTACGACTTGAGGCCTCGAACTTTTGTAGTTCGCATCTAAATAGGACCAGCGTAATCCAGACCGCTTATAGCAAAGGGTCTAGACGGTCGATTAACTCTACGAGTAGGCAGTTGACCCATAAATTGAGTGCAGGTGGTTGCACGATGTCGAGCGCAAAAAACGCAACGACTCGAAAACTTCTTTACAACACAACGTCCTGTGATGATCCAATACTGCCTCCGTATATAAGCCAACGTAAGTTGCGGTCCCGCATGTAACATGGCTTGATGCCCAATTCGAACAATGAGTATGGTGAGGATAAAATCCTTGGGTAGGATATAAGGACGTCGCTCGTCGAAGTCCAAAACTGCATGTTTCAAACGACCTCCCAGTCGTAGTAAGCCGTCAGTGTCCAAAAAATGGCAGCAAACGAAGTAAAGGACTTTTTGTAGTAACTGGGAGTTGTTTGCGCAACAACTTAAACTCTTCGAAGAAGTGTCGACGTTGTTCATACCCTATCAAACGTAATCGAGCACGTTTCAAAACGTCTGGGGTAAGTTGACGTGGAGGAAGCTCAATTGATTTCTTCCGCAACCGGTCGACGAATCTCAGACAGAGAGCAGTAAGGCAAAGTAGTTTTGTAAAGGTCAACTACTGACCCAGCAGGGACCACGGTGGATCAATTTCAACCGTTGCAGCATGGACAACGGTCCCTTCCTCTTTGTTGATGCTAGGATCTATCGAGCTCGTAGAAAAATGGCCAAAAAGTGGCCATTTGCGATAACCAACGTGGTCCAGCCCACCAGAGAGGATGGCTCTCCAAACGTAAAAAAGAAATTACTCGAGACGCACAATCAGCTGGATTGTCGGTCCCTGAAACATTATGTCAGATAGCGTCAGGCAAGACAGTCTGTATTTCCGAGACCCGATTTGAAATATATGTCATCCATCGTAGAGGATGGCCGAAAGGATGCATTCACCATTCTTAAAATGTTGTAGAAGAAACAAATACGTACATCAAAGATATATATCAATACTTAATTGAAAAAACGGGACAAAGATGTATTTGTTATAAACTTTTTGTGAATTGAAGTATAGTCACCAATTGGAGAATGTTCAAGGAATAATTTCCGAAAAATGTTAAACAAAACTATATTACTCTCAGCATTCATTAATTGTGACTTTATTTCAAAAAAATAATGACTTTTTGCGATTATAAAGAGAAAAAATTGTGTAAACAATTGAAAATGGTTTAAATAATTACAAATTATGTTTAATAAGAAGTACTAATCTTGAAATTCATCAACTTTATATCATTTATCCCGAAAGATAATAACTTTTTACGACTACAGGAGGAAAAACATTGTGTAAATAATCATTGTTTAAACAATTCAAAATTATTTTTAAAATACTTCAAAACTCGTCACTTATCAATCCAAAATAATTCATGTTGCAAAAAATCCAAAGAATACCGTGTTTAACATGAATTGAATGGAAAACTGCTATTTTGCATTTTCTGGGGCATTTTCCGGGCACTGTAAAAGGTGATTGGGGAGTCCAATGTGAATCTTATTCGGTGAAAATTATTCCTTGAACATTCTTCAAGAGGTGACTAAACTTTAATTCACAAAAAGTTTGTAACAAATACTTATTTTTCCCATTTCTTTCAATTCAATACTGATATATATCTTTAAAGTACGTATTTATTTCTTTTAGCCTTAATTAAAAATTTAATTTTAGATAACGTTCTTGTTTCTTCTACAACATTTTAAAAATGGTGTTTGCATCCTTTCGGAAATCCACCCATCATATATTCAGATTAGGAAAAAAGTTGTTATCTTTCCAGTCTGTTTTCCATTTATGGAATTTGAACACATGTCAATTAATTCCGAAATTTTTAAACACATCGCTTGAATATTGTAGGCTGCACGTCGACCTGAACTGATGAAAACGATTAAATTTTTCATCTTTTCTGAATCCATTTACTAAAAAATGAACTATGTATAAGGTATATGCACAGAAGTTATTTATTACCTAAATATTTTCATTATTTCTGCAAATATTAATCGATTTTCATGAATCTTTTTTTTCACTTTCTTCTAATTATATAAATTAATTCTTTTAATTAGAATTGAATCAAGCCATGCTTTAATAATTCAGTTTTGGTAACCTGCCTTTATCTTATAACGATAAAAGTGTAATTCATTGCGGCTGGTTCGACTCTCTGCGGGTTATCTGCTTCCTATCGTTTATTACCTACAGACTTCAATTATTTCTGCAAATATTAACCGATTTTCATGTGCGGCCACAAAGTTAAGAACCGATTACCCATTCTGATAAAGGGCCTTAAGTGAGGGCGCTTGCCGCCTGCTTCACGAATTGATTGTTTAAATACTTATGGTTATCAAGACATAAAATATTACTTTATACTGATAATTAGATGTTTACATAAATTGCTTAAACAATTTATTATAGTTTTGAGCAATTTTCTCTCCAAATAAAGTTAGAAAAGCGCGGTTTTTTCTGAATTTTTCAACTTATTTTCAACTTTTCAGTTAGAGCGAGGCAATAATCAATCAAACTTAACAGAAATTATGTTTTAAACAGTTCATTATTGTTCATAATAATATTGTAGCAGAATACGCTTGAAAGTTGCCGTTTTTTCTCAAAATTTTCTCTTTTTGTCCACTTTTTAATTAGAGTGAGGCAATGATTAATTCATGTTAAGAAAGATAGTTGTCTAAACAACTTATTATTTTTAATAATATTCTCTTTGAATAATGCTAGAAAGTTGCGGTTTTTTCTGAAATTTTTTACTTTTTGTCTACTTTTCACTTAAAGTGAGGTCATAATTAGTGCAGTTTAGCAAATATGATTGTTTAAACAAATTATTATTGTTTATAGCTATCTTCTCCTATATTAGTGGTAGGCAGGTGCGGTTTTTTCTGAAATTTTTATCTTTTTGTCCACTTTTGACTTAGTGAGGTAATAATTAATGCAAGTTAACAAACATAATTATTTAAACAATTTAGTATTGTTTAAAACTATCTTCTCTTAGACAATTTTTGGAAAGTTGCGGTTTTTTCAAAAAATTTCAACTTTGCTATGGCTTTTTAGTTATGAACAAACAATAAATACACATTAGAGAGAATAATTCTTTTAAACAACCTCTTTCTTTTTTGTAAATATATTTTTCTAAAATAAAACAGATATTTAAAATATTCTTCAAATTATCTATATGTATCATATTGAATGTAACTTTTCCTTGAAGTAGTTACTGAGAGACTTTGCAGAGGTGCACTTATCTCCGTAGATTCAGAGATTCAGCAATTATTGGAAAACCTGTTCATGCACCTTTTGCATGTTAGACCTGGGTGATGGGTATACATAAGTTCAGGAAACACTGCCTTGATTTGTGAAGGATTTTCACACCCACCTAAGATTTTTAGTCAGTTTTTCTTTCTGAGTTCGACTGCAAACATCTGTCGTGGACTGCTATTTCGGTAGTATTTTTTTAGATCATAAAGCCCATAAGCACGTGTAAAAAAAAAATTGAAATGGAAGTTTCCTGGTAATTTTGTCCCAAAAATTAATGGCACCTTCTAAAAATTACAATTAAATGAAATAGCACTTTTCCGGAACTTCTATACGAAAAAAGTCCTTCTGAGTACTTGATACTTCATTAATAGTTTAGCCGTCCTCTTTTGGGACAAATCACACGAGAACTTGTGAAAATTCTCAAAAATAAATAAAATTGAACGTAGTGCTTTTTCCCTATTGAAATTTTGTAAAAAAATTTCAGAATGGTTATTACTATAATCGTATATCTCATATCCAGTATTTAAGTGGGATTTTGTATAAGGTCCAAATGGGATCATTATGGGGCTTTTTTGTTATTCGGAAATTTACTGAACATAAAATAACAAATCATCTGAGTGGTAGCATTCCATAAGAGCCTAACTCACAAATTTTCAAAACTGATATTATTGGCTCAAAAAATGAAGAAAATTCAAGTACACATATTCTGACGAAAGGATTTGTTCATAACCTTATTTTTTAATTTTTTTTTGTCAGCATGACATGAGGGACTAATTGCAAATTTGTGGTCAGGACCATGTCGCAGTCGCATTAAGGGGTTAGCCCTACTTGCAACGCAATAAAAAAGTGAATATTATCGATTTTTTTTTTGAAAAAATGAAAAAATACTTTGTGGTAAAAGTTTGTATATTTGAAAGAGTATCATATAAACCTAATTTACACTAATTTTCATTTGAGAATACACATTATTTCATGAGTTCCTACTGATACACCGTAGTATGATTTTTTGAAGGTGTATTGCGGTGAGCAACACTGCTCAGGACTCGATCATTTGAAATGGGAAAATCAAAAATATTTCAATAAATTATAAGTTTTTCTAGTCCTTAACCGAATGATTTTGACAAAAAAATTTTTTTGACAAAATGGCGGCCAGTCAAAGTTGAGAAATCGATTTTTGTCAAAACCTGATAGAAACCAAATTCTCATTTTTTTTTAAATTGAAAATAGAATTTTTTTATTACCCTCCAAAGTTGAAAAAACGTGCTCCTCGAGCGGAAAAAATGTCTTCCTTGAATTTTTCTGAACCTAATAACATTTCCCAATCGAACTTTTCAGGGTTCTCTCCAGCACTGGTTTATCTTGAAATTTTAAATAATCTGAAAAACTAAATGGTTAAATAAATAAGCTAGTACCAAATCTTTGTCATGAGTAACTACTTATTTTAAAAACCTATTATTTTGAGAATATTGAACCTTGATTTGAAAAATTAAAAATATCCTTCCTTCAGTTTTTGAACGAAATATCCTGTATGTATGTATACCATTAAGCCATTTCCCTTTCAGGGTAGGCGTGACACTACCCGATTCGGGTAGTGTTTCTAGGTAGTTTTCTTGTAGTTATAAATAACTACAAGTGTGGGTTCACCACACCCACGATGTGCCAACAGCACTCAGTATTCTTGAATGGTCACCAATCCAAGTACTAACCGCGTCCAACGCTGCTTAACTTCAGTGATCTGACGAGAACTGGGTTTTTCAGCGTGGTATGGCCGTTGGCCATAATTTTGAATTAATTGTTCTCTTAGTTGGTTCCATACATCGATATAAGTTATTTACGCGTTATGCCTGCCAGTAATTTAAAATATGAATTTCCTTCATTTTAGTCCATGTTCCGGAAATGTAGCTGTCATCCAGTTTTAGTAGTGCTTCGCTGGAAGAAAGAAGACAGGTGATTAAAGATCCAAGAGATCCTGATTTTGCAACACCCATCTCGCTAGAACAGTATTTTACTTTTTGTGTAAATTCAGATTCAGATACAGAAGCGACATCGTCCGAATCGAAGCGAAAGATTATGTCACTGAAGCTTGCCTCAGCTCTAGACGCTGCTAAAGTGTGTGAGTGACAGACAAGACATACGTATTTTCGTAGCTGCCTGCGAAACTTTTTGCATTGATCCTGATAGTGTTGTTGTGAGTCGATCTTCAACTCGTAGATTTCGAGAAGAATCTCGCGCTCTGTACGGCGATAATATCCGACAAAAGTACGCAAACAATAAAGACAATGTATTTATCGTACACTTGGACGGAAAATTACTTCCATCTCTAGCAAGGCAAGGGAAGGTTGATCGATAGCCCGTAATTGTTATTGCTGAAGACTACGAAAATTTTGTGGGAGTTCGCGAGCTGGAGAGTGGATCAGGACAGGAAGAAGCTGAAGCTGCTTTTGAATTTTTTAAGGAATGGGGCTTTACTGACCTCATACAAGGAATTTTCTGCCATACGAAAGCTGCTAACACTTGTGTGAGAAACGGTGTCTTTACTTTTCTGGAGGATAAAATAGGAAGGCATCTTATATATTTCATGTGCAGACATCACATTCTAGAGATACTTCTAAAGAATGCATTTGAAGTTAAGTTTGGAAAAACAACAGGTCCATCCGTTCATTTCTTCAAAAATTTCAGGATGAGTGGGCCGGTTTAAACTTCCAGAACTACGAACCTGGAATCAACGATCAATATGTAAAAAATGCCTTAAATAATGAGGAACAAAATATCCTGGACTTTATAATGAAGAGACTCAATCCAGAACAAAATAAGAAGCCACTTGTGGTAGTTAACTCCACAAACTGCAGCGTTGGTCTTTTTTGAGAAAGTAGTAGTGCACGAAAAGAAAAATTTGATGCAATAAGTTTTGAAGAACCCCATTTATCATTGTTTATTACGAAATTCTCTTAGAAAAATTCTAGAAAGTAGCGGGTTTTTTCTCAAATATTCAACTTTTTGTCCACTTTTTCACTTAGAGTGAGTTAATAATTAATGCAATTTAGCAAACATAATTGTTTGAACAATTGATTATTGTTTATATTTATCTTCTTTTACAGTAATGCTAGACAGTTCTGCTTTTTTTTAAATCATCAGTTTTGCGTCGACTTGTTAGTTATGAACAAATAATAAATTATAATCAACAAGAATCATTTTTTAAATAGTACTGTCTTTCTTTACAACAAAGATAAAAGCAAAGAATGTAATAATTAGGAGCACATATTTTACTATTAGCCCCTCCTTCCCTGGAGAAAACACATTGTCATCGATGATAATATACATTTGTAGATATTAAAAAGGCCTCAAGGAAATAATTAATTGATTATAACATCTCACGGGACAAGGTAGACTTACTGCAGTCAGAAAATTGCTTCCGGCATTCTGTTACCTCTTGTAGTAAATATTGTTACGGACTTTCGTTTCTAGTAAAAAGAAAATTAAAGTCAGATATCAATTTTACACCTCGTTCTGCTACGTCGTTGACCACTTTCAATTTTCTGATTGCAGTCGCACCTTGCTGATATTCTAAATCAGTTTTCCAAAGATTCACATCTTTGCCGAGAAAGAATAAAAGATTTGAAAGACAGTGACCAAATCTTTCGATTTTTTCGAGATAAAATCGTGGATATCCTTTGCGAGAATCTCATGAATGGATAAGGCTGGCAGACGCGTTAAGTTCTCAGGATGCTGGTCTTCTCTTTTCAAAGCTTATCGCATTAAATTTTTCTTTTTGCTTTGTGGAGTTAAATATCACAAGTAGTTTCTTATTTTGTTTAAGAGGATCTCAGAAACTTCTCTATCTTCTGGATTGAGTCTCTTTATTATAAAATTCAGGATATTTTGTTCCTTATTCTTTAAGGCATTTTTTACATATTGATCTGTGATTCCAGAATTCGTAGTACTGGAAGTTTGAACTGGCCCACTCATCCTGCAATTTTGTGAAGAAAGGAACGGATGGACCTGTTGTTTTTCCAAACTTAACTTCAAATGCATTCTTTAGAAGTATCTCTAGAATCTGATGACTGCACATGAAATATATAAGATGCCTTCCTATTTTATCCTCCAGAAAAGTACAGACACCGTTTCTCACACCAGTGTTAGCAGCTTTCGTATCGCAGCAAATTTCTTGTACGAGATCAGTAAGACCCCATTCCTGAAGAAATTAAAATCAGCTTGTTCCTGTCCTGATCCACTCTCCAGCTCGGGAACTCCAACAAAAATTTCGTTCTCTTCATCAATAACAATATCGAGCTGAGGCCAGCTTCAGTGACATAATCTTTCGCTTCGATTCGGACGATGTCGCTTCTGTATTTGAATCTGAATTTACACAAGAAGTAAAAGACTGCTCTAGCGAGATGGGTGTTGCAAAATCAGGGTCTGCTGGATCTTTAATCACATGTCTTCTCTCTTCCAGCTGCATTTCCGAAATATGGACTGAAATGAAGGAAATCTATATTTTAAATGACTGGCAGACATAATGCGTAAATAACTTATATCGATGTATGGAACCGATTAAGAGAACGATTAATTCAAAATTACATACAGGATATTTCATTCAGAAAACTGAAGGAAGGATATTTTTAATTTTTCAAATCAAGGTTCAATATTCTCAAAATAATAGGTTTTTAAAATAAGTATGTACTTATGCAAAAGATTTAGTACTAGTTTATTTATTTCGCCATTTGGGTTTTCAGATTATTTGAGATTTCAAGATAAATCAGTGCTGGAGAGAACCCTAAAAAGTTTGATTGGAAAAATCCAATTTTTCATTTAAAAAAATAAAAGTGAGAATTTACTTCTTGCACTAAAACTTGTCACCGGCCATACTGTTGAGCTTAATGCGACTGCGACATGGGCCTAACCACAAATTTGCAATTAGGCCCTTATGGCCTGCTAACAACAAAAATTTAAAAATAAGATGATGAACAAATCCTTTCGTCAGCATGTGTACTTGAATTTTCTCCATTTTTTGAGCCAATAATATCATTTTTGAATATTTGTGGGTTAGGCCCTTATGGAATGCTATCTCTCAGATGATTTGTTATTTTACGTTCAGTAAATTCCCGAATAACAAAAAAATTCCCGTAATGATCCCATTTGGAACTTATATAAAATTCCACTTAAGTACTGGATACGAGATATACGAGTATACAACTAGGCCAGGCGGCAGAGCAAAAAAAATGGTCATTTTAGACATTAATTCCGACTAAAGAAATTATGGTTTTAAAATGTTCTTTGGGTCAATATAAGGAAACGTTTTCGTTATCCCCCTCCCCCAACCTCTGCGTATCTTTTGGCAGTGGCGTAAACTTTCGAAAAACAGTTTTTTATTTATAACTCGTTTGTTTATGGTTTTTTTGCAAACTCCGCGTCTACAAAAATTGAAGTACATAAAATTCTCCACAAAAAAGGTTCTATTGATTTTTTTCATACGATCCATAATTTTCGAAGAATAGCCGGGAAAAGTCCAAAAATTTGAGACCACTAACTCGAAAAATTTAGAGAATAGCTTAGTTCCTTAGTCGAACGACGGTACAGGTTTCGTGAGAATTCCTCAAATGTACAAAAAATTATATTTGCAAGTAAAAATGGGAGAATAGTTATTTGTGATACAAGTGCGCAAAATAGGTGATTGTGTGCGAGTGTGAATTTTGCAGCATAAGCTTCGAGCCGCAGGCGAATGATACAATCACACGAGTTACCAATCACCTATGCGCACGTGTATCACACGCTATTTTTTGCAAGGCCCGTCCGAAAAAGTTGCTAGCAGGAGGTAACGAAAAATACTAATTTTATATTGCATAGAGTGGAGTAAAGACATTCTTTTTGAAAAAAAGTTAAAAAAAAAAAATTTCGGTAAGTTTGAAAAAAAAAGTTCTGAAAAAAAAAAATTTTGTGCAAAAAATTTTTGGAAAAAAATGTGAGAAAAAATTGTTGAAAAAAAATTTTGTGAAAAAAAAGTTTTGACAAAAAATTTTTGAGAAAAAAAAATTTAAAAACAAAAAAATTTGTTGAAAAAAAATTTTGTGGAAAAATAATTATTTAAAAAAAATATTGGCGTTTATGCTCTTTTGCCGGATGGGGGGGGGGGGGAGATACGAAACCCTAAAAACAAAACTACAATCATTAAAACATTTGTTCAAGGTAAATCTAAATTTATTTCAAGAAGATACCAACACCAGTGTTTAAAGTTACCTATGCCAGTGTCTAAAGTACCTCATCTCGAAAGTGCGCATGCGCAGCTTTTTCACCAGTGCCTAAAGTAAGCCATCTTCAAACTGCGCATGCGCGAAAATTAATTGCACACAGTCTGCTCAAATAAGGTCCTTTAGGCACAATTTAGAAGCATGCAAACGTCAACTTTAGAGGTGGGTGTTGCAAAAAATAAATGTTTCATATGTGAGAAAAGTCTCTCCGGCGAAGGTGATCCTACCGAGGTGAAGGAGAGAGGAACAATTACTTTAAGAGAAGCTAGTCTTAAAAGGAAGGATAATAAAGTGCATCAGCTTAAGGGATTGAAATCTGTTGTTGTGCATTTGAAGTGTCAAAAATCTTACATAAAAGAATCAAGCATCGCGTCTGCTGTGAAAGCGGGTAAGAGTAAATCGAGTGCTAAGAGTTCAAGTGCTGGATTTTCGTGGAAATCAAAATGCTTGTTCTGTGCCAACGATGCATCGTCCGAATTTGTAAAAGCGGAAACGAAGAAGGCGAAGGACAAACGTATCATTGTCAGTAACGTTATAAAAGATGACCATTCATGAGAACATAATGAACGTCGGAAAAAATCGGAATGATGAATGGGGAAGGACTGTCATATCGCGCATTGAAAATGTTGATCTCGTAGCCGCTGAAGGTATGTAAAGAAAAAACCCATTAATAAAGAATTGTTAACTTTCCCTTAATAGGTGTAACGTCTGTTTCCTTAAGAGGCGAACGTGGGGCGGGATGAATAGATAGGGACCGCACACAAATTAAGTTTTAGAAAGAAATATCTACACATTTACTAACAATGACCTTAACAGGACAAATAAATAAATTAACTGAGTCTAATTTGACTTATTTCACAATTCTTTTAAGTCTGCACTAAAAAAAGTATGGTCAACTTAAGGATGTACAGTAGTTACCTCAAGTTCAAACATGAGTCGAAATTATTTGTTTAAAAATAGTTTTTTAGAGTGTTATGCTTATGCTTTCTCTTTAGAAAGATGAAAGATTTTCTGAAAATCTCGTTGGTACTTTTTTATTTAAAAAATTGTTTTGAAGAAAAATATTGTTTATAAAATTAACATTTGAACAACATAAGAAATAAATAAGAATTGCAACTTTTACCTGAAAAGAAATCAAAAACACAAAACTCTAAATAACTGTTTTTAAATAGACAATTTTAACATAAAATATTTTTTTCTGAAGTTCGCATTTATTTCTCTTCCAAAATTTGTTACAATTAACAGTGGGAAATTTTTTTTCGATTTTGTAAATCATTTTTAACAATGCTCATTTTTGAACATGAGATAACTATTGTACATCCCTAACTATAATTCTGGTTAAATATGCTCTTACTATTTTTTCTGATTAAAGCAAATAGAATTCTGATAGTTTCAAACAGAATTCTGACTATTTTAATCAGAAATTCTGGTTACTTTAACGAGACGTAATAGTAGAGGAAAATTCTGGTTGACTTAAGCAAAATTTTTTTGAGTGTATAATAAATATAACAAAAATACGAAATAATTACTAAAAGGATTTTTAAGTTATTTTTTAAGTTATTTTTTAATTACAATTGCAATAATTATGTTCGTATCTACAGGTAGATACCATTCGACCTGCATAAGGTATTTCTTCCGCCTTCAGGCAACGACACATGAAAAAAGCCGACCTGAAAACGAGAACCTCTCCCTCGCGATCGACCACATTTATTCCTATATTTTGGAAAACCGAGAGAAATGTCAGTTTTCCTTGAATGAGATATTAGCAACATATAAGGGACCCCTTCCATCGACGCGGAGCATTGTAATGAAGCTAGAGAGCACTTATAAGGATGAAATAATTATCTCGCAAAAAAGGAGCAAGGAGCCGATTATTTCTTTCCGTGATACTGGACACAAGATATTGACGGATTATTGGTATATCAACAAGAGTGTAGATGAGCAGGAGGAGCCTTCAACCGATGACATTTCAGTCAACACTTGGTGAAAGTGGTGAGCCCTGTTCTACGCCAATGGTATTCGTCGTTTTTTTTTTGAATTACAATGATCCTAATTCAATTTTTTGGTACGCCTGTGACATTCTGGATTTTTTACATTCCAGCGACCAAGCTATTCTCTAAATTTGTCGACTAAGTGGTCTCAAATACTTACATACATAGGCTCACAATTGTGAAAACCGTATATAATGAAAACATTTATTCCATTACTAAAATTATTTATAAACAATAAAAAATAGCTTGTTAATGTATCATTTATTTATTAACATTGATCTTACCGACAATTAGTGCATAAATTCATCCAACGTCATTTCAGAACTAATATAAGTGCAAGTTTTCAACATTTTTTACAAATTTTTGGACTTTGCCCGGCTATTATTGGAAAATTATGGATCGTATGAAAAAAATCAATAGAACCTTTTTTGTGGAGAATTTTATGTACTTCAATTTTTGTGAACGCGGAGTTTGCAAAAAACCATAAACAAACGAGTTATAAATAAAAAACCGTTTTTTGAAAGTTTAAGCCACTGCCAAAAGATACGCAGAGGTCAGGGGAGGGGGATAACGAAAACGGTTCCTTATATTGACCCAAAGAACATTTTAAAACCATAATTTCTTTAGTCGGAATTATTGCCAAAGAAAACTACGTACCGCCTGGCCTAAACTAACCATTCTTAAAATTTTTTACCAAGTACTCAGAAGGACTTTCTTTGTATAGAAGTTCCGGAAAAGTGCTAATGCGTTTTATTGTAATTTTTAGAAGGTCTCATTAATTTTTGGAAAAAAATTACCAGGAAACTTCCATTTGAAGTATTTTCTTATTTTTACACGTGCTTATGGACATTATGATCTAAAAAATACTATCAAAATAGCAGTTTTGGTACTTTTATCCCTATTTGGAATTGTTTCAAATTTTAACAAAGGTTGGTGCTTTAGTAACTAGTAATTGTTAAAATATTTCAACTTTAGGATACAAATTATTTTCAAATTATGATTAAATGACATATCTGCACGTTTTTGTTCTTCATAAACTTGTCTACGTATGCTCTCCTCTTCTTTGATACGCTCTTCCTGTTTTTTTTGTTTTCTCTTGTAAAGATTTACCAACTTCAGCCAAGTATCCTTTGCATCCATTTTCTCTTTGAAGTATCAGAAATTTTTTATCTTCAAAAATATCAGTGCGAGAATGAACGTCTGCTAAGGCTATATCAAACAATTCACTGATCAACTGTTTAAAATCATTTTCATTCATTTGTTGTATTGCTGACTGACGACGCTTTGAAATCTTTTAAAGAGTCTCCCATTTCCCAAACAGGTAAGCGTGCCTTGATCCAAAAACTTTTCACTTCGGTCAACACTAAAAGAGCACTCTCTGGAAAAACCTGAAGCACTTGTAAGTTCGATGGTAATCTACTTCCGCTTATTTCCCGATACACATAATCAATTATGTCAGTTTTTCAAGCAATCTGCGTACGATATCAAACCGCGCAGCGATATCTATCTACGCCAGATGTTAGCAGTCGAACTCAGAAAAGAAAACTAACTCAAAATCTTAGGTGAGTGTGAAAACTCTTTACACAGAAAGGCAGTGTTTCCTGAACTTATGTATACCCATTACGCATGTATAACATGGCAAAGGTACATAAACAGGTTTTCAAATGATTGCTGAATCTCTGAATCTACGCAGAAGTGCACCTCAGCAAAGTCTCTCAGTAACTACTTCAAGGAAAAGTTACATTCAATATGATACCTATAGATAATTGGAAGAATATTTCGAATTTCTGTTTTGTTTTAGAAAAATGTATTCACAAAAAAGAAAGAGATTGTTTAAAAAATGATTCTCTCTAATGTTTATTCATTATTTGTTCATAACTGAAAAGCCAAAGCAAGGTTTAAATTTTTGGAAGAAACCGCAACTTTCTAGCAATTGTCTAAGAGAAGATAGTTTTAAACAATACTAAATTGTTTAAATAATTATGTTTGTTAACTTGCATTAATTATTACCTCACTAAGTGAAAAGTGGACAAAAAGATAAAAATTTCAGAAAAAACCGCACCTACCTACCACTAATATAGGAGAAGATAGCTATAAACAATAATAAATTGTTTGAACAATTATCTTTCTTAAATTGAATAAATTATTGCCTCACTCTGATTTAAAAGTGGACAAAAAGTGAAAAATTTGAGAAAAAAACTGCAACTTTCAAACGTCATTCTACGACATTATTATAAAGAATAACAAATGGTTTAAAATATTATTTCTGTTGAATTTAATTGATTATTGCCTCGCACTAACTGAAAAGATGAAAATAAGTTGAAAAATTGGGAAAAAACCGCGCTTTTCTAACTTTATTTGTAGAGAAAGTTGCTAAAAAGTATAATAAAATTGTTGAAAAAATTTATGTAAACATCTAATTGTCAGTACAAAGTAATATTTTATGTATTGAAAAGCATAAGTATTTAAAAAATCAGTTCATGAAGCGGGCGGCAAGCGCCCTCGTTTAAGGCCCTTTGTCACAATGGGTAATCGGTTCTTAACTTTGTGGCTGCACGGTTGAATATTTTTCCCTAACTTTTTGCATACGTCATCTACATAGTAGAATCTCGAATCAAGCAGAGCCTCATATTTCAGATGTAGACGAGCCAGCTGATAGAGCCTCGATTAGTGGCCGCCAGACTTCGCATTTTCGTGCCATCGCGAATACTGGAGTTGACATTTAGTTGGAATTTTTCTTTTTGCATCTTTTATACTCAAATGACGTACATAAACGTAATTTACTGTCGGCTCTTGCATTTCTCAAAGTTTGAGGCCGATATTTTACTGAAAAAAAAAGTTTTTAGGTTCAAAAAATTTCAAGGTACAAAGACAATATGTACAAAAATGGTCGCAGTTTTTATTTCTTTGAAAATAATTTGTAGCGAAATTTCTACTCAAATAAAGTTTTACAAAAAAAGATTTTAGGTTCAAAAAAAAAATTTAATAAACTGAAAAAGAGAGGTCGGTAATATAGGTATTTGACTGTGTCACATACCCTTAAGGGGAAAAGGAATAAATACATACTTCAAATTTATACATATATTTTTTTATTTATTACATTATATTATTTTATATAATATTTATTTATTTATAATATTATTTTATATTATTATTTATATATATATTTCGGCGATACCACGCTGAAAACACCAGTTCTCGTAAGATCACTGAAGTTAAGCATTGTTGGGCGCGGTTAGTACTTGGATGGGTAACCGTTCAGGAATACCTGCGTGCTGTTGGCCCGTCGTGGGTGTGGTGGGCCCACATTGGTAGTAAATATCCACCTAGAAACACTACCCGAATCGGGTAGTGAGGCAATGAACTTTCGAGTTTGAACTGCTAATCTATGTATGTATGTATATATATTTCGGTTTTCGGTTTTGATTCCTTGGGAATCGAACTGAAGGGCCTATGACAAAGCCACCGAACGCGTCCTCGGGTTGCGGATAGAGGGTCCCTGTACCAAGGGTTTCTGCTGAACATGGTTACAATAATTAATGAGCAGTCGCGGACAATTGCCCAGGGATGTTCCCGAAGGAATCACTCCTAAGCGAAGGCGTAACAACCGTGCCGAAAGCTGAATGGCACCTGGGTGAGGTGTCTTAAACGGTGATCCTGGGATACAGGGCGACCTCTCAGAGTATCAGCCTCATCCTTGCACGCGGGGCTCTACAAGGATGGACTAACCCTTTTCCCTAGCTGCTCGTGGAAACAACAATGACAACACCAAACATAGTTGTAGGAAGTGCGGTTCAAAACATTCGAACGCGCAGGGCTCTCGACAATGGGTCGGCCAACAATGCCGACTACCCTAGAGTTGGGGTAGCCAATCAAGACGGAGTCAATGCGATTGACCGGCAGAATCTCATTACTTTTAAGTGGACGGATCGATTCAGGAACGACCTGCTGGAGTGCTATGATACCAGTATGGCCCCTGAACGAACAGGTTACATGGCGCGACTGCATGCTCTGTGGTGCGAGAAACACCCAGAGTTCTCGGATTTTTCGCAAAAACGTCTGCGAAACCGTGCCCAGGACCTCCGGAAAAGGGGTTATATAAGCGGAGCGCCTACACAACCGCAGCCAGAACAAGCCGGCAACAGAAAAAGAGAGGCGACACTGAGATCAACCTCGAACAGGCATCCAATAGAGGAATAACGATGCTTCAAGACCCGGAGAAACATCAACATCAACAGTCCTCTGGACTATCAATTGTAGTGTGTACAATGCAGCGAGAACTTTGGCAGATGCAAACCGTAAAACAAAACCAACGGTTGATCATAAGACCAACAGACGAATGCATCAACTTAGCACAAAGATAGGCTGGTCAAGACAGTACGCGTCCCGCATTCAGTGTGTGATTGACTACATAAAATCTGGCAGGACTTTCACTGCCAAGGTTCGACAGTTCGCGCGCGAACTGCGGATCCGTCATCACACAATCAACAAGTCAAAGCTACTGAACCACAGGAGGTCGAAGCATTTTGGAGAGAAGTCTACGAAGTCCAACATCCACTTGAAAAAGGCTCATAGAACATAAATAGCTTCAAGGAGCTGTGCAGTGCCCTCATAAAGCCTAAGGAGGAATGCCCACCTATCACTACCGAGGAGGTGAAAACGTATTAAGAGGCATCTGGCCCGAATTTTCACCTCATATCTAAAGTCGGAAGAGCCTATTCCGGGGTGGTTGGTGGAAGGGCGCACAGTGCTCCTGCCGAAGACGGGCAAATTAGCTGACCCTAAGAATTACAGTCCAATAACTTGTCTGAACACACTGTATAAGATCTTCGCAGCTATCCTAAATTATAGCATTGTTCGGACAATTGGACCTGTGTGGCGAGAGATGTATGAACAACGTGGCTCAAAGAAAGGTGAAGCAGGATGTCGGGAGAACTTGTTCGTCGATAGATGTGTCTGTAAAGACGCAGCATCCTATCAGCGACTCATATCGATGGCTTGGATTGATTACCGGAAAGCTTTCGATTCAACTTCCCATAGATTTTTCATCTGTCTGTTGGAAAGCCTAAAGGTTCATCCACACATCGTGAGGTGCATAGAGACATTAATGCCGCTTTGGAAAAGCAGATTTACTATCTCATCTGGAAAACATCGTGTGATCACTAACAGTATCACCTTTCAGAGAGGTGTGTTTCAGGGCGACACCATGAGCCCTCTCCTCTTTTGCCTCACATTATTGCCACATCTCTCGCACTTCGCCATTCCGGAGGGTATCTCTGCGGCAACCCTGGAAACCGAAAGCATAAGGTCACTCATGTATTTTACATGGATCAAGATCTATGCTAGGAATCAAGAGAAACTACATCTAGCTCTAAAAATTGTCAACGAGTACACTCAACAGATTGGAATGGAGTTCGGGTTAGAGAAATGCGCCAAGGTTAATTTGAAGAAAGGAAAACTTAATGGCATCCCCGAAAATCCTGAGCTCGTTGACAGAAGCGCTATACAACACCTTTGCACTGGAGAGACCTATACATACCTGGGCGTGCTACAGAGCCGCATTCAGGACGTGACATCTATAAAGGATACTCTCCGATGCAGATACAAACGTCTCATCCGACGGATATGGTCTTCCGAACTGTCGGCGAGGAACAAAGTATCTGCAAAAAACATGCTTGCCGTCCCCGTAGTACTCTATTCATTTGGAGTAGTTCCATGGACGAAGGACGAGCTCAGATCCCTCGATATCGGGTCCCGAAAGGTTATGCACATGAACAAAAGCATGCACCTTAAGTCTTCTGTTCCACGACTTTACATCTCACGCCGTCAAGGTGGTCGCGGAATACTTAATCTTGAATGTCTTCACAACAGAATTATTCTGAGTACAGCACATAGAGTCGCAAATGGACAAGACCCGCTTCTCAAAATGGTCAGGGAACACGAAGAAGTGTACAAAGGGGCGTTTCTGTACAAAGCAGCGGAGGAGGCTGCTGAAACACTCGGTCTTGACTTCAATATTAGGGGGGAGCAAAATGCATAAAATAATATCCATCTCGAGTACTCACTCCTGAAGGCCCGAATTAAGAAAGCACAGGAGAAAAACTTCCACGAACAGCTCCTCGACAAGAGGAAGCACGGCATCTTCCACAGAAATGTGGAGGATCAGTCGATGTCGTATGAGCTAACGTTTGCTTTCCTTAAATCACCCGGCTTGAAGTCGGACACTGAGGGTTTCATTTTGGCATGTGAAGACGGTGTCATTTCCACTCTAGCATACCGTCCCCACATTTTGAGCCAAGACATTTCCGACGATAGCTGCAGAGCGTGTCATCCACACCCTGAGCATCTAGGACACATACTATCTAGTTGTCCAACTCATGCGGGAACAACCTACATCCAAAGGCACAATGCGGCACTAAGATTGCTTTATTACCGTCTCTGTCAATGTTACGGTATTAGCTTAAATACCGCTCCGCTAAACGCTCCTAGAGAAATAGAGTCAATTGTCGAAAATGAGAAGTGCCGCATAGACTGGACCTTCATATTCTCGACAATTGTTTCTGTTGCGCACTCGAGGCCTGACATAGTTCTGATTGACTTCGAGAAACGAACCATGTTCGTTATCGAATTTTCGGCACCAGCCGACAAAAACGTCCCAGCCAAGGAGAAAGAAAAGAAAGAGAGGTATAAAGACCTTATAAGGGAGTTGCGACGGTTATACCCGGGATATTCTGTTAAGCTAATCGTCTTGATCATCGGCGTTCTTGGAGGTGCCAAGGTTTCACTGGTTAATAGCCTGAAAAGCATCCTTGCGTGTCAACAAAATGCTGAGACACTGGCGGGGGAAATGCAGAAGGCGGTCGTCCTTGGGTCGCTCCGTGTCCTCAGGGTGCACGAGACTTTTGCCGGATCATCGTATTGAGTTCGTCGCAGACTGTAACCACCTATCTCACGGTCGTGAGACGTGGTTACAGCTGAAATTTTACCGCGATTTCGCTGGGAGCGGGTGCAATTTTTCAGATCAGCACCCGCTCCCGGCGAAATCCTGCGGTTGTCCTTATGACAAACTTAATACGATGATCCGGCAAAAGTATCGTGCACTCTGAGGACACGGAGCGACCCAAGGACGACCGCCTTCTGCATTTTCCCCGCAAGTGTCTCAGCATTTTGTTGACACGCAGGGATGCTTTTCAGGCTACTAATCAGTGAAACCTTAGCACCTCCAAGAGCGCCGATCATCAAGATGATTAGCTTAACAGAATATTCCGAGTATAACCGTCGGAACTCCCTTATAAGGTCTTTATACCTCTCCCTCTTTTCCTTCCCCTTGGCTATGACGTTTTTGTCAGCTGGTGCCGAAAATTCGATAACAAACATGGTTCGTTTCTCGAAGTCAAGGAGAACTATGTCAGATCTCGAGTGCGCAACAGAAACAATTGTCGAGAATTTGCAGTTCCATATATATGCGGCAATTCTCATTTTCGACAATTGACTGTATTTCCCTAGGAGCGTTTAGCGGAGCAGTATTTAGGCTAATACCGTAACATTGACAGATACGGTCATAAAGCAATCTTAGTGCCGCATTGTGCCTTTTGGTGTAGGTTGTTCCCGCATGAGCTGGACAACTAGATAGTATGTGTCCTAGATGCGCAGGGTGTGCATGACACGCTCTGCAGCTATCATCGGAAATGTCTTGGCTCAAAATGTGGGGACGGTATGTTAGAGTGGAAATGACACCATCTTCACATGCCAAAATGAAACCCTCAGTGCCCGACCTTAATCCGGGTGTTTTAAGGAAAGCAAACGTTAGCTCATACAACATCGACTGATCCTCCACATTTCTGTGGAAGATGCCGTGCATCCTCTTGTCGAGGAGCTGTTCGTGGCAGTTTTTCTCCTGTGCTTTCTTAATTCGGGCCTTCAGGAGTGAGTGCTCGAGGTGGATAAGATTTGATGCATTTTGCTCACCCCTAATATTGAAGTCAAGGCCGAGTGTTTCAGCAGCCTCCTGCGCTGCTTTGTACAGAAACGCCCCTTTGCCACTTCTTCGTGTTTCCTGACCATTTTAAGAAGCGGGTCTTGTCCATTTGCGACCATATGTGCTGTACTCAGAATAATTCTGTTGTGAAGACATTCAAGATTCAGTATTCCGCGACCACCTTGACGGCGTGAGATGTGAAGTCGTGGAACAGAAGACTTAAGGTGCATGCTTTTGTTCATGTGCATAACCTTTCGGGACCCGATATCGAGGGATCTGAGCTCGTCCTTCGTCCATGGAACTACTCCAAATGAATAGAGTACTACCGGGACGGCAAGTATGTTCATGGCAGATACTTCGTTCCTCGCCAACAGTTCGGAAGACCAAATCCGTCGGATGAGACGTTTGTATCTGCATCGGAGAGTATCTTTTATAGATGTGACGTCCTGAATGCGGCTTTGTGGCACGCCTAGGTATGTATAGGTCTCTCCAGCGCCAAGGTGTCGTTTAGCGCTTCTGTTGACGAGCTCAAGGTCTTCGGGGATGCCATTAAGTTTTCCTTTCTTCAAACAAACCTTGGCCCATTTCTATAACCCGAAATCCATTCCAATCCTTAAGTGTACTCTTTGACAATGTCTAGAGCTAGATGTAGTTTCTCTTTATTTTTAGCATAGATTTTAAGATCATCCATGTAAAATACATATGTGACCTTATGCTTTCGATTTCCAGGTTTGCCGCAGAGCTACCCTTCGGAATGGCGAAGTGCGAGAGATAGTGGCAATAATGTGAGGCAAAAGAGGAGAGGGCTCATGGTGTCGCCCTGAAACACACCTCTCTGAAAGGTGACACCGTTAGTGATCACACGGTGTTTTCCAGATAAGATAGTAAATGTGGTTTTCCAAAGCGGCATTAATCTCTCTATGCACCTCACAACATGCGGATGAACCTTTAAGCTTCCCAACAGACATATAATAAGTCTATGGGAGGTTGAATCAAAAGCTTTCCGGTAATCAATCCAGGCCATCGATAGGTAACGGTGATAGGATGCTGCGTCTTTACAAACACATCTGTCGATGAGCAGGTTCTCCCGACATCCTGCTACGCCTTTCTTTGAGCCGCGTTGTTCGTACATCTCTCGCCACACAGGTCCAATTTTCCGAGCAATCCTATCATTTAGGATAGCTGTGACGATCCGATACAGTGTGTTCAGACAAGTTATTAGCCTGTAATTCTTAGGGTCAGCTAAGTTGCCCGTCTTTGGCTGGAGCACTGTGCGCCCTTCCATCAACCACCCCGGAATAGGCTCTTCCGACATCAGATATGAGGTAAAAATGCGGGCCAGATGCTGGTGGGTTGAAGGAAAAATCTTCCACCAGAAGGTCTTGATACCATCTGGTCCCGGAGCGGAATTATTCTTCATGCCTCTTAATACGTTTTCACCTCCTCGGTAGTGATAGGTGGGCATTCCTCCTTAGGTTTTATGAGGGCACTGCACAGCTCCTTGAAGCTATTTATGTTCTTTTAATTTTCTTTCAGTGGATGCTGGACTTCGTAGACTTTTCTCCAAAATGTCTCAACCTCCTCTGGTGTGGGCGGGTGGACGACAGTAACTTGAGGATCTTGGAAGAGTCGAGATGGGTCAGAAAAAAACTGTTGATTTTCTCTGACCCACCTCTCTCTCCGCTCTACACTTCTCCTAGCGTTAGATAGTACTCGTATTCTGTCAACAATATGCTGCCTGATGGTCAGTAGCTTTGACTTGTTGAGTGTGTGATGACGGATCCGCAGTTCGCGCGCGAATTGCTTAACCTTGACAGTGAAAGTCCTGCCAGATGTTATGTAGTCAATAACACACTGATTTCGGGACACGCACTGCCTTGCCAAGCCTATCTTTGTGCTGAGTTGATGCATTCGTCTTTTGGTCTTATGATCAACCGTTGGTTTTGTTTTTGCTATAAAAACTCTTACGCAACAGAAAACGAAGAGTTGGATGCTTGCGGACGAACCGCAAGGATCAGAGCGGAAGCAGTACTTCGGGAGTGGCTAGAGATCCCTCTTTCTCTTGTCCTGTCCCATACTGTTCTCTAAAGTAAAGAATTTTAAGAGCGTTCAGACTCTCTCAACATTCTTGAAATTTTTTGATCTTTGCAAGATTTACTTAACCATCCCAACTGTGAGTTGAATTTCTGAAATTGATTTTTTGTCGCGTGATAAATCAGACGATCTTTTATATGCATTTTATTTTCTGATGAATTTTATTATATGACCATTGACGAGCAGAGCAAGTTTCTCGTACCCTAGTCCAGGAAGTGGCATATAATCAAACTTTATATTTCTACAAAGTACCGTTAAAAGCCTTAGGAGCAGACTAATTTTCTCATCCTTCTAACCTGGTCCAAAAAGGTTATAATCCAACTTTGTAGAATCGAGTTAATTTATCTCGGAAATTATTTTTAAATTACGCAAAATCCCCTTTTGAGGGAAAACCTTATTATATTATTATAATACCTTATTTATTTATAATACCTTATTTTCTCAAACAAGAAGACCTGGATGCCACCATACGCAACATCACTACGGAGAACATGGAAGCATCGCCCAGCACCTCCCAATCACCACCTGAGCAGAGCTCGGAACAAATGTGGACTCTAATCAACCAACGATTGGAGGAATTAGAGAGGACACAAAGAATCGTGGGGGAGGAGAATCAACATCTCGAGCAACAAATAGCCGAATGTGACAAAGCCTTGCTGGTAAAACTAAAGGCGATAGAAACCAGCGTTAGTTGATCATTGGAGGCCACGACTAACGTCACTCAAAGTATGGAGGAAAGTGAGGTAAGAATGCAGGCCCAACTCAACAGGTTAGAAACCGCCCACGCTAGGGTAACAGAGTGAATCACTGGCAACCTGGCGTACCAGCCCAGCAACCCCGCTGTGGCTATGAAGCCCAACATCAAGTACGTGTTACCAGAATTCAACGGGGAGGGGAGCCCCATGAGGTACCTATGACAGTTAAGGCAGTACTGGGAGGTGGTACGTCCCCGAGCCTGCGACACAGACTACCTGATTGATAAATCCCTCTCCGGTCCTCCGAGTAATTGGTTGTTAGTTGTAAAAAGGGATGTGTCAGATCTCAGCACCTTTGCTCTGAAGTTTCAGCAAAGGCATTGGAACGAGCACACCCAACATGAGATAAAAAAGAAACTGGAATTCGGCCATTTCATACCCGGAAAAGACAAATCTCGCGCAGAGTGTGCCACCAAGATGTTCGCTCATGTAAGCGATTTGATACCTGCACCCGAACAAACCTAGGTGGTTCGCAAATTGGCAGGTCATTATAATAATGCACAGCACGAACAGGAGACAGAACAATACCCTCCTGAAGAAACCTATGACGCGGGAAACGCGCAGGAGCCACGTCAATAAAACAAACAACCAATGAAATTTAAGTGGCAGCGGACATCACTTATTACGCAAACATGTTCACCAATACGCGGGAGAATCTCATGGAGGAAGATAAAGGGGTGACATCTAGGCCGAGATCAAAATGCTATACGGCAAAAGTGCAGATTCCCGAAAGAGTCACAAAGGCGCTGATTGACACAGGGGCGGAGATGACCTGCATCTCAGAAAGAATTCTTAAATGGTTATCTCGAACGATTCAGCCACTGTCCCAGCCTACTACTGGCAGGTATAGCCGTAGCATGGCCAGTGGGGGGCGGGGCACAGTGTCGAAAAATGGAAAAAATTCGAGCCACGCGGCATTTTTGATGATATCGCCTTGGAACTTTTTTTATTTTCTTCTATATGGGGCATAATTTCTGAAGTGTACCCACCTCGAAAATGAAAGTTGTCCGATCGGGCTAAAAATTGGCCCAATTGTAGTTCTATTAGATAGTACTCCTCACACCAAAAATTAATTCATTTTGATAATTATTTATCAAAGTGGAGGGGGTAGAATTTTGTGTTTTTTAAGAAAAGCTTTACTTTCAAACGTTTGTAACTTTTGTCCTATTGCCTTAAACAAAATTTCACTTGAAATATTTTCGATAGATTTTTTCACATGCTTTCTGGTGGTAATAACGATTTTTGAAAAAAAATTAAAATTTGACCCATATTTTCGAAAATCAAAAATAAATTTGACTTTTTTTCAAACTTGGGCACTTTTTTTTTTCTTCAAAATAGTTTTAAAAGAAAGCTGAGATTTTTTCCTATTAGACGTCCAATTTTTAGAGTGGCAAATTAATTTGTCTTTGAGCAATAGAACGATACATAAACAAGATGCAGTGATAGGGCCGGTGGCGCGCGATCTCCCCTAGTGCGCTCAGGCCAGTTTTTTAAGTTAAGTAATATTATATGCTGCTAGAATAACTGTTCTCTGCATTTGCAGGGTGAATTAACAAAGGCCTGCATTACGGTAAGTATAAAATTAATTGGGAATATGCTTTAAAAATTAGAAGTGAGAATATGCATCTTTTGAATTTACATTTTTTTTACATTTACATTTTTCTTCGAAAACCTGAAGGAAAATTTATTGCCTGGGGAGTTTTTGATTTGCTTCGATTTTGCTGAGAATTACGCCTTCATAATCCAGAATGTATCGCAATGATAATTTAGCTCATCACATGGTGGCTGTTCACGAGTATCAAAAGATAATAGTAGAATACTTGAAAACTCATTTCAGGCCAAGTAAAATCTACTATTTCACTGATGGTACAGGGCAACATTTCAAAAATAGAAGTAGCTTTGTTAATCTCCAAGTCCATGAAGAAGATTTTGGTATCCAAGCTGAATGACATTTCCATGGAACATCTCATGGTAAGGGTGCATGTGATGGTATAGGAGCGAATATAAAGAGACAAGCAGTACGTTCAAGCTTACAATGTTCTCCGAAACATCACATGCTCACTCTCCATGCTTTGTTTCAGTGGGCAAACAGTAACTGTAAGGAAACCGAAATTTGTTTCAGCAGCAAAGAAAATCATGCCTTAGCCACCGGGTGACTGAAAACCAGATTTGACAAAGCTGTCATGATGCCAGATACATTACAGCACCACGCTTTCATTTCCACTCAAGACGGAAAACTTCAACTCGAGAAGTTTTCGTCCTCTGAGAAATACGACATCTTCTCGAATGGCAAAAAACAAAAACCGCAAAGAAGCCTGCAAAGAAAACAACTGTTGAGACTATCGCCAAAAAATCGAACAGAAAGACAGATAATATTACCATGTAATATTACTTAACTTAAAAAACTGGCACTAAAGCGTTGCACAACGAACCTCGGCGTGAGCGCACTAGGGAAAATCGCGCGCCACCCGCCCTATCACGGCATCTTGTTTACGTATCGTTCTATTACTCAAAGATAAATTAATTTGCCACTCTTAAAATTGGAGGTCTTATAGAAAAAAATCTCAGCTTTCGTTTAAAAATATTTTGAAGAAAAAAAAAAGTGCCCAAGTTTAAAAAAAAGTCAAATTTATTTTTGATTTTCAAAAATTTGGGTCAAATTTTGATTTTTTTCAAAAATCGTTATTACCACCAGAAATTTTATGAAAAATTCTATCGAAAACATTTCAAGTGAAATTTTGTTTAAGGCAATAGGACAAAAGTTACAAACGTTTGAAAGTAAGGCTTTGCTCAAAAAACACAAAAATTGTACCCCCTCCACTTTGATAAATAATTATCAAAATGAATTAATTTTTGGTGTGAGGAGTACTATCTAGTAGGACTACAATTGGGCCAATTTTTAGCCTGATCAGACAACTTTCGTTTTCGAGGTGGGTACACTTCAGAAATTATGCCCCATATGTTTTATATTTAGACGCCTCGGTGCGGAAATTCGGAATTCCATCAAGGTTTGTTTTTTATAACAGTGCAAAGTCATGTGTCTCCGTGAATATGTAGGCGAATGGCTCACATCCCAAATGACAAGCTCAAGGTCAAAACCAAGGTCTCCGTTGGATTCCTCGTTCAAATTTACTACAGGAATGACCTTAACCTCTTCGGAAATAGTTATATCTTGGGACTTACTGGGGTGTCCCGGAACTTTTTGGACACCCTGTATATATATATATATATATATATATATATGTGTGTGTGTCTGTGTGTGTGTGTGCGTGCGTGCGGGTTTACATATGTTTATATTGCATTCATTTGGTTTGTGAGCCATTCGCCAGCATATTCATGGAGACACATGACTTTGCACTGGTATAAAAAAAACCTTGATGGAATTCCGAATTTCCGCACCAAGGCGTCTAAATATAAAACATATAGAAGATAATAAAAAAATTTCCAAGGCGATATCATCAAAAATGCCGCGTGGCTCGAATTTTTTCCATTTTTCGACACTGTGCGGGGGGGGGGGCAAGCAGCGCGACTCAGCAAACAAATCTACGCCGACGTGCAGCTGCCGGATACGACTATTCAAGTAGCGTTTTTGATTGCGCCACGCCTTTCTCGTACCTGTATTATCGGGATTGACGTGTTAGACGAATATCGCGCTAACATTAACCCAGATATGAAAACGTTGACTTTTCCATATTTAGAGGGTCAACCGGCAATCCGAATAGTACAGGATGAAACAACAACGACATCAGAAATACATGGCAATCTCAATGCCATTGAAACGATGATGGAAGGCAGAGATCACGAAGAGATGAAAAATAATGGAAGAGATGAAGAAAAAATAAATGAGCGCCAGGAGCTCAATAAAGGAGAAAAATCTGAACTCAGAAGCATCATCTGGAAACGCCGTCGGGTATTTCGGAGAGAGCCAGGATTACTCATGAAATACCAGCACGTACTGAAAGTCAAAGAGGGACAGCCTTTCGTCGGTCGTAGGTACCCAATTCCTATGGCCCATAGAGAAAAGGTAGATGCTGAGTTGCAAAGGATGAAATCATAAACGCGCTGCAAGTAATCGACTTGAACATTCAGGAATTACCAAAGAAGATTAAAACGCAGCGCGGTCAGGAAGAGCCGAAACGAAGCCTTGGTCGAACAAATTTTCAAGGATCGAAATTTACGACCTGAGAAGAGGCCCCACGGAACAAATGGAAAGGAAAAGCAAAACGGGCCAGCTGCAAAAATAAAGGAACTGGAAAGCTGGAAACGGATCCAAGCAGAAATACAGGAAAGGTGTCTCCGAACGTTACAACTAGAAAATCAACCTGGCAAAGGGAGTGACAGGATAGTCAATGAACACCGGTGGCAATAAATCGTGTCGCATTAAAGTGATTAAGCGGTCGCTCGTGGGGACCGATCACCGAGTCTGCAGAACTATGGGACAATTACAAACTATGGACCCCGGTCCAGGCATGGCCGATAACTACAGGATGGATCTTCAAAGAAAATAATCATCTGCGAAATCCTCATCCAAATAATAAAGAGTACAAGAAAGCGGTAAAGAACGTTTCGGGAGAAATTGAAATCGTCACGCTCGATTAAGCCGAAAACGTAACATCGAATTAGGTCTTGTAATTTTCTCTCAGTTTACCACGAATTATATCTCCATGCCGTCACCTGTAATTTCATACTAAATCATAAATTTTATATGGCGAGTATTAGCCAAAATTAGCAAATTAAATAGTTAATGGCTAGAAATTGCCGGTTACAATATATATATATATAAAAGTTTGTCATAAGGACAACCGCATGATTTCGCCCGGAGCAGGTGCTAATCTGAAAAATTGCACTCGCTCCCAGCAAAATCACGGTAAAATTTCAACTGTAACCACGTTTCACGACCGTGAGATAGGTGGTTAGAGTCTGCGACGAACTCAATACGATGATCCGGCAAAAGTAACGTGCACCGTGAGGACACGGAGCGATCCAAGGACGACCGCCTTCTGCATTTTCCCCACCAGTGTCTCAGCATTTTGTTGACACGCAGGGATGCTTTTCAGGCTATTAACCAGTGAAACCTTGGCACCTCCAAGAGCGCCGATGATCAAGACGATTAGCTTAACAGAATATGCCGGGTATAACCGTCGCAACTCCCTTATAAGGTCTTTATACCTCTCTTTCTTTTCCTTCTCCTTGGCTGTGACGTTTTTGTCAGCTGGTGCCGAAAATTCGATAACGAACATGGTTCGTTTCTCGAAGTCAAGGAGAACTATGTCAGGCCTCGAATGCGCAACAGAAACAATTGTCGAGAATTTCCAGTTCCAGTATATGCGGCACTTCTCATTTTCGACAATTGACTCTATTTCTCTAGGAGCGTTTAGCGGAGAAGTATTTGGGCTAATGCCATAAGAGTGACAGAGATGGTAATAAAGCACTCTTAGTGCCGCATTGTGCCTTTGGATGTATGTCGTTCCCGCATGAGATGGACAACTAGATAGTATGTGTCCTAGATGCTCAGGGTGTGCATGACACGATCTGCAGCTATCATCGGGAATGTCTTGGCTCAAAATGTGGCGACGGTATGCTAGAGTGGAAATGACACCGTCTTGACATGCCACAAGCAAGCCCTCCGTGCCCGACTTCAATCCGGGTGATCTAAGGAAAGCAAACGTTAGCTCATACGACATCGACTGATCTTCCACATTTCTGTGGAAGATGCCGTGCATCCTCTTGTCGAGAAGCTGTTCGTGGAAGTTTTTCTCCTGTGCTTTCTTAAGCCGGGCCTTCAGGAGTGAGTATTCAAGATGGATAAGATTTGATGCATTTTGCTCACCCCTAATATTGATTGTCAAGGCCGAGTGTTTCAGCAGCCTCCTCCGCTGCTTTGTACAGAAACGCCCCTTTGCCCACTTCTTCGTGTTTCCTGACCATTTTAAGAAGAGGGTCTTGTCCATTTGCAAATATATGTGCTGTACCCAAGATAATTCTGTTGTGAAGACATTCAAGAGTCAGTATTCCGCGACCACCTAGGCGGCGTGAGATGTAAAGTCGCGGAACAGAAGACTTAAGGTGCATGCTCTTGTTCATGTCCATGGAACCACTCCAAATTAATAGAGTACTACCGGGACGGCAAGCATGTTCGTTGCAGATACTTTCTTTCTCGCCGATAGTTCGGAAGACCAAATCTGCCGGATGAGACGTTTGTATCTGCATCGGAGAATATCCTTTATAGATGTCACGTGCTGAATGCGGCTCTGTGGCACGCCCAGGTATGTATATGTCTCTCCAGCGCAAAGGTGTCGTATAGCGCTTCTTTCAACGAGCTCAGGATCTTCGGGGATGCCATTAAGTTTTTCTTTCTTTAAATTAACCTTGGCGCATTTCTCTAACCCGTATTCCATTCCAATCTCTTGACTGTACTCTTTGACAATTTTTAGAGCTAGATGTAGTTTCTCTTGATTTCTAGCAGAGATCTTGATCTTGATCCATGTAAAATACATGAGTGACCTTATGCTTTCGGTTTCCGGGGTTGCCGCAGATACCCTTCGGAATGGCGAAGTGCGAGAGATGTGGCAATAATGTGAGGCAAAAGAAGAGAGGGCTCATGGTGTCGCCCTGAAACACACCTCTCTGAAAGGTGATACTGTTAGTGATCACACGATGTTTTCCAGATGAGATAGTAAATCTGGTTTTCCAAAGCGGCATTAATGTCTCTATGCACCTTACGATGTGTGGATGAACCTTTAGGCTTTCCAACAGACAGATGAAAAATCTATGGGAGGTTGAATCGAAAGCTTTCCGGTAATCAATCCAGGCCATCGATAGAAGTCGCTGATAGGATGCTGCGTCTTTACAGACACATCTATCGATGAACAAGTTCTCCCGACATCCTGCTTCACCTTTCTTTGAGCCACGTTATTCATACATCTCTCGCCACACAGGTCCAATTGTCCGAACAATGCTATAATTTAGGATAGCTGCGAAGATCTTATACAGTGTGTTCAGACAAGTTATTGGACTGTAATTCTTAGGGTCAGCTAATTTGCCCGTCTTCGGCAGGAGCACTGTGCGCCCTTCCACCAACCACCCCGGAATAGGCTCTTCTGATTTTAGATATGAGGTGAAAATTCGGGCCAGATGCTGGTGGGTTGAAGGAAACTTCTTCCACCAGAAGGTCTTGATACCATCTGGTCCCGGAGCGGAATAGTTCTTCATGCCTCTTAATACGTTTTTCACCTCCTCGGTAGTGATAGGTGGGCATTCCTCCTCAGCTGTTATGAGGGCATTGCACAGCTCCTTGAAGCTATTTATGTTCTTTGAGCCTTCTTCAAGTGGATGTTGGACCTCGTAGACTTCTCTCCAAAATGTTTCGACCTCCTCTGGTTTGGGCGGATGTTCGACAGTAACTGGAGGGTCTTGGAAGAGTCGAGATGGGTCAGACAAAAACTGTTGATTTTCTCTGACCCACCACTCTCTCCGCTCTAGACTTCTCCTAGCGTTAGATAGTACTCGTATTCTGTCAACAATATGCTGCCTGATGGTCAGTAGCTTTGACTTGTTGATTGTGTGATAACGGATCCGCAGTTCGCACGCGAACTGTCGAACCTTGGCAGTGAAAGTCCTGCCAGATGTTATGTGGTCAATCACACACTGAATGCGGGACGCGTACTGTCTTGCCAACCTATCTTTGTGCTAAGTTGATGCATTCGTCTTTTGGTCTTATGATCAACCGTTGGTTTTGTTTTACGGTTTGCATCTGCCAAAGTTCTCGCTGCATTGTACACACTACAATTGATAGTCCAGAGATCTGATTCTTCGGAAAAATCTCCATGAAGCTCATCATCCAGTTCAGTCAGATCTTTGGGCTTTGGAGAAACCTGAATGTTGATGTTTCTCCGGGTCTTGAAGCATCGTTCTTCCTCTATTGGATGCCTGTTCGAGGTTGGTCTCAGTGTCGCCTCTCTTTCTCTGTTGCCGGCTTGTTCTGGCTGCGGTTGTGTAGGCGCTCCGCTTATATAACCCCTTTTCCGTAAGTCCTCGGCACGGTTTCGCAAACGTTTTTGCGAAAAATCCGAGAACTCTGGGTGTTTCTCGCACCACAGAACATGCAATCGCGCCATGTAACCTTTTCGTTCAGGGGCCATACTGGTATCATAGCACTCCAGCAGGTCGTCCCTGAGTCGATCCGTCCACTTAAAAGTAATGAGATTCTGCCGGTCAATCGCATTGACTCCGTCTTGATTGGCTCCCCCAACAGCACTTCCTACAACTATGTTTGGTGTTGTTATTGTTGTTCCCACGAGCAGCTAAGGAAAAGGGTTAGTCCATCCTTGTAGAGCCCCGCGTGCAAGGATAAGGCTGATACTCTGAGAGGTCGCCCGGTATCCCAGGATCACCGTTTGAGACACCTCACCCAGGTGCCATTCAGCTTTCGGCACGGTTGTTACGCCTTCGCTTAAGAGTTATTCCTTCGGGACCATCCCTGGACAATTGTCCGTGACTGCTTATTAATTATTGTAACCATATTCAGCAGAAACCCTTGGTACAGGGACCCTCTATCCGCAACCCGAGGACGCGTTCGGTGGCTTTGTCGTAGGCCCTTCGG
The DNA here is from genome assembly GCA_932195095.1 of Andricus curvator. Taxonomy (NCBI): domain Eukaryota; kingdom Metazoa; phylum Arthropoda; class Insecta; order Hymenoptera; family Cynipidae; genus Andricus; species Andricus curvator. The sequence continues at coordinate 124,111 of CAKNYM010049602.1, read as the reverse complement.
TTCGATTCCCAAGGAATCAAAACCGACTACCGAATATATATATATATATATATATATATATATATATATATATATAAAGAGGCCTAAGAGTGCTTTATTACCATCTTTGTCACTCTTACGGAGTTGGCCGCGACCTTGCCCTGCCGAACGCTCCAAGGGAGATAGAGTCGATTGTCCGAAACGAGAAATGCCAAATTTTTTGGAACTACGATTTTCGGGCAGCAGTCTCCGTTGCGCACTCGAGGCCTGACATTGTTCTCCAAGACTTCGAAAACCGAACTATATTCGTGATCGAATTCTCGGCTCCGTCCAAATGCAACATCACTGCAAAGGAGAAAGAAAAAGAGGAGAGGTATCAAGACCTTAAAAGAGAGCTACAAAGACTGTACCCAATATATTCGGTACAAGTACTTGTCCTTGTGATAGGTGCTCTCGGAGGTGCGAAACTATCACTGGTTCGTAACGTTAAAGCAATACCCGCGTGCTAAAAATATGCTAAGGCACTTGCGAGATGGATGCAGAACACTTCGTGTCCTCAAGACACACGAGGGTTTCGCCTGCCTGTCGTTGTGATTTCGTCGTTGCCTATGACCACCCATCTCACGGTTGTAAGACGTGGCCGTGGGTGTGATTTACCGTAGTGCTACTGGGGGCTATTGACATTTTTTGGATGGCCGTTGCTCTTAGTGGGACCCTACGGTGGTTGTTTAACTTTTTTATTTAAATTATATATCAATACTGAATTGAAAAAATGGGAAAAAGAAGTAATTGTCATAAACTTTTCGTGAATTAAAGTATAGTGACCTCTTGAAGAATGTTCAAGGAATAATTTCCACCCAATAAAATTTAAATTGGACTCCCCAATCCCCTTTTATAGTGCCCGAAAAATGCCCGAGAAAATGCAAAATAGCAGTTTTCTATCCAATTCATGTTAAACACGGTATTCTTTGGAATTTTTGCAGCTTTACTTATTTTGGATTGATAATAAGTGGCGAGTTTTGAAGTATTTTAAAAATAATTTTGAATTGTTCAAACAATGATTATTTACACAATGTTTTTCCTCCTGTGGTCGTAAAAAGTTATTATCTTTCGGGATAAATGATATAAAGTTGCTAAATGTCAAGATTAGTACTTCTTATTTAATATAATTTGTAATTATTTAAACAATTTTCATTTATTTAAACAATTTTCATTTATTTAAACAATTTTTTCTCCTTAAAATCGAAAAATGTCATTATTTTCTTCAATTAAAGTCACAATTAACGTATGTTGAGAGTAGCATCTTCTTAAAGGATACTTGGTGATTATTTAAACAATTTACATTTGTTTAAACAATTGCTTCTATTGTAAATTATAAAAAGTTTTTTTCTGGAAGCAATGACACAATTAACAAATGGTGAGAGTAATATTTTTGTTTCTTAAGGATACTAAGCTAAATTTTCTAACAATTTTCATTTGTTTGAACAACTTTCATCCCTGTAAATCGTCAAAAGTTATTCTTTTCTGCAATTAATGACACAATCAACGAATGTTAAGAATAAAATATTTTCGTTGAACATTTTTCGGTAATTATTACTTGAACACTCTTCAATTGGTAACTATATTTTAATTCACGAAAATTTTATAACAAATACCTCTTTGTCCCATTTTTTCAATTAAGCACTGATATGTATCTTTGAAGTACGTATTTGTTTCTTCTACAACTGCTTCTACAACTACGTTTTTGTTTCTTCTACAAAATTTTAAAAATGTCGTTTGCATCCTTTCGGAAATCCACCCTTAGAATATTCAGATTAGGGAAAAAGTTGTTATCTTTCCATGTGTGGAATTTGAATACATGTCAATTAATTCAGAAATTTTTAAGCAAATCTCTTGAATATTATGGACTCCACGTCGACTTGAACTGATAAAAACGATACACTTTTTATGTTTGAATCTGCTGCATCCATTTACTAAGAAATGAACAGTGTATATGCATAGAAGTTATTTATTACATAAAGATTTCTATTATTTCTGTGAATATTAACCGATTTTCATGAATCTTTTTTCATTTTTTTCTAATTATATAAATTAATTAATTCTGCTAATTAGAATTGAATCAAGCCATGCTTTGATAAGTTTAGTTTTTGTAACCGGCCTTTAACTCATAACAATGATAGGGTCATTCGTTCCGGCTGATTCGACTTGCTGTGGGTTAACTGCATCCTATCGTTTGTTATACAGGGTGTCCATAATGTAACGAAACACCTAAATAATTTTCCACGTAAAATATCAAAATTCTTTATTTATACAACAGTAAAAAAATCCCCCTCGGCATATGTACAACTGTCACCAGACCGCCAATGTGACGAGGAAAATTCCCCTCGGTGTTCGCAGGACTGTCACCAGACCGCCAATGTGAAGAAAAAAATGCCCCTCGGCGTTCGCACGACCTTCATCAGACCGCCAATGTGACAAAAAAAATACCGTCGGCGTTCGCACGACTATCACCAGACCGCCCGACCTTGCGTCTCCGTGTTTGGAACTGTTTCAAGTGGGATGAGGGGTGTGGGTCAATCTAATTTGTGCTGGAAATAGCGGTCGTGAGTGTAACTAAAGAATACATGCCCATCCCCATCCCACCCAAAGCTCACTGGTGAACGCGATATTCGAAATTCCAAAAACGCGGTCACTTGACCGTCCACGCGAACGCTTGAGGGTTAACGGTCAAAACAAATGAAGATAGCGTAGAAGAAAACAGTTGACTATGTCTATTGTGCGCACTCATATTAATGCAGGTTTTCGCGTAAATATTTTTGATTCATATGGCGAAAGACGAGTCACCATACGTTCATACTTCTCGTCCAAAACCGACCTTTTATGACATTTTATAGAACGGGAATGTTATTTTATATTTTTCTAGGGCTTCTCTAATAAGCGAGATTAAAAACAGATGCCATTATAAAAAAATTTAACCTTTTTTACCTATCTTTTTTTTTCATTTTTCTCGAATATGGTTGCTTCAATAAAAAAACTTCCTGAACGTAAAAGATGTATTTTGATATCATCAACAACATTTGTTACGCGTTTTTTTTATACGACTCATATCTGCGAAGTAAATTAAAAAATCCCATTTTTGGGTTTGTTTCGACATATTTTGTCTTTGCGGTTTGGTTAAAAATTTTTTGATTTTGATGAAACTTCACACATTCATTTTGAACGTAAAGAGGAAAAGAATGGCACCCCAGGTCCTTTTATTTTCGAAAATTTGTATTTTACGCTACATCCTAGTCAACAGGCACGCGGAGGAAATGTCAATATAGCTACACTGAGCGATACTGCTATTGTTCTGATGTTTTCGATCATTAAGCAAAATATAAAATATTTTTCGAAAACCCGGCTCTGCTTGATTCGAACTGATTACCCAGTCTGATAAAGGGCCTTAAGGGTTTCGTAGGAACGGGTACGCTTAAGATTTTTCGTTTTTTGTGTGGAAAATTTCCAATTCCGTATATTTGTTTTTAGTTAAATTTGTGGATGATTTTTTTAAATTTTGACCCTAGGAGTTTATAAAAAACAATTTTCGCTTTCCAGAAAATTTTCGATCCTGTACGCTGGTTATGAGCCAAATTTCAGTCAATTTTGATCATTATTGGGTCAAAAGGCCTACATGTATTATGTTTTTGCATAGCAACGCTATATTGAGCATTTAGCTCAGGATTCTCAGTATTTTTCCTCGCATTGGACACTTGAAACATATTTCCATGCAAAACATTGAGCCGGTAGCAGGCCCGCCAAACTGCAATGCATTTGACCGGCAAAATTTCGCGTAGGTAGTTCAGTTCTGCATTAGCTATTTTTTTTTTTTTTCATTTTTCTCGAATATGGTTGCTTCATTAAAAAAACTTCCTGAACGTAAAAGATGTATTTTGATATCATTAACAACATTTGTTACGCTTTTTTTTATACGACTCATACCTGCGAAGTAAATGTAGCGAGGACGCAACGACAAGACAGACAACAAAAAATCCTATGTCACTGATGTGTCGCACGCAAGCGCATTACTTTTTTAAGCTGTCGAAAAGGTTATAAGCCACAAAAAACAATTAATATTTATTTATTGATGGTATAGGGAACAGAAAGTTGTTTCCTAACAGCCGTAAAATGAATTCTGTGGAAAATTAATATTAATTTAGCGCAGTATCACGGAATTATCCAGGGGACATCAAAAGTGATATTGACGTTATCGTCAATATTTCGTGAACCAGAAAATTTTGTAAACCCAAAAACGACCGAGCAAGAAAGTGGAAAAAGCTGTGTTATGACCGAGAATGCAACTCGAAAACCAATACAAAATTCCAGGTTATTTCTGGGTTTTCAAAATTCCTAATAATTTCCTGATTTTTTGCAGGTTTTTATAATTATTTTATACTGTAAATATTTCACCCTAAACCTAATTTAAAATAAAAGTTCTGCGAAATTTAGGCTTATGAAATGAAATTTTTGTATTGGTAACTAAACCTGTGAACCCTAAATATTCATTTGTCATTTTTGTACAATTGATTAGAGGTTATGCGATAATGTCAGTACCAATTACGATATATTCCCCCCGATGTTTCCGTGATATTTCGCTAAATTAATATTTATTTACCACTGAATTTATTTTGCGGATTTTAGAAAATAAATTTTCTATTCTCCATGCCACCAAAAAAAAAGTTTATTTCTTTTCGTGGCTTATAACCTTCTTGGCAGTTTTAATAAGCTTGTGTGTGACAAATCAATGAGAGGATTTTTTTGTGCGTGTTTCGTATTGTAGCGCTCTCAGTAACACAGAACTGAACAATCTACATACACGAAACTTTGTCACGGTCAAATGCATTGCATTTGGGGGGGGGGGGGGCTGGTCGGTATACCTAATTGTTTTTGCGCTTGTCATGTTAACAAAGTAATTTTGAGTAAAAAGGGCTTTTTCATATTTTCCCATAGAAATGCTATGATGAGGATTTAGCTTCGGGTTCTCATTCTTTTCCTCGCATAAGACACTTGAAACACATCTCCATGCAAAAACATGAAGTCCTTAGACCTAATAGTATTTGCGTTAAACGTGGTAACGGACGGACAGCCATTTCAAGATAATTCGATGCGACGACAACTTTCACCAGGACATTGTTAGCTGTCTGTGCGAGAGTAAGACCTTGTGTTTCCAGAAACTTTGGCCCTCCTCTTGCCCATAGGCCGAGCAGGAGGAATTGATCCAGATGATTTTGGCTTATCCGAGATGCATCGTGAGGAGCCTTGGCGGCTGTTTAAGAGCCGCGCTCGAAGGCTTTCTGTTTCTGGGCCCTGGTACGGTTCTTCCCCTTTACAGAGAGCCCCGTCATTTTCTTTTCAACCAAGGTAACTTGATTGTTGTCACCATTGTTAATAATCTAAACCGCTTCTGGTTGTTGGACGCCGATGGAACCGTCCTTCTTTAGTGATGGTTTAGATAAAGACCCCGAGTCGGAGCGCTCGATATTTGAGTTTTATTTTGATTGCCATAATGCATCCGCGAGTAGATAGGAATATAAAGAACACCTGAAGGGTTAAAAAGGTTTAAATACTAAGGGATTCGACATGGTGTGCGAAAGTCTCTGTTCAGACCCCTCCTTTGTGACCTGCCGTGTCCGCCTCAATTGAGGGTGGGGGGGGGGCACGCCAGGATGCTCAAGGAGTTATTAACCCTAGTGCCATTCAACCCTTGAAATGGCGATCATATTATGGCTAGCGAGCATGAGAACTCACACCCTCGATATTCCAAGGGGCTTTGCTATTACCCCCTGGAAGGATCGCTCATCAGTTCAGGTCCCACAGACTTGAGTCCTTCAGTTCTCCAGAGCAGCCACACCTCGCGATGGAACCCCTCTGGTTCATCTTCTCCATGTCTGTCGTCCGGTTAGACCCTTAGCCCTCCCACCAGTTGCAAGGTCACGTAATCTCTAGGGAGAGTCCACTTTTTACTTGGTAGACAAAAAGTTGCGAACTATTCGACCGGTGTTCATAGAGTTAGAAAATTCTGGAGAATTTATAACAGGGTAATATTATCTCGAATATTACCGTGCTAGATAACACAGGCCAACAATTCTCAGAACCAGAGACCAGACCTAGTATACCCGAAGGCTTTTGCTGCGCTGAATCCGAATCCGACCTCAGAAAAATTCCAGCACCCTCAGTTTTCGAGATATTCTAACCTAAAAGGGTCAAAAACCCGTTATTTTGATTACCCCTACTATTCAGATCGCTCCAAGAGACGCCAGCACCATCGAC
>CAKNYM010049602.1:36050-117426 GCA_932195095.1 Andricus curvator | reverse complement strand
GTCGATGGTGCTGGCGTCTCTTGGAGCGATCTGAATAGTAGGGGTAACCATTGGGGATCACAAGTCAACCTTTACTCTTGGGTCAGCAAGGAGGCTGATCGAGATTTACTAAAATACCTAGCGGGTACTGGAGCTAACGATCCTTAATCGTGGATATATTCCCACTTTCCAGAACAAAAACAAGAGTAAGGTTCTTGATTTTACTCTATGCTCAGAAGAACTGAGGGGCAAAATAGTGGGCTAGAAAATCTCCGACAAAGAGTCCGACGAGTTACGGTACCATAGTTGAGTTAGAGCACTCCGCGGATTTTTTGTGGAGGGCTAAGATCAATATTAAGGTGCAGCGTAAAATACAAATTATCGAAAATAAAAGGGCCTGAGGTGCCATTCTTTTCCTCTTTACTTTAAAAATAAATGTGTGAAGTTTCATCACAATAAAAAAAATTTTAACCAAGCCGCGAAGACAAATATGTAAAAAAAACCCAAAAAATAGGGTTTTTTCAAATGTACTTCCCAAATATGAGTCGTATAAAAAAAACAGGTAAAAAATGTTGTTGGTGATATCAAAATACATCTTTTATGTTTAGGAAGTTTTTTGATTGAAGCAACCATTTTGGAGAAAAATGAAAAAATAGCTAAAAAAGGTCAAATTTTTTTTCTATAATCGCATCTGTTTTTAATCTTGCTTATTAGAAAAGCCCTAGAAAAATATCAAATAACATTGCCGTTCTATAAACTGTCATAAGTGAGACGATGGTCGTGGGGGTTAAGGCGTAGGCTTTGGACCCACTCCGTCGGCTTGCGGGTTCGATTTTCGCCTCGCACTCTGGAAGAGCCTCGGCGGCCCATGCGGTGAACACTAGCCTAGCAAGGAAGTAGGTCCCCCTCCCACCACCAAGTAAGTGTGTGGGGTGTGTGCAAAGGAATAGGTAAGAGATCCCAGAAAAATGTAAACCCTTAGGGGACACATTAGAAGCTTCCATTCCACTATAAACTGTCATAAAGGTCGGTTTTGAACGTGAATACATACATAGATTAGCAGTTCGAACTCGAAAGTTCATTGCCTCACTACCTGATTCGGGTAGTGTTTCTAGGTGGATATTTATTACCAATGTGGGCCCACCACACCCAAGACGGGCCAACAGCACGCAGTATTCCTGAACGGTCACCCATCCAAGTACTAACCGCGCCCAAAAATTCTTAACTTCAGTGATCTTACGAGAACTGGTGTTTTCAGCGTGGTATCAAAAATATTATCAAAAATATTCACGCGAAAACCTGCATTAATATGAGTACGCACAATAGTCATAGTCAACTGTTTTCTTCTACACTATCTTCATTTGTTTTGACCGTCAAGCAACCGCTACAGTAAACTATTCTCAGTTACAATCTGGCGTTCTTAACGGCATCACATTGGCAACTTTGATTTTTGATAAGAGTTATAATTCTTAAAGAACAAATAGCAAAAAATAAAGCTATCATTAAGCGAGAAAAACTTTTTCGAGGAAATGGCTCCGAAAACTAGAGGCAGGGTTAGGTTTCCCTTGCTCGGAGATCCCTGGAAACTTAGTGACATATTACCTACGGAAAAAAATTTACTTAAAGCATACTTGTGGCATAGACTATCTTTGCTCTCAGAAACAGAAGTCATGCAGCCGTCTTCTTCCGAAATTGTGAATCTTTTTTGCAATCCCGCTACCTGAAATGGAGGATATTTTTGAATCATCATCTTCTTTGAGGTATCCTTCCTCATGCGATGAAGACTTCTTGCCTTCGGAACCAAAAAAAGATCTCAATAAATTAGACGTAAAGAGGTCTTGCATACCTTTGCCAACAGTAGCACGACAGGCTGATCCGTACAATGTACCGAGCACGGCTGCAGCTGCTATTGCGACGGCTGCTTTGCGGGACCCTGAAATAATTACCCATGACAATATGTCCTCGGTAGTTGATCGATGTAAAATATGGCGAAGTAAAGTAAAAAACCGCCAAGATGTAGTCAGTTCGCAGTCCAACACTATCAATCTTAAAGGGCTATATTATGATGGTCGTGAAGATCAAACGAAGTTAAAGCTGGACCTAATAAGATCACGCGTATTACACATGAACATACTGCACTTGTTGAAGAGCCTGATTCACAATATATCAGTCATATCACACCGAAGTCCTCTGACGCTGCAGGTGTTTCTCATTCAATATATGAATAATTAATGAGAACTGATTCAGATGAACCTACATTCGATCTTAAAATTTTTCGAGTGATTGACTGCGATGGTGCTGCTGCGAATACTGGGTGGTAGCATGGAATCAATGTGAGGATTGATGTGTTGCTACAGAAACCTTTGCAATGATCGATATGCCAACTGCATGGTAATGAGCTTCCTTTTCGTCATCTCTTCGAAAGTTTGGATGGTAAAACTTCGGGTCCGAGCGCGTTTTCAGGGCCTATAGGGAAAGCACTAAAAAATTGTGGAAAATTACCTATTTGTGATTTTCAAAATATACCATATGAAGACACAGAGAAGGACCTAATCGAAGTCTTGAGTGTGGAATCAGATTTGAGTACTGATCAACGGTACTTGAGAGAGACATGGACGGCCGAAGTCACAGGAAAATGCCCAGAAAATCTGTTCGATCTTGACCCAGGCTTGTTGAACCATGCGAGATTTTTTACTACAGCCAGCCCCGTTCTGAGGCACTACGTTTCCACAGAAGAGCCTTGTCCAAAATTAATAGCCCTGGTTGTCTTTCTTTGCAGAGTATACACCCCAATGTGGTTTACGATTAAAGTGCGCAACTCCATCTCAGATGGCGCCAGGAATTTGTTTAAATTAATTCGTCTGACCAGGTACTTACCCGACGATTTAAATGCAGTAGTAGATGAGCCAATATAAAAAAATACCTTTTTCGGACGCCCGGAAAACATTCTTTTGTCGATGATCACTGATGAAAGGCTGGAAGTGCGGTAGGAGGCCCGAATCTCATTCTGAAAGTCAGAGAACTGCTAAGACGCAAGCAGTACCAGAGATAGGAACTTCTGGATTTCGAAAGCGCGGAAGGCCGAAAAAGCAAAAACCTAAGTCAGTTGTGGGATCTTTTGTTGTGCCAAAATTAAATTTTGAGGCCACAGATTATATGAATCTCATAGACTGGGATGAAGCAGAAGTCACAAAGCCTCCAATCAACAAGGTGAAACACCAGTCGATTAAAAAAAATGTCCGTGTCATACGCAAGCAGTCGAAAGAACAGTGAATGTAATTACTGAAGCCAGCGGATCAGTCACCGAAAAACAGAGTGATGGCTTCATCAAGACTACCATAGAATCGAGAAAGTTGATGTATTCTTTTAAAACGAAATCTCAAATCAAACTTACTCAGAAGTGATATGTTAATTAGATTAAACTCGCATGGTTGGATGGATGGGTGTAGGGTGGGACTCTGAATGAAGTAGAAGTCACAAAGCCTCCAATCTTAGCACACTTAACATCAGACGAGGTTAAAATTATGGATCATCAACAAGGTGAAACACCAGTCGACTTAAAAAAATTTCCGTGTCATACGCAAGCGATCGAAAGAACCACGACGCTAATTACTGAAGCCAGCGGATTAGTCACCGAAAGACAGAGAGATGACTTCATCAGGGCTACCATAGAATAGAGAAAGTTGATGTCCTCTCTTAAAACGAACTCTCAATTCAAACTCACTTAGAAGTCATAGCTTAATTAGATTACACTCGCATGGTTGGACGGATGAGATGCGTGTAGGGTGGGACTCTGAATGCAGCATCCTTGTCGTGGTGGGTCCTGAGTAGTTAATAAGAAAAACTAGCGAAGAGCTGCGTGAACACTTGGAACACTGAAGTGGTGGAATGTCCGCCTAGAGAAGCTCCGTGAAAAGGCTAGAGCGAGGAGGCTAAAGGCATTCCGGAGACAGCGAAGCTCTACAAGATCCAAGCAAAAGATCCGGAGGCTCGCCTCGGGCTTATAAGGCTCGACGATGGCGAGTTTGCCGAAGTCGAAACACTGAAAAGCCTGATGGTAGTCGACTTTCCAGGTTTTCAGCGGGTGATTCTATCCCTTCAAATCACCGGAGGCGGATAGCATAGCGTCTACTTAACGTTCTTACAAAAGGGCATGGACTACGTCGTCGTCCCAATGACAAAACTTTCTAGGGCGAGCGTTGCGTTGCCATGAAACACGTGCCATCGGCATGGAAGGACGGCTGACTGGCCCCCATTTTTAAGACGGTAGAGAAACAGGTCGATAGATATATCAGGAATGAGGTGCTTTCAGCCTCCCCGCGCCATAGGGCAGCGGTTGAAAATGGATATTTTTAATTGAAAATTGATCTTTTCTGGTTGAAAATTCAACTATTTGGTTAAAAATTGGTAATAAATTAATCTTCTTGGTAGAAAATTAATCCATTTTGGTAAAAAAAATTAAACCCTTGATTTGAAAATTAATCTGTTTTGGTTTAAGAAACATAACTTTAGATGAAAATTCAACTATTTTGGAAGAAAATTTTACAAAATTAACTTTCTTGTGGAAAAATCATATTTTCGGGGTACAAATTCAACTGCTTTGTAGATAATTCGTGGTTTTGGCTTAATAACTCCACAATTTTGTTGAAAATTCATGTATTTTGTTAAAAATTCTTATTTTTTGTTTGAAAATTCAACTCTTTTGTAGAAAATTCATGGATTTTGATAAAAATTCGTCTTTTTGGGTATAAAATTGATTTTTTTTTTTTTTAATTCATCTTTCTGGCTGAGGATTCAACTATTTTGTTAAAAAATCTTCGTTTTTTATTGAATTCAGCTAGTTAAAAATTCTTTCTTTTTTCTTGTGAATTAATTTGTTTAACTGCAAATGATTCCATTTTTGGTTCTAAACTGATCTTTTTTAATTGAAAATTATCTTTCTTGTTAGAAATTCATCTTTTCCGACTCTAAAGTCAACTGTTGTTTGTAAAATCGTTTTTGAACACTTATATTTGTAGGTTACAAATTCAGCTATTTGGATAAAAATTCAACTTTAATGTTAAAAGTTGAATTATTTTGTTGAAAATTCAACTATTTTGTTAAATTCATCTTTTTTGTAGAAAAATCACTTGTTTTGATAAAAAATAATTTTTTTGTGTGTTGAAAATTCGTCTTTTCGAATGGAAAATTCACCTCTTTTGGTCGAGTAAAATAGATTCAACAAATATATAATCTGCAGAGTTTTTAAGTTTTTTTGAATTGCAATTTTCGACATTTTCCGGGGTATCTAGAGACTTTTAAATTTTTGCCAGATTTTACGAATCTATTCTGCACGAGATAATTATGTTTTAATATACCCCTATAATTAACTTTCATCTTCAGCGCCCATGAAAACATCAACACATTTGTTTTGCACTTGGGAGCTTTCTTAGGATCAAAATGAACATACAAGAAATCCAAGACAGTAATTCGATTTAACACATATTTCAATATTTCAAAAATTTGTAGTGTGTCCAATTTTGATCCCCCATATATCTTGAATTTTTGTGAGTTCATTTGGATTCCAAGGAAGCCCTTAAGTGCCAAAAAAATTTTTTATGTTTCCACAGGCGAAAAAAAATAAAAGTTAATTATAGGGTTATGTTAAGACATAATTATCCCGTGCAGAATATTATCTTAAAATCTAAAAAAAAAATGAAGACTCTAGAGACCCACAAAAATGTTTAAAAAAAAAGTAAATTCAAAAAAACTTTTAAGCTCTGCAGATGATAATTTTTTAAACCCTATTTTTCTCGCGCGCGTTACCTAGATTTACAATGATAGCCTTCACATTAAGTACACTTGGCGAGGCTCCCAATGCACTACTTTTAGGCATGGTATTGTTTGAAACATCCCGGTAAGAAGAGAAGGATAGAGAAAAATTAATATTTTCAGATATAAACGAAAGAGTGAGCATTATTTAATTTTTTTGAATGTGCTAATTTTCCATCGGGAGAAGTGCCCAACGAAAGAATAGGTTTATCTACGAAACCAATTCTTTTCTATTTCCTTAACGATTGCCACTTGTGTTGTGTTCCATGCAGGCGAACATATTTTCCATTTTTTAAATTCCTCTTAATGCAGTAGACACACCTCTCATGGTTATTTTCAATTCCACACTTACATGCTGTATTTTCGATTAATTTAATTCTTTCTAATCCGGCCACAAAATGTGTGCGCTTACATGGTTTCTATTCCTCCGTGTACAACATAAGTTTGGAAATTTCAATTTTTTTTGTCATGGTTATTTTTAATTTCATTTTCGATTATTTTAATTCCTTCTAATCTGTCCACAAAATATCTGCACTTGCATATTTTCTATTCGTTTTTGTGGAATATAAGTTTGGAAATTTCAATTTTTTTTTCTACCATAACGATGGAGTGATTGTAATAATAATATTTTATATTGTCTTAACCCTAAAAACGATTTCAGATGTTTAGCAGTCAAGTTGAAAAAATTTAACCTAAACCAAAAATTCAAAGTCAAACAAACAAAATGGTAAGCAGAATATTAAAAAAATTTGGATTTCGACTATGCTGGAACAATATTACTACAATGTTATATAGATCGTTTTCTTGACTCAGTATACTTTTTTTGTGTGGCTGTGCAATCCATGCAAATTTGCACAGCAGTAGTGCGTGTTCCAAGACAGATTTCATATGAAATCAGTCAAAATATGTTTCTGTTCGATAGATTAATAAAAAAATGTTCACATAAATTACCCAAATACAATACTTATTTATTTAAAAAATGCATTTATTTCAATTCACAGTTTCACCTTAAAAGTTACATTATTCTATTCCTTTCTATTCTTTCTTTGACATTTCTCCACTTTTTAATTCCTTCCAATACGCTTTCATTAAATTTTTCTGAGTGGATTAAAAAGACTAGCTTTTGCGTTTTCAAAGTGACATTATTCTCTTTCTTTCTATTCTTTCTTTTGCATTCCTCCATTTTTTAATTCCTCCCAATACACTTCCATTAAATTTTTATAAGTCAATTAAAAGGAATAGGTTTTGCTTTTTTTTTCTACTCGTTGATGGAACTTTCGATGAAGGAAAATTCACGTATTAATGGGAATTCAGATTCTGAATTTTTTCAAATTCTTCTCTTCTTACCGAGATTGTTTTTCTTTACACATACGTGCGAAACCCTTGATTGGCCACCGTTTATATGCATCGAAAATGCTTTCACCGGTGAGGAAAATGCTATCCATGGTTACTGAAATATTTTGCTCACCACTTTGACTGCTAGTGCCATCTAGCGTCGTAAATGGTTACTATGATGACATCGTGTTCGGTCAGTAAGGTTTTATTCGATGTCTGTAAACGGTAGACAAACTCAGGTTTTGCATTGAAATTTGTAAAGAAAAATATTACTCGATACACGAGGCCTCACGGGCAGGCCTTCTAATTTATGCTAGGCCTTCACACTCGAAGTGAGCAAACCGCCCATTTGGCGTCTCATATTGAAATATACTATTTTTCCACCAACCCTACAGGGGATATCCCTGGGATATCCAAACTTTCCCCTTGTAGGTTAACCCGGGACATAAATGGGATCAAAAATTAAATTAAAAATTTAAATTCTTTCGCCCTTATTTTTTAAAATATTAGAAAAATAATCTAAATTGCCAACAACCGTGCTTTAATTTTACCCATTGTACTACAATCACTCTCGTTTCTCGCCGTAACATCTTTATTCGGAGTAAAAATTAATTTTTAAAAATCACGTGTAAACAAGAGGAATTCATCCAAAAGCGATTGCCATTTTTATGCAACATACAGTCCGCACCGGCCCCGAATACAGTTGTTTGAGTAGGGGTGGGATTCTAATGTGTATTTGGACCGTACGTCACCTGTCAATTCCTACCTCCCACCATCTCCAAACAACACTCCACAAAATTTTCTTTCAGATGAGTAAGAGGTGAGTTTTTGGGGGTTTTATGTATATATTCAGGATTGGAACATAGTTTGGAGTCTACCGAAGATAAGGTCTGTGATTTTGTTCTATTTGAACATTTCTGGCTCAGCGAAATTTTACTGTTTACGAGGAAGTAATTACTTGGATTTTTGGTTTACAATAGATTACATGGAGATTGTTTAGTAGGATGGGCTGAAAAAAGTTAATTTTCGTGCGATCGATTTCTAAAAGCAAAAAATTGTTAGTTCTTGATGGGATATCTTGTACCTCCTGGAGCGTGTTGAGAATGGAAAAAAATTAATTTATGCGTTAAATATATGAAAAAATGAATTCTCACAGTCACTGATTTTTTATATATATATGTAGAACTATATTTGTAAAGAACTTATGGAAGTACCTATTTGATATCAAAAATATATTATAAATCAAAGTATGACCAACATTTTTGTTTTCAATTTGTGTTTTATATTTTTTGAATTCCGCGCATAAAATTATCATAAAAAAAGTTGTATTGTATTGCTGAAAAAAGAGACGGTTACATAAGGAAGAATTTATATAATTCTCTGCGCGGAATTCAATAAAAATAAAATTGAAAATAAAATTTTGTCCTATTTTTTCCTATTTTAAATTTTCTAAATATTAAATAGCTACTTCCATAAATTCTTCATGTGTTAGTCTTGAAGACCAAGTTTCGCATCATTTATCCCTTGATGTAGGCATATTTTTGTTGGAATTATAATTTCCCTGCGTGTCGATGATGTTAACAATGATGTTCTCAGGATCAGCAGTATTGTCCTAAATCCTCGTACATTTTGGCAATAAACTGTGTGAAAAGATGGTAAGATACTTAATCCTGGTTTACTGTTGATCCGTTTTTTGCTGGATTTGAGGTTTGAATATCAACAATTTTGGGAACACCGTTAAAAAATCTGATAGTTTCATAGTTGAACTATAATTTTTGATATCCTAGAGTTCTGTTTGTAACTTTTTTAAATTATGCATTTGTTGTTGCGTTTGGTCTACATGAAAGGGAATTGGGGCATCAGATTTCAATTTTTGTCGAGTTGACGTTCCAGAAATTCAGCAGCAAGGTCGTCAAAATATAAAATTTTGTCTTTATTTGTTCCACAGATTAGTCAGTAGCTTTTTTGAGATCAGAAACGACACCTAGTTTGGCAGACAGTTTTTTCATGTTCTTATTGATATCATCTTTCTTTTTTGTCAGTTCTGCCTTTATCGCAACAAGATGTTTTTTAAAATAGTTTAGTCATCAGTGCTTCCAATGCCTCGTTGGTTATCATGGCGGGTTGGGAGAAGAATCTGGATGGCGGGCATCATTTAGGGACATCTCCTTTTACGACTTTCTGTCTATTATACAACACACTTCATTCCTGCGAGCGGGAGCAATTTGTCGCTTCTAAGCACGATGTTTATGATGCGATTAGTACAGCTTCATTTGTTCAAACACTTTTCCTTCTAATTTATACTCAATATCGCCTCAAAATTGATTCCCGAGGGATCCAAACTTAGATAGAAGGCCCACTCAAACTCGGACCCGAGTTTGCCAAAATTTGAAGCATCTTAAAAACACAAAAGTCAAAAACTTGTAAAGCGAGCTAAGCGCCACATACATTGAGCATAACCTTTCATAGTACCGATTTACGAAGTTTCAAAAAAATGGTTTATTCTGTTTATATGAGAAGAACTTTAATAACATTAAGAGTACTACAATACTGTATCTGATATATCTTTTCGTCTTCGAGACGTTATTATTGTTATTGTTTATATTGCTCATATGAGAACATCTTTTTTAATATTCGGAATACAGCAGTACCGTATGTGATGTAAATATTCACATTTTCGAGTCGCTATGAATGATCTACTTGATAGAAAAGTAGTTTCAATATTGACATAACAGGACTAGTGACAGCCGAGACAAAGTCAAAACACGATAGACCTTGTTTTGAAGACACAAAATGAAGTTGGTTTGAATCTTGATATGGAACACTAATTTGAACTCTAACTCCCCCTCGAATATAGCGAGCCTTTCGTCTTCCAAAGATTCCATGCCAAGTAAATGTAAAAACTTCCCAGGTTTCATTCGTGGTAGTCCTTTTGTGAAAATATCCGCAATCATTTCTGTAGAAGCTAAGTGTTTCTCCTTGATGTAACGCTTGCTTAAGATATTTCGGATACAATGATATCTAATATCTATATGTTTTGTTTTAGGATGAAACATCCTATTTTCAGCCAAGAATTGGGCTCCAATGTTGTCATTAGCCAATAGGATATTAGAAAATTCCTTGAAACCAAGCTCCAGAGGGAATTCACGCAGAAAACAGGCCTCTTTGGTAGCCTCGGTCAAAGCCATATATTCTGCTTTAGTTGAGGATAGTGTAACAGTACGTTGTTTTCTAGCTTCCCAAGTTACTGCAGTACCAGTTAAAATAAAATTGAACATAAAAGTAAAAACTTCTGTCCACAATGCAGCTACCCTAATCAGCATCTACATATCCTGTAAGGTCCTTTGAATTCTTCTTGTAGGTTAATTGCATGTCAATGGTTCTTTTAAGATAACGGAGAACTCGTTTCGCTGCCGTCCAATGTTTCTCTTCATGACATGTATTAAATTAGCTTAAGTTGCTAACAGCAAATGATATATCTGGTCGAGTAGCCGTTGCCAGATAGTTCAATGCACCTATAAGTTCTTGATAGGGTCTTGCTTTTTCTGCTTGAGTGGTTTTCTTCTCGCCTTTTGTTAATTTGACGTTTTGATCCACTGGTGTTGTGATGGAATTTGAATCATTCATGTTGAAAAGTTTCAGTATATCCCGGATGTATCCTTTTTGAGATATACTTATACAGTTCTTTCCTTGTGAAATCTCAATGCCTAGGCAAAAATGAGCTTCTCCCACGTCGTTAACACCAAAAGTCCCTGTTAACTTCTTCTGTATAAATTCAAGATTGGATAGGCTCTTGTAGGCGGTGAGGATATCATCCACATAGATAAGAACTAGTAGGATTTATCCCCCTCGTTGCATAGAATATACGCAAGGATCAGCATTCACTGGTTTTAATCCAATACTTTTAAGATGTTCATCAAAACGCTTATGCCATTGGTGACCTGCTTGTTTTAAACCATAGAGGGATCTTTGCAATGAACATACCTTATTTCCCCCTTGAAGATCCTTGAGCATCTGCTTTGCATTTTCTCCAGTTTTATCGTCTTGTTTTCTTGACAAAATTTGTTCTAAGGACTCCTCTAGGAGTTTGGGTACTTCCATGAAAATTTCCTCTTCAATTTGACCATTCAAATATGCTAAAGTGATGTCTAATTGATGAATTTTTAATTCTTCTCGAACAGCCAGTGCCAAAAGCAACCTAACTGAACCTAGACGAGCCACTGGAGCAAAAGTATCGTTGAAATCTATACCTGGGCGTTGGGTAAATCCCTGTGCAACGACTCGAGCCTTCCTCCTTTCGATACTACCATCAGGGTTGTATTTATTTCGGAGTATTGTTCTGCATCCTTTGACATTTAGGTTCTTGGGTCTTTCCATGATTTTCCAGGTGTTGTGTTTCAGAAGAGACTTTATTTCTTCAGTGATCGCATCTTTCCAAGATTCCAAATCTGGTCCACTTAGAGCCAGTTTCCAAGGAATTTCTATGGCTATATTTGCGTAATCTTCAACGATGTTCATGAGAACACAATTTTCTCGTTCCCTTTCCATGTCGTCTCTTATATTTCCTATTTCTTCTTGAGGTCGTACCATCGAGTAGTGCTTCTTAGGACATCCTTTGTTTTCAGTTCTAAGGATTTTTGTTCTTCCTGGGCCCCTTCTTAGATTTACTTCCGCTTCAGGAAGTCCCTCCTCTTCTAGTGGATTCTGTTTTTCTTCTATAGGAGGCATATTATATCTCTTGTAGTGACTACTCTTTAATCGGTTGGCAACCATACTCGGCAACCTTTGGAATCTTCAATGTAACCCAGAAAAATGCATTTCTTACCAGGAGGATCCATTTTTCCTCTCGATATATCTTTGTCAAGGACTACTGCCTTTTCTCCAAAGATTCGTAAGTGTTTTAGGTCAGGGAGATGTCCTGTCCATTTTTCGAATGGGGTTCTTCCGTCAAGTGCTTTTGTAGGACATCGGTTCCTGACGTAGTTTGCTGTAAGAATAGCTTCAGCCCAGAAAAATGGTGGGAGACCTGATTGTAGGAGCATGCAACGTGCAATTTCTACAAGATTTAGATTTTTTCTTTCGGTAATTCCATTTTGTTGCGGCGTATGAGGTACAGTAGGGCGACGCTTGATGCCTTCTTGTTTCAGGAACCAATCAAACTCCTTGCTAAGAGACTCCCCTCCGTTGTCAGTTTGAAAACATTTGATTTGAACACCTTTCTGCTTTTCTAAAAAACTTTTATATTCTTTAGAAACTTGAAGAGTATCGCTTTTCTTACGTAAAAATATAATTTCATGCCATCGTGAACTATCGTCAATAAAAGTGATAAAATATTTAGCTTTTCCCTTGGATTCTGTTCGCATTGGACCACACAGATCCGAATGCACAATTTCTAGGATTTTTGTACATTTATTTGAATGTTTTGGAAAAGGAAGAGAAGTAATCTTACCCTGCAGGTAAATTTCGCATGGTGGAATAGAAGATTCATTTTTCCACGTCATTCCGGTTGCGACTTCGTTTTTCTTCATTTGAAAAAGATCGTGTTGATTCAAGTGGCCTACTCGTTCATGCCAAATCATTGCTTGCGTTTTCCCAAGATCATTTGATGCCATGCATGTTCCTTCTTCATTTCTTTCTCTTATATAATACAAATCTCCCATCCTGTCAGCAACCATTTTCACTTTTCCGTTTACATCTTTCACAACAGCAATTTTCTTCTTAAAAGTAACTTCGTGATCTGTATCAGTTATCTTTGCGATGGACATAAGGTTTGTCCGAAGATCAGGTACAAATAATGTATTATCTAAACGTATAACTTTTTCTTTTTTCCCGTCTGGAACCACTATTATAACGGTACCTTTCGCTCTCACGGCAGTAGAAGTATCACTAGCGAGGTGTAGTTTTTTGTGTGGCGTATTTTCGAAATTTATCTAAATATTTTCATCCTTACATAGATGTGAAGTGCATCCACTATCAAGACACCACTTTTCCTTCTTTGAGTCGATTCCTGCGCCAAGTGCAATAGATTCTTCTGCTGATACTAGAAAAGCTTCATCCTCAGCAATGGAGGACTTTTCTTTCTTCTCTGGACAATGAGCAGCCTTATGACCAGTTCCTCTGCATCGATGACACTGAAACTTAAATGGTTTTTTAGAATCACATGTTATTTTATTTTCTGGTTTCTTATTATTAAACTTCTTTCTAAATTCTCCCCGTGCTAACATAGCACTTTGATCACTTTCCTTGGCTTTTTATTTCCTGGTGTCGATTTCATCAAGGATTTTCTGCTTCAGAGTTTCTGGATCTGGTAATTGAGTCTGAGCAACGATGCCACATCGAAGGTTATCGTAGCTTTCAGGAAGGCTGAGTAAAAGCATAATTGATTGCTCATTTCCAAACTGAAAATCTAATTCCGATGATTCCAAAAAATTAACTCATTTGCTCAGAAATATCACCCGATGCATCCATCTTGTACGACGTCAAGTGTTTCCACAGAGTGAATTTTCTCGCCGGTGCCCTTGATTTGTAGATCGTTTCCAGTTTTAACCAAATATCCTCGAAGTTTCACAACATCTTATGTTTTTTAATTCCTTTGAGCTGTCAATCCATGCTTCCACTACAGCCGCATTTGCTTCCGTATCTTCCGGTTTTGTTTTCTTCCTGTTCATGTACGCAAACGTTCCATTTTTGGTTAATACGGCTTGAGCTTTTATTTTCCATGTATCGTAACTGTCCTTCGTCAACGTTTCCAAACGTGCAGAGTTCGCAGATGATTCCATATTTTTCATTTAACTGTCAGGTGTAGAAGTTCCACTCAGTTCCGAAAAATACAACTCACGAACTTTTTTATTTTCGTTTTCGGTTTATATAATACACAAGCCATCAGGGCCCATAACCTGATAGAAAAGTAGTTCCAATATTATAAGCTTAATTGAATAAGCAGAGTATTTTTAACAACCGAACCTTTATTATTCACAAATAATAAGTTGACATAAGAGGACTACTGACAACCGAGGCAAAGACATAACACGATAGACCTTGTTTTGAAGACGCAACATGAAGTTGGTTTGAATATTGATATGGAACACTAATTTGAACTCTAACACTACTGTCCTATTTAAGAACTTTTTAGGACTTTTCATGGTCTATCAATAGCGATTCATAAAATTCAAAAAATTATTTTTTTTTTTATGTATGGAAAACTTATTTAATATTTGAAATATAAGCCTACTGTCACTTAAAAAATTATTTGTTGTGACAAGATGCATAGATTGAGTTTTCGATAGTCTCTTTTGATTTTCTGCAAATGATATTTTCGGTATAAGATAGAAACATCAACTGGATGAAATAAGTGTCAGTTTTTTTGTTATTAAATATTTGTCAACGTGAAAAACATTCTTTTCATAAACTACCATTCAATAGGGCTACAATTTTCCAATGTTTCAGTCTAATCGGAGAAATTTAATTTTTTGAGAAATAATGCTCCATATATTATATATTTAAATAGTAGTAGAAATCATTTATAACAGTAACGTCTAATGATTACACATTAAAATTACAATGATTTGGAAATATTTTTTAATGATAATAAACTAAAATATGTACAGAAAGCAATCTTGAATAGTAAAAAATCATAATATTATATAACTTATTTAAATTTAATGACAATTTAGGATGCATAGGAAGTTTTTTATTGCTGTGTGGCTTTTGGAGGATAATTCGACGCCTCCATTTAATATGAGTCTATTTGCTGACAGCGCCGAGTATGAGACTATTCCCTATACTTATGCCTACATAATATACAGCGAAAAGTCTCATACATGTCGCTGTCAGCAAACAGACACGAAAAAATAATAATATAAGCTACTTGTCGATAGCATCACATTACTTTACTCACTGACAAAATGTAATTATAATAAAAGTGTTTTTTTTTTTTAGACATCATCACACTTTATGACATAGATATTCCGTTGTTTTCAATTTATGAAAATGTTGTTTCTATATAAATTGAGAAACCATTTGTGTCAAACTGTAAATAATCGTGATAAATAAATTTGCAGAACTATCTTAATAGTTCAGCAATTCAGATAGCTCACGCAAAAAAAGGTTTTTATCAAAAATCAATTTTCTTTTCGTTTCATGACGGTCCCATCGATTTCAATATATAGCCAAATTTTGCACGGGAAGTGCGTCACACAGATTTCAACTGGTTAAACAAATTGTTTACTTTTTCAAAATAATGGATCATGAGTTAAAATTTTTTTTATACAATTCTGAAAAAATACCGTACGTGCCTCACATTTTTCGTGGAAATTTTCTATTGATCTTAATAATCAGAATTAGGGGTCAATGATAATAATCATAATCAGTGTCAATGATCGGCGTATTAAAACTCAAATGTAAATTGAAACACATTAGGTACATCTCATAAAAATTTAGCTTGACAAATAACGATTTATGTACTTTCAAACACTGCTTTGTATTTTATAGGTAAATTTTATGAAGACCTACTTGCTTGAAGGGAAGAAAAAAGAAGTTGGAAAACGGTACCACTCCTTTCCTACACAAAAGTTGACGTTGACATCTTGTGGGACCAGACCCTCCATTCCCAGTTTATTAGCTTCCATCATTACTTCTATGGGCGCATAGTAGCCTTTCATAAAACAATAAATTTAAAATTACTAACATAGAGCTTTTAATATCTCTAAATTGTTTTTTAATATCTGTTTTACCTCTATACAGTGCGAATGATCTTGACAATCCAAAAAGTCCACATATGACAATAGCCAAACAAGTGATATATGGGGTAAATTGCAAATAGTGAGTATTTCGCTCTTGATCTGATAATGGTTTTATCTTAGTTCTAATAAAAAAGTACAATTTTTGTAGATTATCTAGAGATATTGCCCCAGCCAAACAAATCATCGGGTAAATCGGAAAAAGAAAGCGCTCTTCCTGAAAATAAAAATATTATTATTAAATATTTAGTCATTAGGATTGCACATTAGAAATCTGTAAATCTCACTTTGTGTCGTTGTATAAAGAAGACAAGAATCCATAGAAAAAGTGGAGCCAATGAATACGCATATGGCAAACACAAGTAATGACGAGGTTTAGCGGGCACGAGAGCCCACGCGAAAATCTAAAAGAAACATATTTTTATTAAGTTAGTACGTAATCATTGATAAATTACTAAAAGGATCATTAACAATCATGATTAATTCAAATCCCTCTTACCAATAAAACCGGAGCGAGTAAAGCTCCTATAAATACGAAATTGAAGTTTAGAAATCCATTGAAAAAGTAAAACGTAAAAGGTTCAGTTCCATAAATATTTGGTCCGTGATCAGTGAAAATATTGTACATAACAATATTAAGTGGGGCTATAACTAGTTTTCCAAAATGCACTGAATCGATCCAGACCATTGGAATCAATATGACTATCGCAGACAATAAAGTCCATTTGAAAAATTTAGTCCATTCTCTTCGGTGAACTAACATTTCAATGGCGATCGGAAGTCTACATTGGAAAAATTCTTGATCAATTAAAATGGTATTAATTCCAAAAAATATTAAGTTAATTCAATCACATATTACGGGCCATCCAAAAAATACGCAATGCCTTTTTCTGCCAATTTTCACCCCCTCCCCGCCCCCTTAGTAATTTGATTTTTGTAGTAACTGTATGTAACCTTTATACTAGCGTAACACTAGAGTGACCCCCACCTACTATCTGTTTCAAAAATCCTGGCCCCTCTACAAATCACTGAATAACTTAATCAACAAAAAAAAACTTAAAAAATGGAAAAACATTTTGTCAATCCTCATTTCATTACGAATAAGTACAATATCATTTGATCGCGATGCGTCTATAACTTTCGATGCAAATTTGCAGTGAAGGTGAAAGAACGCGGTGAAAAGCACCTTTTGTAACTTGGTCAACTTTCGACCGTTGTATTTCGTGAAAAAATGCATGAATTCTTTTGAAAAAAAATCGAGTAGTTACCTTGAAGTTTTATTTATGAGGTCGTTTTCGAAAAATTCGAAAATATTTATAATTTTGGTGTCGGCAGTAAATAAAAGCGAAGGATGCTAAATCAGCTTCTAATCAAGCTGGAAGGCTCTACTGAGGCCTACAATTTTAAAAAAAAATGAACAAATTCAATGGTGGATTTTTAAAATTTGTTAATTACATCAATAACACGCTATTGCATATTATTTTTTTCTGTTTTTTTTTCTGCGGTAGTCGACCTCAATTGTAATCGATACGTTGAAGGGGTTGCCGTCCACTATTGTCAAAGTCGGTTGACCCACGCGCATATTCTACCAGATGTACGAAAGTTGAACAAAAAAAAGGACACTTTATGAGTATAAGAGTATCATCGACTTCTTTTGTGCCTCCAGTCAAAAAAAAAAACGGAAAACCATAATGTGCGATAGCGTTTTATTGATGTAATTAACTGTTTTTAACAACCCACCATTGAATTTTTTTGGGGAAATTTTGAGCCTCAGTAAAGCCTTCCAGCTTGATTAGAAGCTGAGTTAACATCCTTCTTTTTTATTTACTGCCGACACCAAAGTTAGAAATATTTTCAAATTTTTCGAAAATGTACTCATAAATAAAACTTCAAGGTAACTACTCGATTTTTTGCAAAAGAATGCATGCATTTTCCACGAAATACAACGATCGAAAGTTGACCAAGTTATAAAAGGTGTTTTTAACCACGTTTTTTCACCTTCACTGCAAATTTGCAACGAAAGTTATGGACGCATCGCGATCAAATGATATTGTACTTATTCGTAATGGAATGAGGATTGACAAGATGTTTTTCCTTTTTTTAAGCGATTTTTTTTATAGAGTTATTCAATGATTTGTAGAGGGGCCAGGATTTTTGAAACAGATAGTAGATTTCTAAAGAGTTTAAATGCTCGGAGAAATTCTCACGAGCATGAGAATATGCTCGAGAATATGCCTGGCCTTTACGTGCTTTGAGAAATTAATGAATATTTATAAGAATTTTGAATTAGGATTCAAAAAATCGTATTTTCTATGTTTATTATTAATAATTACATTATTTAAATTTCGCGGGAATACGTATCGCTTAAAATTGGAAAGGGAGCTAAATTTAAATGATAAAAAAAGTCAAAGTAATGAAAAACATATTATTCGCAATTAACCTAGAAGAATAATAATGTTAATGCAAAAAAAATTGTTTTTAAATATATTTTAAACACTTCTTACTTGTGTTTTCAAGTCAAAAAAATAAATATGAAACCAAAGAAATGAAATTTTAACTAAAGTGAACAATCTTCAAGGAAAAATATGAATATTTAACCAATTGAAGTCGGTTCCAAAAGTCGAGGCCCCTCACTTTTTTTTATTAAAACTCGCACAAAAACGATCTCTGAAATGTCTAATAAAAAGCACCTGGAAGCTTTAGGTCTTCCGAATGCAGCGATATGTTCACTTTTGTCCTAAAAAATTGTTTGCAATAGATAGAGTGCAAAACGTCCCAAAAAACAGGGTTTTTCGGCATCCTTTTTCAAGGATCCACTTTGACCTGTTCCCAGAAGGAGGGCGACGTTAGGAAAAATCTGAAAAAATTCACAGGAAGACCTAAAGCTTCCCGATGCTTTTTATTAGACATTTCAGAGATTTTTTTGTGCGAGTTTCAATAAAAAAAATGAGGGGCGTCGACTTTTGGACCCGACTTTAGTTAGTTGATTTTTCAACCTAAAAGATTAATTTTCTACCAAAAAAGACATTTTCAACAAAGTGCATCAATTTTCATCTAAAAAAGATCAATTTTTAACAAAAATTAGAATAGTTAAAATGTTAGAAAAATAAATGTTCAAGTAAAAAAAAAAACGAATTTTCATAAAAATTGTTTCTTTTTTCATCCTGAAAAATGATTTTTTAACCAAAAATAGAAGAATTAAATTTTCAGTTAAAACAATCAATTCTCAACCAAAAAAATGAATTCCCAACAAAATATTCCATTTTAGTCCCAAAATGTGAATTTTCTACCAAGAAAGATACAGTTTCAATAAAATATATAAATTTTCAACTAAAAAAGATAAATTTATAAACCAGAAATAGAATGACTGAAGTAGCAGTTAAAAAAGTAATTTTTAAAAACCAAAAAACGAGTTGTCAGCCAAATTAATTCATTTTCAACTAAAAATATAAATTTTCAAGCAAAAATGGAATAGTTACATTTTCAGTTTAAAAAATTAATTTTCAACTGAAAAGATACGAATTTTCAACCAAAAATGTGAATTTTTGACCAAAAAGTGGAATTTTCAACACAAAAGATGAATTTTTTATCAAAAAAAAAAAAAAAAAAACTCATTTCACTGGTCAACAAAATCTGACCTACGTGCTCTGGAATGAGATATGTCATTTTCAGAGTAGTTTTTTGTGCTGAATCCGATTCTGGCCTCCATTTCTCTCCAGCACGACAGGTTTTCGAGATTTTTTAAATCAAAATTTTGTTTGAAAAATCACAAATCATGAGATAAAATGTTGTAAAAAATTGTTTCAATGAAAAGCAATATATGATTTCAATACATTTTTTAATGCATTGCTTTGAATACTGTTAACACTGATAAAATGAAAAACTTTGTGAATAATGTGAAATTTGCAGATATTGAAGATTGTGATGCAATAAAATACTAGACACAGTACAATGATTCGCTTCAAGTACGTATGAGCCGTCAAACTGGCAACTCGGTAGGAAGAAACAACTTCTCTGCCATGTATCTTTTGAAAGATGATAGCCTGAACCCTGATTTTTGTTTTTAATTTCTCTTTTTCACGTTTTTTATCAGTTTTTCTAGGTTATCTCGGCAACCGTACAAGATATCGAAAAAACAAGCCCACCGTTAGATTCGGCATTAAAAAATGCATTGAAATCATATATTGCTTTTCTTTACCCGAATCGGGTAGTGTCACGCCTACCCTGAAAGGGAAATGGCGTAATGGTATACATTGAAAAGATTTTTTTACAACATTTTATCTCATGATTCGTGATTTTTCAAAAAAAAAATTTGATTCAAAAAATCTCGAAAACCTGACGTGCTGGAGTGAAATGGAGGCCAGATTCGGATTCAGCACAAAAAACTACTCCGGAAATGAAATATCTCATTCCATGAGCAAATAGGTCACATTTTATTGAAAATAGTTTGTTTTTTTCAACCAAATAAATGAATTCTTAAACAAAATATAATTGTTAAATTTTCTACAAAACAGATAACTTTTTAACGAAAAAGATTACATTTCTATCAAAAAAGGTAAATTTTTCACAAAAAACGGAATAGTTAAAGTGAATTTTTAACTAAAATGATGAACCTTCAACAAAAAAAAATTTAATTTTTAACCAAATACATGAATTGTCAACTACAACGATACATTTTTTACCAAAAAAGAAACGATTTTTCAACCAAATAGTTAAAATTTCAACCAAAGAAATTAATTTTTAACCAAAAAGATGAAGTTTCAACTAATGACAGAACTCTTCTATCAAAAAAAGACGGATTTTCAATTTTCAATCAATAAGATGAATTTTCTATCCAAATAGATGAATTTTTAACAAAGGACATGCATTTTCAAACAAGTATTTGAATTTTTAAAGGTATTTTCAATCTAAAAGATGGATTAGTAACCAAGAAGATTAAATATTCTCCCACAAAATTTAAATTTGCAATAAAATACAGGAATTTTAAACCAAATATTTGAAATTTTAACTTACGAAGATAAATTTTGAACCAAACTTGTCCGAGTTCAATTTTGAGTTGAAACAATTAACTTTCAACTAGATAACATAATTTTTAACAAAATAATTAGATTTTGAGCAAAAAAAAAAGTGTTTTCAACTAAAATGATGAATCATTAACCAAATCAATGAATTTTTAACAAAGTAGTTTCACTTCCGACTTAGTAGTTGAATTTTAAACCAAAAAAGATCAATTCTCAGCGAAAAACGTGATACCTGACATTTCAACCAAAAAGGATTTTAATTTTATACCAAAAATAGTTGAATTCAACCAAAAAACTGGAATTACCTGACCTGTAGCAACTCTGTAATTGAAAAAATGTATGTTCATTTCACTCTACAATGTTTTGGTAAAAATATATGTATTAATTGTGATTTATATTTGTTCAAACAATACATGATTTACATTCTCTTAAATGCTCTATGAATGCTCTGTTGGAGCCTAAATGCTGAGCATATTCTTGAGACCATTTGCTCAAGATAAATTCTTGGGCATTTAAGAACTGTACCCCCACCACCCCCTATAGGCATTAAGTATTGTTTGAATAGTCACTTAAGGAAACATTTTTCAGAGCGCCTAGAACAGTGAAGTTTATTTGAATTTTATATACGAACCCCAGTAATACGGCGAAAGGCCAGCCGATTAAAGCAGACACTGCAGTTGCAAATATGGCCAATTCATATTTACGAGCGTACCAGGCTGATATTGCAACAGTACATAAGTACCTGGAAATATGTTGTTTTTTTCAACTTTAAACATTGTTGTGCAGAAACTCGTTACAAGTGACTAAGTTACTAAAAAAGTTACGTTGTTTGCAACTTTTGAAGTGACTTACTTGTTTAGGAACTTTACTTGTAACATAGTTACTATTCTCGAAGTAAAATGTACCTTAAAACTTACGAAGCTTCTAGTCGTCCAGCTTTTCCGGCGAATAGCCCAGGCGAGACAGACATAACCCCTCTACCTTTTCCAGCTCCATAATCAAGTTTGCAAGATTTCGGCTATTCGTCCTGAAAAGCTGGACGATGCCCTTAATTTTAGTTACTGTTTCATTACTTTTTATTTTTTTTTTCTATAGTCCGGGAGCTGACAACATTTTTCATGTAACATTTGCTACTGGGCGCAGCATATTTAGTTGAGCAATTGTTAAAAAAATGATGACTTTTAAACGATTTTCTACCGTCTGGTTATTTGAGAACCAATTATTTTGACGATCAAAATGGAAAATGGATTTAACACAACAATTTACTTGCCCGACTGTGTTGGTGGTTGCAAAGACTTGTTAAAGCAAAAAAAAAAGAAAGGGTCAAAAGCGTTTCGATTACACAGGCATACAAAAAAAGTGTGCGGAATCAAAAAAGCGAACTATATAGCACTGTAGTACTGGCCTAGCATAGTCAAAATCTGCATTGATTGGAATTTTCTGCTCACCAGCTTTTTTTTTATTCGAGTTTAAATTTCTAGTTTAGGTCAAATTATTCCAAGTAGGCCACCTAAAATCGAAAGTGCTTTTTTTTGCTGTAAAATTAATTTTTCAATAGTCCTTATGTTCGAAACAATTTTTCCCACGCTTTGGTCACAAAAAAAATTTGTTTGCAAAAGTTATTAACAATGAAAATTTAATGTGACAACATGATCAACATTTTTCTCGTGAACGGCTAAACGGATTTTGATGATTCTTACTATTTTGATATTAACAAATTCTCCACATTGACAATTCTCAAATTATGAAACTTGCGAGTGTTTACTTTTCTTTATAAATTATAAATTTATCAAGTCGAAAAGCAATAAATTTCAAAACTAATAAATTTACAATTCTGCAACTTAAAACTGGACACTCTGCAAATTTATTTACAAATTTTAAGCTTATCCAGTCGCCCAACAATAAATTGCAATGTTACCAACTTTTCCACATCGCCAATTCCAAAATTGCAAAACTGGCAAGTGCTTACTTTTCTTTCTAAATTATAAATTTATCAAGTCACCAAGCAATAAATTTCTAAACTACGAAGTTTCCAATTCTGAAATTTTAAAACTGGGCCCTCTGCAAATTTATTTATAAATTCTAAGTTTATCAAGTAGACAAACTATATATTTCGATATTACCAAATTTTCCACATTGGCAATTCCAAAACTACAAAAATGGCGAGTGTTCACTTTTCTTCATAAATTGAGCACGTCAGAGCAAAAGAAAGACTCTTTAGAGTCGCGAGGAAAAACGAGACAAGTACCTTTAGAAAGAGAAATTCTTACGCAGAATGCCTGAAGAGCAAGACAGCGCACCGCAGGGGCCCACTGGAAGCCACTGCCATCTATGAAAATGAAATTGGCTCCCAGTATTGAGGACACACAGGGACATAAACATGGCAGCCTTCTGCATCCATATCGCAAGTGCCTTGGCATGTTTTTGGCACACGGTTATGGAATATTTTGGGTACAGTCGCTGCAGCTCCGTTTTAAGATCTTGATACCTCTCCTCCTTTTCCTTCTCCTTAGCAGTGATGTTGTAGTCGGCCGGAGCCGAGGATTCAATCACGAATATAGTTCGTTTCTCGAAGTCCTGGAGAACGATATCAGGTCTCGTGTGTGCAATGAAGACTGCTATCCGAAAATCGTAGTTCCAGAAAATTTGGCACTTCTCGTTTTGGAAAATTGACTCTTATCCCCCCAGAGCATTCGGCAGGGCAGGGTCGTGGCCAACACTGTAAGAGCGACAAAGACGGTAGTAAAGCACTCTTAGGGCCGCATTAGATGGTAGTAAAGCACTCTTAGGGCCGCATTATGTCTGTAGAGATATATAGTGACATGTAGTTCACGCGCGAAAAGGACACTTGGATAGTATCTGCTCTAGGTACTCAGTGTGTGTGTCACGCTCTGTGTCTATCGCTGGAAACTTCTTTGTCCTGATCTGAGGAAAACAAAATTTTGCTCTTTCGACAAGGACTGATCTTCTACATTCCTATGAAAGTTCCCGTGCACTTTCTTGTCGAGGAGTTGTTGGCGGAATTTCTCAACCTCTGCTTTATGTACTTGGGCTTTTAGAATTAAGGCATCTAGATGGAGTAATCCACTATCCTTACTTCTGATGTTAAAATTCAGGCCAAGGGTCTCGGCCACTTGCTCCGCGGCTTTGTAAAGGAACGCCGAAAGCTCGTGATTCGCCCATGAAACTAACTCAAACGAGTAGAGTGGAACTGGGGCGGCAAGCATGTTAGTCGTAGATACCTTGTTCAACGCCGACAGATTGGAAGACCAAATCTGTCTAAGAAAACGCTTGTATCTGCTTCGGAGAGACTCCTTCACTGACGTTATGTCCTGAATGCGGCTCTGACGCATGCGTCGGTATGCATATGTCTCTCCAGTGTCAAGATGTCTAATAAACTCATATTCACAAGCTCAAGGTCACCAGGAACACCAGTAATTCGTCCTCGCTTCAGCTTACTCTTGGCACACTTGTCCAATCCAAAGTCTATATCAATCTCTCCTGCGTACCCCTCGACGATATTCGAAACACTCTGAAGTTGCTTTGAGCTAAAAGCATAGATCTTCAAGTCATTCATATAAAATACATGAGTGATCTTAATTTCGCGATGATTTTTGTCGCCCCAGAAGTACCCAGTAGAATTTCGCAATTCGAGAGATAGTGGAAGAAGTGTGATGCAAAAAAGTAGAGGGCTTATGGTGATAGTGAATCTAGTTTTCTAAATGAGCATCAATCTCTCTATGCATCTCACTATATGTGGATGAACCTTTATTATTTCCAACAGACAGATGAAAAGTTTATGACAGGTTGAATCGAAATCTGTCCGGTAGTCAATCCAGGCCATCGACAGAGCGCGCTGGTGGGTGGTTGCATCTTTGCAGACGCACCTGTCAATTAACAGGTTCTTCAAGCAGCCTGTTACACCTTTTTTCGAGCCACGTTGTTCGTACATCTATTTCCACACAGAGCCTGTCGTTTAGGACATCTGTAAAGATCTTGTACAGCGTATTCAAACAAGTTATTGGCCTGTAGTTCTCTGGGTTGGAAAAGTCGCCTTCCTTTGGTAGGAGTGTAGTGCGTCGTAACATCAGCTACAGCGGAATGGGCGTCTCCGACTTTGAATATGAGGTGAAAATCCATGCCAGATGTTGTTGTTTAGAATTAAACTTCTTCCACCAGAACTTCTTGATACCATCTGGTCCTGCAGCAGAAAAGTTCCTCCTGCCCCTAAGTGCTTTCCTTACCTCTTCAGCAGTGAATGATGAACATTCTTCCTCAGATATTATGAAATGGAATGTGGAAGCTTGGGTGGATTTTTGACAGAAACAGGGAGATCGCTGAAGAGGCGCGACGGGTCAGCGAGAAACTGTTGATTCTCGCTGACACACCCGTCCCTTTTCTGTATTCTCCTCCTTGCGTCAGATAACACTGTTATTTTGTCAACAATGTGCTGCTTATCCGCATCTTTGACTTGTTAAGTGTGTGATGGTATAACCTCAATTTGTGCGCGAACTTTCGGACCCTTTCCATAAACGGCCTACCAGATCTTATGTAGTCAATCACATATTATGATCGTCCGCTGGTTTTGTTTTACGGTTTGCATCCGCCAAAGTTCTCTCTGCATCATACACACCACAGTTGATGGTCCAGAGGTTGGACTCTTCAGGAGAATATCCACGAAGCGCGTCATCGAGTTCAGTCAGATCTTTGGGTTTAAAAGAAACTTGGATGTTGATGTTTCTCCTAGTCCTAAAGCATTTCTCTTTCTCTATTGGATGCCTACCCGTAGTTGGTCTCAGTGTCACC
The DNA here is from genome assembly GCA_932195095.1 of Andricus curvator. Classification (NCBI taxonomy): domain Eukaryota; kingdom Metazoa; phylum Arthropoda; class Insecta; order Hymenoptera; family Cynipidae; genus Andricus; species Andricus curvator. The sequence goes on along the minus strand of CAKNYM010049602.1, from coordinate 91,736 downwards.
TCTCTTTCTCTGTTGCTGGCTTATTCTGGCTGCGGTCGAGTAGCTCTAAGTGTTTCTTGCACCAAAGAGCATGAAATCGCGCCATGTAATCTTTTCGTTCAGGGGCCATACTAATATCGTAGAACTCCAGCAGGTCGTCCCTCAGTCGATCCGTCCCAAGTCTATGGTAGTCGGCATTATTACCCGACCCATTGTCGGGATCCGTGCACGTTCCATTATTTTAAACCGCACTTGCAACTATGTTAGGTGTTATCATTGTTGTTCTCGTGAGCAGCTGGGAAAAGGTTTCGTTCGCCCTTGCAGAGGTCCGAATGCGAGGGGTACCCTCGCATGCGGTATACTTTCGGTACAAGGGCCCTCTATTGGCTACCCGAGGACGCGTATGGTAGCCTGGTCAAAGGCTTTCCGTCTCGTTTCATAAAGAAACCGGGCTGAACCGATGTACTGCTTTGACGTTCAATATTCATTATACCAATTACATGACACTGTTCGCTGTGCAGTGCGCAAGTGAATGATTACATAAATAGTCCGACCTACGGTAACTAAAGGTGTCTGAATAAATACGTTTACCATAGTTAAGTTTGATATATAGAATCCATACACCATACTCCTTAATTGACTCGCGTGAATCATTCAAAGCTCAATATTGGAAGTTGCGCGGGCCATACAAAATATTCGCGTGGTATGTGAATACGAATCGCTTTGACTATGTCGTAACTTTTACATCATTGTGAAATATTCCTTAACGAAGAAACGCTCTGAATAAGTCGCGTTACTTTTACATCACCGCGAAATAGTTACCGAAGTACTAAGTTGTGAACAAAGTCCCTTCGGCTGAGACTTTCGGTCATTGTACAAGTCAATTTGCGGATAAAACCTGCTGCTTAAACTTTCGTGAAAAAGAACTAAGAAGTGGATTGGATACCTGTCATGAGCCTGACAAATAATTAGTCAGGCAGTGACGATTGTACTCAATATACTACCCTATCCAAAAACATGGACCCAATTTTGTATAGGTACATTACATTTTCTAACAACAAAAATCACCCTTTTCGAATCCTCTGAATTTCTGTTACATAACTTGTAACACAAGTAAAAAAAACCGGAACATTTGCAAAACCCAGCAAAATTGCTTACTTGAAAATTCGTTACCAAGATTTAAGTTACAAACAAAATTTTCTGAAAAGAAAAGTCACCCTCTTCGATACCTGTCAGAATTTCTGTTACATAACTTGTCACAAAAGTAACAAAAATCTGAGCATACGCGAAATCCAGCAAATTTATATTGTTGATAATTTGACACCAAGATTTAAGTATCAGTAATTTCAGTATTTTTGCTATATAACTTGTAACAAAAACATGAACATTCGCGAAACCCAGCAAAATTTTTTTGTTGAAAATTAGTTAGAAGGCCTAACATAAGATAAAACCTTAACGAACAAAAAGAATTTGCTTTTTTCGGTTCCTCTCAGAATTCCTCGCAAAAAATATATTGCAAAACTTGTAACAAAACTAAAAGAAGACGGAAAATTTGCGAAAACCAGCAAACTTGGTTTCTTGAAAATTTGTAAGCAAGCCTAACATAAGATAACAACTTTACCAACAAAAAAGTATCTTTTTTCGGTTACTCACAGAATTTATGTTACATAACTTGTAACAAACGTAACAAAAAACTGGAAATTCGAGAAAACCATCATAATTTCATTCTTTAAAATTTGTTACCAAGATGTAAAAAACAAAAACACATTTTCTATCACCAAAGGTCACCCTTTTTGATTCCTCTAAAAAATTAGGTGACATAACTTGTAACAAAACTAACAAAAACGTGAACATTCGCGAAACACAGGAACTTGCTTTCTTAAAATTTTAGAAACTAGCCTAACATAAGATAACACCTTTACAGACAAAAAAATTTCCTCTTTTCGATTCCCCGCAGAGTTTCTGTTACACAACTTGTAAAGAAGTAACAAAAAAGCGGAAAATTCGAGGAACCCAGCACAATTTCTTTCTTAAAAATTTGTTGACAATATTAAAAATAACAGAACACTTATTCTAACAACAAAAGCCACCCTTGTTCATCACTCTAAGAATTTCTGTTACATAACATTTGACATGATGATGGCAAAAATAGCCACTTCAGTCTGACGCCTTGAGAGTGCGTCTGCTTCTTTTTTAAGTTTTTTCCCTGGTGTAAATTGAATAACAGCGAGATAGACGCGAACAAGTGCCTCGGGTGAATTCGTGATGTGCTCCAGTGAAATAAATAGTGGGTTTATGTGGCCTATGTACGTCTTAGTCTGCGTCTTTCGGATTCTAACCTATAAAGCGGAGTCATAGGAGGGACAAGATGAACAATCTAGACACAGGAAAATACTTGCTGAGGGTGCAAGAGCAAAGTCATGGACGCAGTTTTCTGTCTTGGTTCTCAGACCCCGTACCACCCAGCTTGTGCGGATCGTAACGGCAAATTGGAAAACGGAGCATTCTCAAGGTGCGGTAAACAACAAAGGCCTCGCACACCCACGATGATAGAGCCTATCTCTGCTTCAGTCACAGCTCAAGACGTGGAAAGGATTATCTGCGCTGCCTTAGCTTCAATTACACAGCAACTTAACGAAGTCTCATTGTGCAAACATGCAATCGACTCGCTAACAACAAAATTTGACAATCTAACCTCAAAAAGCGGCAATGCGATAGTGAGGATCGATGATGCGGAGAAGGGCTTGGCAGATTTGTCAAACTGGATCGCACTAGTAGAAGGTACACTTTAACTTAAGTACCCATCGCTCTCCTCTTTAAGAGGTTGAGGAAACTCGCATGGTTTGGCACAGAATCTCTGAAATAGAGCAGCGAAACCTAAGAAAAAACCTTATTCTCTTTGGCTTACCCGAAAATGCTGCATCTGAAACAAATACCATTAACAAAGATATCATGAAGACTTTTATTTCTGAAACCTTAACTGGCCTTATTCCCGAAAATCAGCTCAAAAACCTACGAGAACTTAAAAATGCAACTAGAAGAAATTGCTGCGGTGAAGACCATCTTAGAAACTTGACGCAAAAAAGGAGAAAAGGACCTGAAACTATCTTTCAGAGGAGGGATTCCAGTAGTTACGAGGCACACCTCAATAGGCAAAACAACCAGTGGAACAGCACACACACTATCGAACGAGTAAATGTAAGTACTCCCCTCCCTTCGCGTTTGTGTACTAATCTCATTGTCTATTATCAAAACGTCAGGGGCGTACGTACAAAACTCGCTAATCCGCGACAATAAGTTCCTACTTGCTCTTACGATATTATTTTCTGAGAGACATAGTTCCACGAACGGATAAATTCCGCGGAATTAGGTTTTAAATGTTATGAAATTTTTCGCGTAGATTGCAATGTATTAAAAAGTTACTGCCTACGCACAGTGAGGTGAAATCGGTAAACATGCAAACAGCGCAAAAAATGTCGCTTTTTTTAAATTCATTTTTCATCTTCTAGACAAAATTTTTCTCATACTTCTCGTCCCTTGGATTTAATGCACAGGGGTATAAGGAAGACAAAAAAATGGTTAACTTGCAAGGTGAATTGTTATAAACCAAGAGTATTAACAAATAATCGACATTAGGGGTTGTTCGTCTTCAAAGTATATTTCTGCTCTAAAATCCCTTGCTTTCATGGTTAAGATGATACGTGGCCATTGAAATTTAGGACTGAATGTAATTTGTTTATTTTATAAACAAATTATATAAACAAATGTACATTTTGGGCGTTTTTAAGCGAAATGAAATCGTTTCTCTTCAGAACTTGCTGAAATTATATATATATATATATATATATATATATATATATATATATGAAATTACATATATATAGTTAAAAGTTTGTCGTAAGGACAAGTTTGTCAGCTGGTACCGAAAATTCGATAACGAACATGGTTCGTTTCTCGAAGTCAAGGAGAACTATGTCAGGCATCGAGTGCGCAACAGAAAAAATTGTCAATAATATGAAGTTCCAGTATATGCGGCACTTCTCATTTTCGTCAATTGAGTCTATTTTCCTAGGAGGGTTTAGCGGAGCAGTATTTGGGCTAATGCCGTAAGAGTGACAGATATGGTAATAAAGCGCTCTTAGTGCCGCATTATGCCTTTGGATGTAGGTCGAGGAGCTGTTTGCGGAAGTTTTTCTCCTCTGCTTTCTTAATCCGGGCCTTCAGGAGTGAGTACTCGAGATGGATAAGATTTGATGCATTTTGCTCACCCCTGATATTGAAGTCAAGGCCGAGTGTTTCAGCAGCCTCCTCCGCTGCTTTGTACAGAAACGCCCCTTTGCCCACTTCTTTGTGTTTCCTGACCATTTTAAGAAGAGGGTCTTGTCCATTTGCGACTATATGTGCTGTACCCAGAATAATCCTGTTGTGAAGACATTCAAGGTTCAGTATTCCGCGGCCACCTTGACGGCGTGAGATGTAAAGTCGTGGAACAGAAGACTTAAGGTGCATGCTTTTGTTCATGTGCATAACCTTTCGGGACCCGATATCGAGGGATCTGAGCTCGTCCTTCGTCCATGGAACTACTCCAAATGAATAGAGTACTACGGGGACGGCAAGCATGTTCGTTGCAGATACTTTGTTCCTCGCCGACAGTTCGGAAGACCATATCCGTTGGATGAGACGTTTGTATCTGCATCGGAGAGTATCCTTTATAGATGCCACGCCCTGAATGCGGCTCTGTGGCATGCCCAGGCATGTATAGGTCTCTCCAGCGCCGAAGTGTCGTATAGCGCTTCTGTCGACGAGCTCAGGGTCTTCGGGGATGCCATTAAGTTTTACTTTCTTCAAATAAACCTTGGCGCATTTCTCCAACCCGAACTCCATTCCAATCTCTTGAGTGTACTCTTTGAAAATGTCTATAGATACATGTAGTTTCTCTTTACTTTTAGCATATATCTTAAGATCATCCATGTAAAATACATGGTTTTCCAAAGCGGCATTAATCTCTCTATGCACCTCGCGATGTGTGGATGAACCTTTAAGCTTTCCAACAGACAGATGATGAGTCTATGGGATGTGGAATCGAAAGCTTTCCGGTAATCAATCCAGGCCTTCGATAGGTAACGCTGATAGGATGCTGCGTCTTTATAGACACATCTATCGATGAGCAGGTTCTCCCGACATCCTGATACACCGTTCTTTGAGCCGCGTTGTTCGTACATCTCTCGCCACACAGGTCCAATTGTACGAACAATCCTATCATCTAGAATAGCTGTAAATATCTTATACAGTGTGTTCAGACAAGTTATTGGCCTGTGATTCTTAGGGTTAGCTAAGTTGCCCGTCTTCGGCAGGAGCACTGTGCGCCCTTCCGCCAACCACTCCGGTATAGGCTCTTCCGACTTTAGACATGAGGTGAAAATGCGGGCCAGATGCTCGTGGGTTGAAGGAAACTTCTTCCACCAGAAGGTCTTGATACCACCTGGTCCGCAGCGGAGTAGTTCTTCATGCCTCTTAATACGTTTTTCACCTCTTCGGTAGTGATAGGTGGGCATTCCTCCTCGGGTGTTATGAGGGCACTGCACAACTCCTTGAAGCTATTCATATTCTTTGAGTTTTCTTTCAGTGGATCCTGGACTTCGTAGAAGTTGATTCTCTCTGACCCACCTCTCTCTCCGCTCTAGACTTCTCCTGGCGTTAGATAGTGCTCGTATTCTGTCAATAATAGGCTGTCTGATGGTCCGTAGCTTTGACTTGTTGAGTGTGTGATGACGGATCCGCAGTTCGCGCGCGTATTGTCGAACCTTGGCAGTGAAAGTCCTGCCAGATGTTATGTAGTCAATCACACACCGAATGCGAGACGCGTACTGCGTTGCCCAGCCTATTTTTGTGCGGAGTTGATGCATTCGTCTTCTGGTCTTATGATCAACCGTTGCTTTTGTTTTAAGTTTTGCATCAGCCAAAGCTCTCGCTGCATTATACACGCTGCAAATGATAGTTCAGAGGTCGGATTCTTCGGAAAAATCTCCACGAAGCTCGTCATCCATTTCACCCATATCTTTGGGCTTGAGAGAAACCTGAATGTTGATGTTTCTCCGGATATATATATAATTAAAAAAAAAGGTTAAAGAACCAACGCAGGGTCCCACTGAGAGCAACTGCCATTTAAAAAATGACACCGGCTCCCAGTAGAACAGCGGTAAATCATACTTATGGCCACGTCTCACAACCGTGAGATGGGTGGTCACAGGGCACGATGAAATCACAACGACAGGCCGGCGAAGCCCCCGTGTGTCTTGAAGGACACGAGGTATGGCTTTAAGGTTACGAACCAGTGATAGTTTCGCACCTCCGAGAGCACCTATCACGAGGACAATTATTTGTACCGAATATTATGCGTACAGTCATTGCAGCTGTCTTTTAAGGTCTTGATACCTCTCCGCCTTTTCTTTCTCCTCGGCAGTGATGTATTCGGATGGAGCCGAGAATTCGATCACGAATATAATTCGTTTTTCGAAGTCTTGGAGAACGATGTCAGGCCTCGACTGTGCAACGGAGACTGCTGTCCGAAAATCGAAGTTCCAGAAAATTTGACACCTCTCGTTTTGGACAATTGACTATCTCCCTTGGAGCGTTCGGCAGGGCAGGGTAGCGACCAACGCCGTAAGAGCGACAAAGATGGTAATAAAGCACTCTCAGGGCCGCATTATGTCTATAGATATACGTCGTTCCTGCGTGGGTCGGACACCCCTATAGTATGTGTTCTAGGTACTCAGCGTGTGCATGACACGCTCTGCACCTATCACTGGGAACTTCTTGACATAAAATGCGGTCACGGTAGGCTAAGGTGGAAATGACACCGTCCTGACATGCGAAAATAAAACCCTCTGTACCTGAATTAAGCCCTGATGATCTGAGGAAAGCAACAGTTTGCTCTTTCGACCAGGACTGTTTTTCTACATTTCTGTGAAAGTTTCCGTGCATTTTCTTGTCGAGTAGCTGTTGGTGAAATTTTTCAACCTCTGCTTTCTTTACTTCGGCTTTTAGAAGTGAAGCATCTAGATGGAGTAATGCACTTTCCTCACTTCTGATGTTAAAATTCAGGCCAAGGGATTGGCCGCTTGCTTTGTAAAGGAACGCTCCTTCGCCAATCATCTCGCGGTTCCTGACCATTTTCAGGAGAGGATCTCTGCCATTCGCAAAGATGTAAGCTGTACTTAGAACAATTCGGTTATGAAGACACTGGAGATTCAGAAGTCCGCGTCCGCCTTGAAGGCGTGAAATGTATAATTGCGGAACTGACGAATTGATATGCAAGCTTTTATGCATATGCATGATCTTACGTGCGGTGATATCAAGGGACTTAAGCTCGTTCTTCGTCCATTGAACCACCCCAAACGAGTAGAGTAGAAATGGGACGACAAACATGTTAGTCGCCGATACCTTGTTCAACACCGACAGATTGGAAGACCAAAACTGTCGAAGAAGATGCTCGTATCTGCTTACCAGAGACTCCTTCACTGATGTTACGTCTTGAATGCGGCTTTGAGGCACGCCCAGGTATGTGTAGGTCTCTGTTTATAAAATAAACAAATAACATTCAATCTTACATTTTAATGGCCACGTATCATCCTAACCATGAAAGCAAGCGATTCAAGAGCATTGAATCCAAGTGACGAGAGGTATAGGAAATTTTTGTCTAAAAGATAAAAAATGAAATAAAAAAATTTGACATTTCTTTCGCTGTTTTCATTTAACATAAAAATTAAATAAACAAAAAAATAACAAATCTACTCTCATCATTTTCTGAAAATTTCAGTCCTGAATTTTGCAACAAAAAAAATCTAAAATCGATGCATAATTGCGTTCTAAATGTTAGTTTGAACCTCGTTTTCCGATTTCACCCCACTGTGCTACGCGGCGGCGGAGTTCTGATAGCAGCGGATCAGGGCTTAGGGTGTGTTGATCTCCCCACTAACATAAATTTCGTAGAGCATGTAGTAATAAAACTAGTACTGGGGAAATCCACCCATATTATGGGAGTCTTCTACATTCCACCAAACGCCAGCCTTAATAAATACGTAGATCTATGTTCTGTACAGATATTATTAACACGATCTCTGACACATTAGATTATCTAACCTTAGTACAAATAAATAATGAGGTTAATTATTATGGATCGCTATTAGATTTAGTTTTTAACAGTAGAACAGACATTGTGGAAATAGCAATAGATCCCCTCCTACCTGTTGACAACTGCCATCCTCCTCTTATCCTAGAAAAAAGTGAGAGCGTTGCCGTTAATGAAGTCCGTTCCGAAAACGACACATTTGCCCGTTATAATTTGAAGTTCGCTAATAATGCAGCTATTTGTTCATTTTTAAAAAATATTGATTAGAATTTCTTATTCAACAATGTAACAATAGATGAGGCCGTTGAGCAATTTTATGCGCTTGTGTACGTCGCCATACAATATTTTGTACCCATAACGATTTGAAAATCGTCGACCAACCCATACTGGTTCAGTGGTGAGTTCAAAGAAATAATAACCGCGAAAAAGATTGCTCACGTTAAATATAAGGGGTCGTGCACATAATACGTCACACGTTTTTCTGCTGTTTATATCGTTGTATCTCTTTTGGCTTCACGGCAATTTTATTCTCGTCTTTATTTAAACAAAGGAAAAACGTGTGACGTATTATGTGCACGATCCCTAAGACCCGTAAGTAACTGCTGACACCAGTAAATATGTCGTCGGACTATTTCTAGCTTTTTTTTAAATCGGTCTATTCCGCGCCAAGTAACAATGTACCCAATTTTAGCTTCGCTGAATCTTTTGACTTCTCGAATGTAGTTACATATAAGCAGGGACGAGATTAAAGAAAAGCTTATCAGTCTTGACGTCAATAAAGGGGCGGGACCTGATGACGTGCCACCCTTCTTCCTGAAATCCTGCTGCTCCAGATTTTTCCAACCATTGTTTCTTTTGTTTAACAAGTCTCTCGTGGAAGGTCATTTCCCTACTTAATGCAATTCCGAAAATATTCAAAAATATAATTAGCGACAAATTATACCTTGCTTCAGCGAATACCATTATCGAGGGGGAAACAATTCCTAAAATCGCGGTCCAGCGGAGGTGGATTACCTCGGATTACCCCGGATGAACCTGGAGTACCTTCGATTACCCGGATTACCCTGGATTACTCCGTATTACACCGGATTACGGCGGATTACCCCGGATGAATCGGATTACTCTGATTTACTTAGATTACATCGGATTACTTCGGATTACTCTGATTTACTTAGATTACTTCGGATTACTGCTGATTACTCGGATTACTCCGAATAACGCCGGATTACTCGCAGTACCCCGGATTACTCGGATCACTCTGATTTACTTAGATTACATCGGATTACGCCCGAATACTCGTATTACTCTGATTTACTTAGATTACTTCGGATTACACCGGATTACTCGCATTACGCCGGATTACCAGTTCGGATCACCAAGTGGTCCAGCAGATTACCAGAGTTGTTTCCCCCACGACCATTATCAAGGAGCAAATAAAGTGCTTTCATGACTGGCAAGCTATCTTGGTGATAGATGGCAGTCAGTTCGCGTTAAAAATGTTTACTCGAAAACTTTTCAAGCCACTTCTGGAGTTCCACAGGGATCGTTCCTCGGTGTTCTCCTGATCCTTCTCCATCTGAACGACATCGGTTCGATTTTAACATTCTGCTTCTTCTTATTCTTTGCCGACGATCTCAAAATATATCAAACTATCCGATCCCAGTTGGGTTACATCGGTCCGCAAACTCATCTCGATCGATTGCAGACTTTCATTCAAAATGGGATGCAATTTAGCGTAAAGAAGAGCTCGGTTATAACTTTCTCGCGAAGCAAATCTGTCCAAACTTTTCAGTACAATATAGCAGTAGAAGAACTTCTGAGGGCTACTGAGGTGCGCGACTTGGGGATCTTCCTAGACGACACTTTAACTCTAAATGTTCAAGCTTCTGATGCAATAAATAAAGCTATCAGATCCCTCGGCCTTATCGCAAGAAATGCATCAAAATTCAAAAACCCACTTACCCTAAAAACGTTGCACTTCTCGCTGGTAACACCGATCTTAAGAGTTCGCCTCAGCTGTCTGGACACCAACCTATTGCAAGTACGTTATTAGACTCGACTGTGTGCAGAATAGATTTTTACGATTCGTGGCTAGACAACTGGTTATGCCGATAAACAGACAAACCCATGAGCACAGCAGCATAAGAATACTACTTAACATGCCACGAATCTCAGCGCGATTTCTGTTTGCCGACATGTGCTTTTTGTATAATATCCTAAACAATCACATCGATTGCTCAAGTTTGCTATGCGAGATATACATATATGCGTCACCGAAATCACTAAGAAATACAAATCTGTTTATGGTACCCTACCAGCGCACTAACTATGGAATAAACTCTGCTTTAACGAGACTACGTAGAGAAGCTAACCATAAATGCAATGAACTAGACTTCTTTGAAACTTCAGTAACGCGATTCAGAAATGCACTTCGTAAAATAACTTTTTATACCGAAAACAACGCGGCCTAAGCATAGTGTCATTATACTTAAGGACTAAATATTAGGAAAAACCACGACTGTAACTAAAGGGCATTGCCGGTACACTGTACAAAAAAATGAATAACTTGTAACAAAAGTAACAGAAAACTGAACATTCGCGAAACCCAGCAAATTTGCTTTCTTAAAAGTTTATAAGCTCGCTTAGCATAAGATAACATCTTTGCCAACAACAAAAAATTACTTTTTTCGGTTCCTCTCAGAATTTCTGCTACGTGACATATAACAAAAATAACCAAAAAATTGAAAATTTGAGAAAGCCGCCACAATTTCATTCTTGAAAATTTGACAAAATTAAAATAACACAACACCTTTTCTAACAAAAGAAGTCAACTTTCGATTCCTCTAAGAATTTCTGTGACATAACTTGTAACAAAACTAACAAAAAGCTGAACATTCGCGAAACCAGAAAGCTGGCTTTCTAAAAAATTCTTAAGCAACACTAACATAAGATAACACTTTTAACAACAAAAAAGTAACTCTTCTCGGTTCTTTTCAGAATTTCTGTTACATAATTTGTAACAAAAAGACTGAAAATTGGAGAAACCCACCAACATTTTTTTATACAAAATTCAGCATAAAAATAACTTTGTGGGCAAGCATATTAATAGAAGATTAAAAGAACTAGAGACTGGGGACAAGGTCCACATTGATACTCAGAGTAATGTTGAGGTTGTTAATGTCAAGAAAGAAATCATATCTATTCCATTTTTAGGCACACTTTCTAATAATATTAACGGACTTCTTAGAAATTATAACACTAGGACCATCCTTAGAGCTGATCGGAAGTTTGATAGATATATTAAATTAGGCAAGGATAAGCTTTTAGACCAATGTAATGTAATTTATAGAATCACTTGTTCTTCTGGTATGACTTACGTCGGTGAGACTAGTCGTCCTCTTAGAATTAGAGTTGAGGAACATAAGAACAATATAAGACTAGCAGAAGAATACCACAGAGATATTAGTCAACATTGAGCACAAAAACACTCGGGTGACTCTAATGCTATAAAATGGAATGATGTTGCAATCTTACACAAAGAAAATAATTATTTTAGAAGTGCTTTTGCTGAGCTGGTTTTTATTAAAAAAGAATGCGTTAAAGCCATGAACTTAATTACTGAGTTAAACGCTTTTAATGAATCATACATAATGATTATAGATTATTTACATTAATTTCACGTCTCAAATAATTTATAATTCTTCTTTCTAATTCTTCGTCGGTATATTTAAATATGTTTATGATAGTTGTGAAATTAACTTTTAGGTCGAACTTTAAAACTTGTGAATTTAATCTCTTATGCTGAATTTTGTATGTATGCCCCTGTTCCACTGACATTGTACACCATATAATAGAAATTTGTCAGTGCTCGTATAATCAAAAATAGAGCCGGAGCTGGATCTTCGGTTTCACATCAAAAACATTTTTTTAATTATTCATCTACTTAACTTCTTATAACTCTATCCAAATGGATTATTACTGATCTTTTTTACATTTAATCCGAGATTTAATCCATATTAGTCTCAGCCCTAATAGCACGGAACGTTCCTGGAACGTTCCCGGAACGTTCCGCGGGAACTTTCGGAACGTTCCAGGAACGTTCACGGAACGTGTAAAATGTCCGCCGCTTGGGAACGTTCCACTGGAACGTTCCAAACATAAATTAACGTTATTGTTATTATTATCAATAAATATCGCGTAAACCGTAAGTGATAGGTCGAAATCGATGTCAGTTTATGATACGGATATCATATTATAGTGTAGTATGTGCGGTACTCAAAACTCAAAAATGACATCCATTTTTACCTATCTCTTACGCTTTACGAGATAATTGTTGTTAAAAATAACAATAATGGAAAGTTCCGCTCAGGTCCCAGTGGAACGTTCCCAAGGGGCGGACATTTTACACGTTCCGGGAACGTTCCAAAGGTGCCCGCGGAACTTTCCCGGAACGTTTCGTGCTATTAGGGAGGTAATAATCTTTTACTGACTACCCAGACAGCACAAAAAACTCCGTGAATATTTCCTGAAACTTGCAATGAAAGGTTGGGAATATTACATTGAAAGGTTAGGGCAAGTTTCGGTCAATTAAGAAAATGTCCGCTTGTGAGGGAATGTTGCATGGCAAGTTTTAGAACAGTTTGGAAGATTTATTTAACTTAATTCGGTGCGCAGTAGTTTTCTATGGGACCTATGTCTGTGCAGTAGTTTTTTTGACGCTACCAGTATACCACCAGACACACGTATCATGATTATTTCCCATATTTATAAAAAAAAGAAAAACAAAAAAATAAATAAAAATTTCAATTATTTTTTGGTTTTTCATTTTATCAAAAATATGGGAAACAGTCATAATACGTGTGTCTGGTGATATACTAGGAGGTTTTAAAAAACTACTGCGTAGCCATAGGTCCCGTAGAAAACTACTGCGCACCGAATTAAGTTAAATAAATCTTCCAAACTGTTCTGAAACTTGCCGTGCAACATTCCCTCACAAGCGGACATCTTGTTAATTGACCGAACCTTGCCTTAACCTTTTAATGCAATATTCCCACCTTACAATGCAAGATTCAGGAAATTTTCACGGATTTTTGTGTGCTATCTGGGTACGTATATCATTTTTCCATTCCAAAATTCCTGACCTACAAATTTTACTTTTTGTCTCTTAATGACATAATAATTTTTATTCATATTTTTTATTACAGATTTATCAAATATATAACATATTTACCAAATATACAATCTTTAATGACGTATTCTGATGTTTTATACGAGCACTCACACAATGAAATTTTTTTTAAAATGTGAATTTCTGCAATGGCATTTTGTTGGCTTTTTCAATCTTCGTTAAGTATTTAATGGTGAGCATGTAACTTCAGTTTTTCATGACGTTATTTTTAGGTTTTATTAAATATTAAAATAATTTCATTATTCTTAGTTTTAGTCAGTTCAGGGAATTAGTATAATTCCTAAATGTTACTTTATTACAATGTTTGTTTGAGGATCAACTTTTACAGCAGTAATAAAATGATACACTAGTCTGGAAGTTGTCGTTGACTTTTGCCTTTATTTATGTATCCTTTACCAAAGTAACAAAAAGTAACAAAAGTGAAACAATAAAATAAGACAATGCCTTTCCTAACAAGAAAATTTATTCTTTTCGATTCCTCACAGAGTTTGTGTTACATAACGTGTAACAAAAGCAACCAAAAATTTCAATATTGGCAAAACCTATCAAACTTTCATTCTTGAAAATTCCTTTGCCCATCAGTGGTATCTTTCTAAAAATGAGTTAAATTTTCACTTAGGACCCATTTGTACTAACTTCACCAGAAATAATCCACTCTTTGGTAGAACTAAGAAAAAGTCAAACAAACTTAAAATCTTAACACCTTCTGGTCAGAAGCTACCGAAAAGCTTTGGAAAGAGAAACCTTAATCATGCAAGCGGAATTAGTGCATTATTTCCTAAAAATCTAGGGAATTTTGAATACTTTAGTCAATTCTGCGATATTTAGCCATTTTGAAAAACGAAGTGTATACACTGTCGGTGACTGATCACAGAAATAATGTTAATGAAACCCCTACCCCTTTCCAACACTTCGTGGGGGCGGGAAGGCACCCCTGGGACTGGTCACAGAAATAATGATGGTCAATCCCCTACCCCTTTCCAACAATTCGTGAGAGCGGGAAGGCACCCCTGTGACTGGTCACAGAAATAATTTTGGTCAAACCCCTATCTCTTTCCAACAATTCGTGGGGGCAGGAAGGTACACCCCTGTGACTGGTCACAGAAATAATGTTGATCAAACCCCTATCCCTGCATCCCTCTGATTTGTCTTTTATGATTAGTCACAGAAATAAGTTCAGTTTTATCCCTAATATTTTCCAATGTTTTTTAGTTTACGACATCAGCTAGCAAGATGGCCGATATTGAGGATCAAACAGTAGCATTAAACACATGAATGATTAATTATTTACACAATTTCGATTAAGAAATTAAGAGTTTGGCTATTTTTAAACGAATAGGCTCAATTGTTTACAGAATTAGGTCAGAATATCTTTCCGATGACTTTTTTTTATATAATGCTCTGCAAATTTCAAAGAATTAATTATTATCTGAACACTGTTGATAAACAAATGAAGAGTTGGACCATTTTTCAACGAATAGGTTCAATTTTTTTACGGAATCAATAAAAAATGTTTTTCAAATCACTCTTTCCTATGTACGATGCTTTGAAAATTTACAATAATTATTAATTATTTAGACAATGTTCATCAACATAACCAGAGCTTGGCTATTTTTCAAGGAATAGGCACAATTTGTTTACGGAGTCAAAAAGCATGTCTTTCAGAAGACTCTTTTTCTATGTTTCTTTACAAATTCAGATTTTGGCTATTTTCAACGAATAGGCTAAATTTTTTTATAGAATTAACCCAGAATATCTTTCCGATTACTTTTTTCTATGATGACATTGAAAGTCTTTCTGATGACTCTTTTCGATGTTGCTTTGTAAATTTGCAACAATTAATAATGTTTTAAACCATTCTCATTGGAAATTTATAATTTGTCTATGTTTTAACGAATAGGCTACATTTTTTACAGAATTGACTACGAATATCATTCCGATGACTTTTTTTATATGATGCTTTGTAAATTTCTAAGAATTATTAATTATTTAAACAATATTCACGAAGAAATCAAGAACTTGGCCATTTTTCAACGAATAGGATCAATTAGTTTAGTGCATCAAGATTTTTTTGGCAATTAAAAAAAAATTCACTGTTTGGTTATTTATCAAAACGAACAGACTTAATTTCTTTTAACGGAATAAACTAAGAATGCTTTTGCGGTGACTGTTTGATATGAAACTTAGCAAATTTTGAAGCATTATTAATTGTTTAAACAATTTTTAATCAACAAATTCAGAGTTTTTCTATTTTTCAACAAATAGACTCAATTACAAAAATTTTAACTAAGAATATCTTTGCGATGACTCATTTCTATGGTGCTTTGAAAATTCCCAAGAGTTTATAGTTTGTCTATTTTTCAACAAATATGCTCAATTTGTTAAAAAAATTATCTAAGAATATTTTTGCGATGACTCTTTTCTATGGTGCTTTGAAAATTCCCAAGAGTTCATAGTTTGTCTATTTTTCAACAAATATGCTAAAAAAAAAATTAACTGAGAATATCTTTCCGATTACTCTTTTATATGTTGCTTTGCAAATTCAAATTTTAAACAATTTTTGTGAGGGAATTCAGAGTTCTCTATTTTTCAAGGAATAGGCTTAATTTGTTCACGGAATCAACTAAGAATGTCTTTTAGAAGAGTTTTTTTTTATGATCTTTTGCAAATTCCCAAGAGTTATTTATTTAAAACTAAGATTCTTTTAATAATAAATTTTTTTTTTCAACGAATAGTCTCAATGTTTTTACAAAATTAACTGAGAATGTCTTTGCTGTGACTCTTTTCTATAGTGCTTTAGAAATTCCCAGTAATTATGATTTATTTAAACAATTTTTGTAAGGAAATTCAGAGTTTCCTATTTTACAACGAATAGGCTTAATTTGTTCACGGAATCAACTAAGAATGTCTTTTCGATGAGTTTTTTTCATGATGTTTCGCAAATTACCTAAAATTATGAATTATTTAAAACTAAGATTTTTTTATAATGAATTTTGTTTTTCAATGAATAGGCTAAATTCTTTTACAGATTTAACTGAGAATATGTTTGCAATGACTCTTTTCTATAGTAATTTACAAATTCCAAAGAATTATGATTTATTTATTTAAACAATTTTTGTGAGAAAATTCAGAGTTTGGTTATTTTTCAACGAAAAGGCTTAATTTTTTTTTAACGAAATCAACTAAGAATGCTTTGCAGGTGACTGATATTATACTTTGCAAATGTACAAGAATCGTTAATTATTTAAACAATTTTCATAAACAAATACAGAATTTGGCTATTTTTCAACGAATAGGCTCAATTTCTTTTACATAATTATCTAAGAATATCTTTAGTTTGGCCATTTTTCAACTAACAGGCTCAATTTGTTTACGGAATCAACTTAGAATGCCTTTTCGATGAGTCTTTCCTACGGTACTTTGTAAATTTAAAATAATTATTGATTATTTAAATAATTTTCATAAACAAATTCAGAGTTTGGCTATTTTTTAGCTTATATTAAAACATAGTTGCAGCTATAACCTTTTTAATAATAAGCACAACTTTTCTATCTGAACTATAATATTAAAATCAAAACCATTTGAACATTTTAAACAAATTCATTTTTAGAAGAAAATATATGCACAATATATCTAATGAGAATTAAAAACCCAGTACAAATTTTAATAATTGTAAAAGTTTTCATTAATTTCAGTCTTTATTCTTTTTGTTAATTGCTTCCAGCACATTAATAATCTCCTCAATACAATGCTATTGTGCTTTTTAATGATTTTTTGAAATAATTTTTCACAAGCTATATACTTTGCCCTCATTTTTAGTGTGATGTAATAATAAAGCATTTTAATGAATTCATTCTGTGTTTTTTTTTCAATTTTTTTAAAATTTAGATAGCTTTGAAGCAAGTTTAAAAAAAATTTACAATTTCAACTACAAGTTGAAATTTTTTTATTATAATTATAAATAATGGAAAATTATGAATATTTAGCAATTCATTTTATGTTTATTTTAGTTGCATTTTCAACGTCTATGACTTATCTATGAATCATCAAAATGCTTCGACTCTGGGCTAATTATTTTTAAAGACAAAATTACAAATTTTAATTAATATTTTGGCTCATTTTTTAATATTTCTTTTTAAAATTATAAAGCCTTACTTTTTTTCGATTTTTTTTTCTATTAGAATAATAAACAATACAAATTATGAACATTTATAAATTTCTTTTATTTTACTTTCATTTATATTTTCAAAGACGATTACATCCTTATAATTTTAACTAACAATAAAAAATTATGAACGTTTATAATTTTATTTTATTTAACTTTCAGTTACATTTTCAAAGAATATAGCTTCCTTCCAATTTTAACTATTATTTCAATCTTAAACAATTGAAAATATGAATTCATCGGTCATATTTTTATGAGAAAACATTAAAATTTGAATTATTTTTGGAATTTATAGAAGTTTAGAAAATTTTAAAAAGGGGTTTACACTTGGCTTATTTATCTTTAAATAAAATTGAGTCAACTAAGAATTTCTTTCCGGTGACTTTTTTCTATGCTTGATATATTCCCAAGAATTATTAATTATTTAAACAATTTTCATAAACAAATTCATAGTTTGGTCATTTTTCCACGAATAGAGTTTTGAGTATTTTTCAACAAATAGGCTAAATTTTTTTACAGAATCAACTAAGAATATCTTTCCGATGACTTTTTTTATGATGCTTTGCAAATTTCCAAGAATTATTAATGTTATAAATAATTTTCATAAACAAATTGAGGCCTTGGCATTTTTTCAACGAATGGGATACATTAGTTCAGGGTATTAAGAAAGAATGTATTTCAAATAACTCTTTCCCATGATACTTTGCAAATATATAATAATTATTAATTATTTTAAAACAATTTTCATAAACATATTCAGAGTTTGGCTTTTTTTCAAGAAATAGGTACAGTTTCTTTACAAAGTAACTACGAATGTATTTCTGATGACAGTTTTCTATGTCGCTTCGTAAATTCACAATAATTATTAATAATTTAAACAATTTCAATTAAAAAAATGAGATTTTGGCTATTTTGTAACGAATAGGCTCCATTTTTAATAGAATTAAGTAAGAATATCTGTCCAGTGACGTTTTGCTATAATGCTCTGCAAATTTCAAAGAATGAATCATTATTTAAACAATTTTGATAAACAAATCAAGAGTTTGGCTACTTTTTAAAGAATAGGCTCAATTTCTTTGCGGAATTAAAATACCTTTTTATAATACCCTTATTAAAATATTAAATACCTATTTCCTATGATACTTTAAAAATTTATAATAATTATCAATCATTTAAACAATTGTCATAGACACATTCAGAACAATTTGTTTACGGAGTCAACTAAGATTGTCTTTCCGATGACTCTTTACTATGTTTTGTAAATTTATAACAATTATTAATTATTTAAACAATTTCGATTACAAAATTTAGAGTTTGGCTATTTTTCAACGAATAGGCTCAATTTTTTTTAAAATTAGATAAGAATATCTTTCCGGTGACATTTTTCTATAGTGCTCTGCAAATTTCAAAGAATTAATTATTATTTAAACAATGTTGATAAACAAATTAAGAGTTTGAACATTTTTCAACGAGTAGGCTCAATTTGTTTACGGAATCAATAAAAAATGTTTTTCGGATAATTCTTTCCTATTTATATTCAGTACTTTGAAAATTTACAATAATTATTAATTATTTAAACATGTTTATCAAAATATCCAGAGTTTAGCTATTTTTCAACGAATAGGCACAATTTGTTTACGGAGCCCATTAAGTATGTCTTTCCGAAGACTCTTTTTCTATGTTTCTTTACAAATTCAGATTTTGGCTATTTTCAACGAATAGGCTAAATTTTTTTATAGAATTAACCAAGAATATCTTTCCGATTACTTTTTTTCTATAATGCTATGCAAAGTCTTTCTGATGACTCTTTTCTATGTTGCTTTGTAAATTTATAAGAATTTATAATAATTTAAACAATTTTCATTAAAAAATTTAGAGTTTGGCTTTTTTTAACAAATAGGCTACACTTTTTTGACAGAATTAACTAAGAATATCATTCCGATGACTTGTTTGTATGATGCTTTGCCAATTTCCAAGAATCATTAATTACTTAAACAATTTTCATAAACAAATTGTGAGCTTGGCCTTTTCTCAACGAATAGGATAAATTAGTTCAGGGTATCAAGAAAGAATGTGAATCGAATAACCATTTTCTACGATACTTTGCAAATATACAATAATTATTTCAACAATTTTCATAAACATATTCAGATTTTGGCTATTTTTCAAAGAATAGGCACAATTTGTTTACGGAGTCAACTAAGAATATCTTTCCGATGACTCTTTTCTATGTTGCTTTGTTGCATCTTCTTCGACAGATTTGGTCTTCCAATCTGTCGGCGTTGAACAAGGTATCTGCGACTAACATGCTTGCCGTCCCGGTTCTACTCTACTCGTTTGGGGTAGTTGAGTGGACGAAGAACGAGCTTAATGCCCTTAATGCCACTACACGTAAGATCATGCATATGCATAAAAGCTTGCATATCAATTCGTCATTTCCGCGATTATACATTTCATGCCGTCAAGGCGGACGCGGACTTCTGAATCTCCAGTGTCTTCATAACCGGATTGTTCTAAGTACAGCTTACATCGTTGCGAATGGCAGAGATTCTCTCCTAAAGATGGTCAGGAACCACGAGATGATTGGCGAAGCAGCCTTCCTTTACAAAGCCGCGGAGCAAGCGGCCGAGACCCTTGGCCTGAATTTTAACATCAGAAGTGAGGAAAGTGCATTACTTCATCTAGATGCTTCACTTCTAAAAGCCAAAGTGAAGAAAGCAGAGGTTGAAAATTTTCACCAAGAGCTACTCGACAAGAAAATGCACTGAAACTTTCACAGAAATGTAGAAAAACAGTCCTTGTCGAAGGAGCAAACTTTTGCTTTCCTCAAATCATCAGGGCTTGATTCAGGTACAGAGGGTTTTATTTTCGCATACCAGGACGGCGTCATTTCCACCTTAACATACCGTAACCGAATTTTATGTCAAGAAGTTCCCAGTGATAGTTGCAGAGCGTGTCATGCACATGCTGAGTACCTAGAGCACATACTATCAGGGTGTCCGACCTACGCAGGAACGACGTATATCTATAGACATAATGCGGCCCTAAGAGTGCTTTATTACCACCTTTGTCGCTCTTACGGTGTTGGCCGCGACCCTGCCCTGCCGAACGCTCCAAGGGAGATAGAGTCAATTGTCCGGAACGAGAAGTGCCAAATTTTCTGGAACTACGATTTTCGGGCAGCAGTCTCCGTTGCGCACTCAACGCCTGACATTGTTCTCCAAGACTTCGAGAAACGAACTATATTCGTGATCGAATTCTCGGCTCCGTCCGAATACAATATCACTGCAAAAGAGAAAGAAAAAGAGGAGAGGTATCAAGACCTTAAAAGAGAGCTGCTACGACTGTATCCAAAATATTCGGTACAAGTACTTGCCCTTCCGATAGGTGCTCTCGGAGGTGCGAAACTCTCACTGGTTCGTAACCTTAAAGCCATACCCGCGTGCCAAATATATGCCCAGGCACTTGCGAGATGGATGCAGAAAGCTGTCATCCTTGGGTCGCTTCGTGTCTTCAAGACACACGAGGGTTTCGCAGGCCTGTCGTGATTTCGTCGTGCCCTGTGACCACCCATCTCACAGTTGTGAGACGTGGCCATAAGTGTGATTTACCGCGGTTCTACTGGGGGCTATTGACATTTTTTAGAGAGAGAGAGAGAGGGGGGGGGGGGAGAGAGAGATGTTAAACCGAAATAGTGATAGTTGCTACTAATCAATTCAATAAACCGAAATAAATTTGAAAAAAAGTATAATTATTTCTGACCTTTTTGTACTAGATGGATCTTGTAAGTTTGATGCTTGCTAAATAACTTTTGTAGCCAGGAGAATTCTTTTTTCTTAGAATCGAATTTTCTACTTTTTCTTTGAAACAATGACAAATACGAAAAATTGTTAAGATAAAAGTTTGCACGTCTAAAAAAGTTCAACGAAAAATGTCTCTTGTTCTTTTGCGATATCTTTCATAGTTAACGAGAAAAATTAAAAAATTATATTTTTAGAGGAAAAAAAATTCTCCCGGCCTCAAAAATGGTTTAGCCCGCATGATGCTAATAGAATGCCTTTCTTCTATTAGAAGAAACTTCTCAAAAATATTTGGAAGAATAAAAGAGGTGGTGTTTTGCAGAAAATATTTTTTTTCATGTCTTCAAAATTTGAAGAAAAAAATAAAAAAGATTTTCTTGAAAACCCCACCTTTTTTATTCTTCGAAATATTTTTAAAAATTTTCTACTAATAGAAGAAAGCTATCTTATCAGCATCATGCGGGCTAAAACATTTTTGAAACCGGGAGAATTTTTTTTTCCCCTAAAAATGTAATTTTCTAATTATTCTCGTGAACTATGAAAAATATTGCACAAAAAGAGACATTTTTCATAGAACTTTTTCAGATGTGCAAATTTTGATCTTAACATTTTTTTGTATCTGCCATTGTTTCCAAGAAAAAGTAGAAAATTCGATTGTAAGAAAAAAGAATTCTCCTGGCTACAAAAGTTATTTAGCAACGGCATTCTTATTTAGCAACCAGTTCCCGTTAGATCACTGAAGTTAAGCAGTGTTGGGCGCGGTTAATACTTGGATGGGTGACCGTCTGATACTACTGCGTTGCTGTTGGCGGTCGTGAGTGTGGTGAGCCCACACTTGTAGTTATTTACTACAAGTAACTATCCACCTAGAAACACTACCCGAATCGGGTAGTGTCACGCTTACCCCTTGAGGCTCGCCGAAAGGGAAATAGCTTAATGGTATATATATATATATATAGAGGTTTGAAGAAAAAAATTCGGGTTTTTTTGCAAAACAAAGCACAAAATTCAAATACGCGATTACAAGTGTAGAACCCTGCCTGAACTGAAATGGATTCGTTCAGGTCTAGGAAGGTATTTGATCGATTCAATCTACATTTATTTTTGATCTGATGTTAATATTAATTTATAATTGAATATTTTAAAGAGAGAGACTTACTATTTATTACCAAAACCTATTGGGATTTTTATTCTTATCGGATGATTTTAAATTTTGACATTTGGGTAGTTAACCGGAAGTTATTGATTTTATCTCTATGAGTCTTTAATTTTTATTAACAATTAGCATTGTTAATCAACATTTAGTGATCTCACTGATCGCTGGGAGTATCTGGCGAGCATGATTAATAAGAAGTGGTATAAGTTTATAGGCGGGGAGGGAGGTACGGAGTGTTATCATTGTCCAGTTCGCGCGCTGTGCAATTAGCGTGTTCTTTGTTTAACGCTGTTTTCAATCTCCCTGTCTCATCCTTTCTAACGCGTTAGACCTAAGGTGGTTCCGATGGGAAAGACGACCGCCTCGGTCACTGTATAGTATATACGTAACACATGGGCACTGTGACAGTGAGCAACGACAATTTTGAATTGCGCACCCTCACAGGGTCTACCGTAAAAAATACATTACTTTCTGAAAATCATGAGAAGTGCAAATAATTTCCAACTACGACGGCATTTGGCCTCTATTTAAAAGTGATAAAAGTTTGTGTTTAAAAGGAGTCCATGTCTGTTGTCGACCCTGAACGAAAAACTATCCAAAAAACTTTTACAACATCCACCGGAAGTAATAGATTATTTTCTGAAAATCATGAGAAGTATAAATAATTTCCAACTGCGATGGCATTTGGCCTGTTTTTAAAAATGATAAAGGTTTGTGATCAAATGAAGTCAATGTCTGTTGTCGTCCCTGTTCGAAAAATGACTCAAAAAACTTTGAAAACACCAATTTCGATCATGACATCGGAAGTAATCCATTATTTTCTGAAAATCACGAGAAGTGTAAAAAATTTCCAACTTTGGTGGCATTTGGCGTCTTTTTCAAAATAGAGAAGAGTTTATCGTCAAAATGTTACCTTGTATGTTGTCGTCTTTATTTTTAAAAAACTACCCAAAAAACTACTAAAACATCAATTTCAATCATGCGACCGGAAGTAATACATTATTTTCTGAAAATTGAGAGAAGTGTAAATGATTTCCAACTTTGGTCGCATTTGGCCTCTTTTTTAAAATAGAGAAGAGTTTGTCGTCAAAATGTTACCTTGTATGTTGTCGTCTTTGTTTTAAAAAACTACGCAAAAAACGATCAAAATATCAATTTCAATAATGCGACCGCGAGCAATGCACTATTTTCGGAGTATCATGAGAAATGTAAAAAATTTCCAGTGTGTTGTATTCGTTAATCAAAAAACTGCCCAAAAAACGTTGGAAACATGAATTCCCATTATGCGACTGGAAGGAAGGAATTATTTCGAGTGGAATTTTCGCCGGGAATCCGTTTATTTATTCTTAAAAGCTCGACAATCATCGGTCCGTTTCACCTCATTCCCCCGGGTGATTAAATTGACTAATTACATTGCCTCCCCATTATACTCCCCGTCTAATTGGGACTGAATCGGTCTTTAATTTTGCACGCATGTATAAAAAATTTTCAAGATACATTTTCTGGGTAGGATTTTCATCGGGGACGAAGATCCTGGTCGACAACGTTTGACGACGCTTTTAATTGTGTTCGTTAATTAGTGAAAAATATATAATGCAATATAAAATTTATTGGTAAAGGTGTCATAAAAAATTCTTTAGAGGTGTGTCCAGAGTTAAAATTGCACACCAAAAAAAATTTCTTAGACATTGGGTACAATTATATTACTAATTAAAGTTGAATTACAATTTAAATAATACAATATTATTCTAATGATTTCAGAATAACTAAAAATCATTCAAAGAATTCAGCGGTCTCACGAGAATTACAAAAATTCATAACAGTTTAAAGAGTTTAAAAGAATTTAAAGAATTTAAAATAATTCAGAGAACACCCAGGGAAAAATGGTCATTCAACAAAATCTTCTTGTTGGCCACATTTGGTTAACTTCGGAAAACATTTTGGTTAATTGAACAAAATTTTAATTCAGTTTACCAAATTTGTTTGCTTTAATCAATCAAAGTTTTTGGTTAAATCGTTTTGTTGATTTAAAAAAAAAATTTGATTGATTTAAGAAAACTTTTCGGTTGCATCTACCAAATAATTTAAGAGAGAATTTTACTAGAATCAAGCAAAACATTTAGTTAATTCAAACAAAATAATTTCTTGAAAGCATCCTAAAAGCGACAATCGCATCCTTATCAAAATAAGTGATCCGGAATCAGAATCAATTGGTATTAAGCGATTAAGAAAATACGTGATTAAGTTTTTGGTAAAACAACAGAACGATTTTTTTAATCAAATTTTTTCATTTTTTCTCGTCTTATGATATTTAGTAGGTATATAAACTGCTAACTAATTCACACAAGACGACACCATTTCATGGAAAGCCATTTGCAATATAAATTGCGATGGTTCCTTTATGGTTAGATGAACTAAAAGTTTTGGTTAAATCATCCAAAATATTTTCTTAGACCAGCCAAAACACTTGTTTGCATTAACTAAAATATTGTCTTCGATTGAGCAAGCTATCTACTTGAAATAACCGAAGGTTTTACTTGGATCAACGAAAATATTTGCTTGGATCAACCGAAGGATATGATATAATCAACCAAATTTTACTAATCAAAAAATTTTCTTGGGTGAACCGAATATTTCGTTGTCCATATAATAACCATATTCTAGGGTTGATTCAAACAAAATTTTGTCAATTCAACCAAATATTTTTCTGGGCGAATCAAAAGAATTCACAGAATTTTAGAGAATTGACAGAATCCACAAGAATTAAGAGAATTCAGAAGAATTCGAAGAATTTGAAAGAATTCAGAGAATACACAAGATTTAAAGAAATTTTAAATAATTAATGGTCTGCTGTAAATATTTCAAGAGAATTCAGGAAATTCAAAGGATCTGAAGGAGCTGAACCATTATTTTAAAACTTCATAAATCGGTACTGGTGAGTCATACAAGGTTCAACAATAGGTCTAGATATCGTATTGCTGTATTTTGAATATGAAAAAAGTTTTTCTCATATAAGTAAGGTAAAAATTCTGCTGGTTGAAATCTGTATACTAAAAAAAACTACTTCTAAATGGTTGATCTAGCTCAAAATACTATCAGACCTTGATATCAAGAAGAGCTACAATTCGTCGAAATTTCATGACCATAGCTCTTTTAGTTTTCCAGATATGGTGAACAGAAAAAAGTTACATACACACACACACACGTACGGAAATTGTTTGGAAATTGTATTTTTAAGCTCCTGGAGTCGAATTATATCGAAATATGTCAAAGAAGCAGATTTGAAAATTTGGGTCATTACAAACCTCCATTTATGAGGAAGCAAAACATTAAAAGAATTCACTCTTCTCATGAGAATTAAAAAAATTCATAACAGTTTAAAGAGTTCAGAGAAATGCAAAAGAATTCAGAGAATTCAAAAGAATTCGCAGAATTCAAAAGAATTCATAGAATTCAAAAGATTCCAGAGAATTCAGAAGATTTCAGAGAATTCATAAGAATTCATAAGAAATCACAGAATTCAAAGTTAAAATAATTCAACGTGTATTCTAAAGGAAATGATATTTTCTAAGAGTTATGTCTCGTCGTGAAGTTTCCGTGTAAAGTTGCACCAAAGTCATTCACAACCTCCTGCAAATTTGAAATTACACGACTTCAAATTTTTTTCGCACACACTGTCGTCAATGCCACATGAACTGTCGTCCATCAACGCGTGTTTCTGATTAGTTAATCTTTTATTGTTAATTACTCATTAATTATTAACTTTACAATACATTTTTATTATTATTTTCGACTTCATTTTTTATGAGGAATTCAAAAATATAAAAATGTACCTTGAGTACTGGGACACCCTGTATATGTTTCAGGTTACTTATTTTTTTAATATCTGTCGACAAAATATTAGTGATAATTATTTTTCCACAAGTTCAAATATGATACGAAATGACAGCGAACGAAATTAACTATAAGCTTCAAAAAGTGACAGACCAAGGTCTAGCTTTCTTTTTTGTACAAGTTTGACATCTTGGATATTTCAGTCTAACATAAAAATATATTTGAACCTAATATCTCAAAAAGATAGTATGTGTTACGTCTTAATATATAGGTATATAGGTCTTAATCTATAGGTATATAGGGGGCATTATTCCACAACTGCCCCAACTTGAAAAGTAATTTTCTTTTATTGTCTTCAAATTCTGGGAATATGTTAGTCTACCCAACAGTATTTAATCCACAAATTTATAACCCAGGATTACCACCCCTCCCTAAGTGGTGGGGGTTGAATTTCCCACCCTAACGCCTGCATGGGTACCTTCAAAAGCCTGTAACTGACTTTCTAATTACGCGATTTAATTTTTTTGAGGGTTTTGGAAAGTGCTTGTTACACCCTTTCATCCTATTTTATTATTTACAAAAGAACAATTTTTAACCATGCATCTCTTTCTTCAGTTTCGACCTTTGATTGATGTATAAAACAGTCTCCGGATGGAAAGGTCAGTAAAATCAAAACAAAAACTTTGTTTCTTTGAAAAATGGCAACGTTTCGGACTCAATGTGGTCCCTTTTCAAGCCTATTGAAGCCTGTAGAAAACATTATTTATTATAGTAAAATTTTACATAAAATTATAAACAAAACAAAAAATAAATCTTTCCCGATAAAAAATGATAAAAATGTGATGAGAATTTTTTTGTTTATAAGTTTGATTGGAAAAAATAAATACTAAAAGTAGCAGGAAGAGTCACTAATGATAAGTAATAAAAATAACAATAGGTATTAACAACAACAAGTATAGACAATAAAACTTGATAATAAATAGGAACAATGATATAAAATATATATATATAAATAGTGTATGATAAGTTTTACCTTAGAACCGGAGACTGTTTTATACACAATTTTTAACCATTTTTTGAATAAAATAATTGTTTATTTAACTATTTTTGCAATTTAGGGTTCTTCATTTTTTTTAAATAGTCGCAAAAGAAAGTTTGACTTTTTTAATACGAAAAATGTCAAGTAAGAAAATAGACAAATTAGAATTTATTGAGATACAAGGACGAGAGTAAAGGGAGTTCTCGTGCTCGAACTCGGAGACGTCATGTTCCAGCATACCGCAAAACAGTTTTCAAGTATACCATTTATTTTTATTATTCACATTTATTCAGAATTATCTGAAATCATCGAAAAAGCTATAAAAAAATGTTCGGTAAGTAAAATGTTTCGGTAAGTTATTTTCCAATTTATTCTTAATCCGAAGCTAAGATGATTTCATGATAGGTATTTTTTCGTTGCTATGGTTACTTAAATTATCAAATATATTTATGATTTATTTTTCGTGTGATTGAAATTACTTATAACTAAACGTAGAGAATGATTATGTTTTCTATTATTTAGTTCTTTACAGGATTTAGTCAATATCTATATTGCAATTGTATTGCACGATCTGTCGTCATCTCGGACCTTCTTTTATTTCGTTAGGATACAGATTTCTTTATTAATTAAAAATAAAAATATTATTTTTCATTATAATAATGGCAACGAAAATAAGTTGGGGCAATTGCTGTGCAAATCCTTTTCGCAAGAATGAGTTTTGTACTGGACGCAGGTTGAGACGTGTGGTGGTAATTCGAAGGTCAATGTTTCCTCAATTAAAGAAAAATGCAAGAGTATATAACTTATGCAGAAAAGGATTTAATCATGTTTTTTTCACAATTTCCTGCGGTATAAAAAATGTTGCTTTTATTTTATAAATGCTAGAGTTATGTATGTATGTATTTATTCTCTCCCGTTTACGGGTTTGAGGGCCTCCGCTCCCTTCACAGTACGTTACAAAACCACCTATACTACCTTAATAATACTTACTACATAAATAATAATATTCTACTTTTATTAATTTATTTACTATCGCTTTGTCTTAACATAATTACTCTCGAGATTTGCTGACTATTGAGTTTCCTGGGCTTCCGCTTCCTCTCAACATTTCCGTTAACATGATTTTCAAGCTTTATTTACTTTAGTGTCCTTGACTAGGAGTACGCGATTGGCCTTTCCCTACTACATACCCTTTACTTTCTCTCATTTCTTCCAGTCTCATCATCCAGCTTGCCCCTTGTCCACTTTCATCCAAGATCCACCTTATCCTGTCATCCACACTCTCCCCACCTGTTTCATTCCCCGTACATCTCTGTAAAACATGCCCCCATGATTCTATCTCGTAATAACAGACTCTACATCTTCTATCCACTTCATCCATCCAGTACCTACACTCTCTCATTCCTTCTCCCATCCTAAATCGTATAAAGTGGTTCCATTTACTCTCCTTTTCAATCTTTCTTAAATATTCTGGTTCTCCTTCAGCCTTCACTACCTTATACCACCTGTTATACTTAGATTCCACGATTTTTTTCCATTTTCCTCCCCTTCCTTAATTATCAGTTCATTCTCTAACTCTTGCCATACTCTGACATCTGCTCTTATATCGCATTCTCTCCTCCTCTGTTGTCTCTCTTCCTCCCACCTTGATCCTACTGTGTTACCCCTAGTCTCTTTGTTTACTACTTCCCTTAGACAAGCTTGTGCTATCCTGCTTCCCTCCCCCCTCTTTAATTTCTCCTCAAAGTTCCATGCTCTCTTCATTTGTCTAATAATCATTTTACTTCTACTTAATTCCTCCCTCAACATGTATCCTGGACAGCTCCAGCTCACTCCCATTACCCATCTCAAGAATCTCTCCTGCATACTTTCCACCCTCTTGTGCTCCTTCCATCCCCAGATCTCCACTCCGTAACTTAGGACTGACCACACCAACGCATCAAACATCCACAGTCTCATTTTCCAATCATCTTTAAACCTTCTCTTCCCTAAACCCCAAACCTGCCCCATTACTTTAGTCGCACATTCTATCCTTCTCCTCACCTGCAGTTCAACCCCTCGTTTCGACTCAAACCAGAAGCCTAGGTAACTAAATTCCTCGACCTGTTCCACTTTCTCCCCGTACATCTTCCATTCATATTCTACCTTTGTCATTCTCTTCCTAAAAATCATCACATTCGTCTTATTTACATTTACCGTTAAGTCTTTAATTCTCATATACTCCTCGAACATTCTCAATATGAGACTCATCCATCTCTCGTCATCCGCTAATAAGACTATAACGTCTGCATACGCTAAGGAATATACCTTGCTATTTCCCAAAGCCGTTCCTCCTTTTCCTTTCTTCTCCAGTTTCTCCTCTAGATCTGCCAACAAGAGACTGAATAGTAGTGGGCTCAGTGGGCACCCTTTCCTGAGCCCCCTTCCACTAAAAAAAAACTCCCCTTTTTGTTTCCCAATCCACACCCTTATCTTAGTCTCTTCGAATATCTCCTTTATCCTCTCGACCAACTCTTCGTCCACCCCCTTCTCTTTCATCACCTGCCATAACACCTTCCTGTTTACAGAGTCAAATGCCGCTTTAAAGTCTACAAATGAGACCACTAACTTCCCTTTCTTCCTCCCTAAGTTCCTATTCACTAGATAATTCAGTACGTAGATGTTGTCTACTGTTCCCATCCTTTTCCTGAAGCCCTTCTGATTGTGTGGAATAAACCCTTTCTCTTCCACCTCCGTTTCTAATCCCTTTCTGAGAATATCTGTATATATTTTGTAGCCCACCGACATAAGTGTGATTCCCCTATACTCCTCCACCTTCTTGCCCTCTCCTTTCTTAATTATCGGCATCACTAACCCTGTCCTCCATTCCTTAGGCCATCCTTCTCCTCTCCAAACCTTTTTGCATACCTCCCACAATTCCTTTCTCACCCCTTCTCCTCCAAAACTCAAAGCCTCGTTCTCAATATCGTCGTCACCTGTTGCCTTGTTTCTTTTAAGCCTCCCTATCGTTCTATTCAATTCCTCCCTACTTATCCCGTTATTGCTATCATCTTCCCCTTCTATTACCTAACTCTTTTCACCTAACACCTTATTTTCCACTCCTCCCAACAGTCGCTTAAAGTACGGGGTCCACTCATCCATCTCGATTTCCTCATTGATGCCCTTCCTTCCTCCTCGTTCCCTATTGATCACCTTCCATTCCCTCCCTCCCCTGATTGATTTTTCCACCTCTTCCATATACATACTTTTCTCTAACTGCCTTTTATCACTTAACAATCTTTCATATTCTCTCTTTCTCCTATTATATTCCTGTTTCCCTATCTCCCCTTTTTTACATTTTCCTTCATTCTATCTTTACTCTCCTTACATTCTGCGTCCCACCATCCCCTCTTCATTCCCTCCTCCTCTTCTCTTAGCCTTACCTCTTCTTTTATCCTCTCGGTTAGTTCTTTTATCTTGTCAAAGCGCGTGTCCACGTCTTTCCCTTCCATTCCTCTAGTCTCCTCGTTCTCCATTCTTTCATTAAATTCTCTCAATTTATCCTCCCCCCATCTACCCGTTTTTACTTTCCTTTCGCCAGTTCTTACCCTTTTTTCGCTATGCCGTTTCCATCCTGAGCATTTCAATGTCGCTATTAGCGGGAAGTGTTCTGAGCCTATTTCATTACCTACTTCCACTTTATCCATTCTCTTCCTTATTCTTTCTTCTGCTAGAATGTAATCAATCACTGTCTCCCCTTTCCCTATAAAAGTCACTTCCCCTTCTTCATCTCCCCTTGTATTTCCATTGCAGATAAACCACCCCTCCTCTCCTAACAGGTTCAAAAGAGTTCTACCCTCCCTATCTATCTCCCTGTGCTTGGAATTTCTTCGAAAAGTTTCGCTTTCTTCATCCCATATCTCCCCCCCCCCCCTAACTCTCCTGTCCACGCGTTTAAGTCTCCTCCTATCAAGACCAACTCTTCATTCCTTTCCTCCATCCATTCCCTTAATACTCTCCATCTTTCCTCTTCTCCTCTCCTTCTATACACACAGACGAACGCCACCCTCTCTTTTCCTACCTTTATTCTTCTCACCATCACGCCCTCCAGCTTTTTTCTCGCTCTTGCACTCTTTCATTTCTCATCAGCTCCTTTTTAACCCCTGACTTCTCGCTTCTTGCATAGTCCATACATACCCCTTCGGCAACTTTCGTTTCAAGCCCTTCCAATCCTTTTCTTCCACCCATGTTTCACTCAGCATTACCACGTCCCATTTTCCAATAGCCTCCCAGAACCCCTCGTTCTTGTTTTTTAACCCTGACATTCCCGAAAGCCACACTCACTCCTCTCTTTTTGTCCTTCCCCCTCCTCCTTCCCGTGCTCAGCTTTTCTTCTCTGGTGCAAACCCCGCCCCGTCTCTCCTACTCTCATTACCTTCGTTTACCCTTCTCTCAAGTATCGATCCCTCTGCTCTCAGCTCTTCTCTCTCTTCGTCCCAGATTCACTTCATCCCATTCACTCACAAACTGTCTTTCCCCGTCCAAACATTACCCCCTTTCCTCCTCTCTATCCATGCTCTCCGTTCGATCATCCACTTTCTCTCTCTCCATATCAGGTCCTCTTCAATTCTTTCATTCCTACCCTTTAGTACCCTTTTCCTTTCCATAATTTCTCTCTTCTCCTCCTCGCTTCCCACTTTCACTATGAGCACACCTGTTTTCCCTTCTGTCTTTCTCCACAGTACCTTCACTGCCTCCACTCTCACCTGAGCCCCAATATCATTCATCAGCTTTTCCACTTCTTCCTTTCCCGAGTCGCTTTCTACTGTCATTCCTTTAATTACTATGTTTCGCTTTCTTTTCATTTTCTCTTCTCCTTCTAGTTTTACTTCTATTTCATTCAGGCGTCTGCGCATTCTCTCATTTTCTTCCTGCAGTTTCTCATCATCCCCCTTGACTACGTCTCCTAATCCCACCTCTTCCTTCTTTTCACTCTCGCATTCTAGTTTCCTGACCCTCTCCTCAAGCAAACTCATTTCAGCTCGCCTTTCTTTCTCACTATCTATCTGTTTATTCTCTATACTATCCAGTTTCCTAAATACCTCCTCTTTCTCGGCCTTCCACAGAGCATCCCACTCCAACCATTTCTTTCTCATTTTTTTCACTTCCTCACTGACTTCTGCCCTATGCGTCCTCGCTCTGTCAAAACCTTTGCAGGTTTCCTCTCTGAGGCCTCTGATGAGTTTCTCGAGGCCTTTTAAACTACTCCCCCCTGACCTCCTTTCAGGTGGTGTTCACTGCCTAATCTTCTTGAGCGCTTTCTCATTTTCCCCTTCCTCATCTAACTGGTCTCTAACCCTTTTATTATCTTCCGACTGCGCCCCTTCGCTACTCGTGGTCGCTGGTTGTCGCCACTTATCAAAAAAGCCCTTCGCGTTCGTACTGTTCAAACTGTGCGCTCTTTGTAGCCTTTGCAGGTTCGTCGGTCTGCCTCATTTGCTTGCTAACGTCTCCCCCCCCCCCCCCCGCCCTTACCGAGCTTTAAAAATACCTCTGCCTCATCACTACTTTCATTGCTGTCAATGCTACCTTCGATGTTCGCGCTCGCCTCATTCACTTGCCTACATTCGCTGCTGATTCTCGACCCTCTCTCTGTATCCGTCTCCTGCTGCCCCCTCTCTGTCCTTCCTGGACTTCGTGTAACCGGCAATCTGCCGCGTATTCTTTCCTACGTCACGTTTTCTTTTCCCTCGCTTTCAATCCCCCATGCAAATCGTTCAATCTAGATCTGAAGCCACCACTCTAAAAAATCAGTCAAAATCTCTTACACTATAACTGACCACTCTTATATAACTGTCTCTTCTCATTCATCCAACCCTCACGCTCACCTGTCCCTCACCCCGCGTTAAACACACACCACTTTTCACAACCGTTCCTAACCTCATAATCCTTCTCTTCCACTTTTGACAATTATATATTATTCACTACCCTTCTACCAACCCCTTCACTCTTACTTATTCCTTAGCCCTTTCTCCTCTCACACTCCCTCTTTCCCTTCACCAAAGCCAAAAAGTTAGCACCACAAAAATCACCAACAATCGCGATCGGTACCGGAAACGGAAGCCTGCTAGAGTTATACATGTATTTGAAATTGTATAATATATAAATTTGTATACACAATTATTAATTATTTTCGGATGAGTAATTACTACAAGAATTATATGTATAGCTACTAAAGTAAGGAATCACTGATTTTCAGAAAACTACAGTAACTACTTTCTACTTTATATTTGTTCATAAAAAGGTTTTTAAAAGTTTAAATTGACAAGTGAACATTTTTGCATGTCTTTTTCGATGATTTCAGATAATTATTAATGAACGTAAATAATAAAAATAACTGGTATACTTGAAAGCTATTCTGCGGTATGCTGGAGCATGACGTCCGAGTGCGAGCGCGAGGACTCCCTTTACTCTCGGTCCTGTATCTCAATAAATCTTAATTTGTCCATTTTCCTACTTGACAAATTTCATAGTAAAAAAGTCAAGCATTCTTTTGCGACTATTTAAAAGAAATCGATGGAACCTAATTTGCGAACAAAGTGAAATAAACAATTCATTTTTTCAAAAAATGGTTAAAAATTGTGTTCATGTTACATATAATAAAATAGGATGAAAGGGCGTGAAAAGGGATGGGGTGGTAATCCTGGTCTATAAATTTGTAGATCAAGCACTGTTGGGTAGACGAACATATTCCCAGAATTTGAGGACGATCGAAGAACATGACTTTTAAATTTGGGCCAGTTGAGAAATAATGCTCCTCCTGGGAGTCACACAGTCGACGAACATCCAGAACCCCTCTGCCCCCAAGCCTGCGTTGCGGGACCTTTCTCTTTACGTCGGGCATCTTCCTGTGATGCATTCGATCTTCAGACATCTTTCAAAGATTCTGAAGAATTTCCACGAATTTTAAGAGTTTTCAAGAAATTTTAACAGATTTCAAGAGATTTTACCAGAATGCATGTAATTTAAAGGTATTTTGTACAATAGCAAATTAATCGATAAAAATGACATTTACTAAAAACTTTCCTGTAAACAAGGAAACTCTGAAGGACAAAATGGTGTCTAGGTACTCACATTGAAAAAGACGATGGCAAGAAAGCAGCACTTGATATGTACATTCCAGGACTAAGTAAAAGAAATGCAAGCGTCATTCTAGCAATGTGAACCCCAAATTCACGACAGACGTTTCTGAAAACGCAAAGTAAAATAAGAAAATTATAAGAAAATGTAATTATAATTTTATAATATTCTGTTTATTTCAAATAGATGAACTTAACTCACTTATAAAAATAGACTTCCGAGAGTGCGCATCCCACCGACAGTAAACAACGGATGAAATAAAAAACAAGAACAGGGTTCGGCTCTAATAGATAGTGATATAATTTTGCAGGTACCAAATGAATCAGTAAATAAGCATACGATCTTAAGGCATACTGCGGACTATATTCCCATGTTTGCTGGCCATTACCGTAGAGTAAATAATGACTCTGTGAACAAAAATAAAACCCAAGATTAGTTTCGAATTGTACATTGTACAGTACCGACTAGGAATAGAGGATATCTAAAGAGGTAGCGATTAAAAACATGCACTCACTTCTCGCAGGATATGTCCGAAACAAAATAAGACAATCGCCTCTCGATCGAGCAATTATCGTCTTGCACACGCAAGACGATAAGTTCATTTTAAATAAATAGGGCTGCTTTTTTAGGTGTCACCATACTCTGATGTAACCACACGTTAGAATAGCACTGAATCGAGTTATGACCTATATCATAATTAAGGGCTCATTTAGGGCTAATTGGATGCCCTATTGCTGCTCCGCTTTAAAAAAAACACGGATTACACTGGTTTATCGTTAAACTGACATGTGAAAACAAGATAAGTATTTACTTTATCACATTTTTTCTGATATCTTAATTACGGGCTCATTTAGGGCCTTTAAAACCACCAAAAAAATCTTCAAAAATTAACCTCTATCACTCAAAAACCAGGTACTCTTAATAAAAACTTCTGCACTGAAATTACACATTTACTAGCATAATATCAGCGCGCTACGGCGCGTTTGTAACATTGCTCTATCACTTATTATAATAAAATAAAGTGAGATAAACCAAATAATTAGATCAAACAAATTTCCTACAAACGACATTTATTTGTTTGATGTAACTTTAAAAAAAATTTGTGTTTTAACCACATGAATAATTCCAACACTTACGCTGCGCTGCCGTGCAAGAGATTCCGGACACTTGATAAGTAAGCCCTCAAGTGACATTCACAATTAGATCTGCCAATTTCCGGAGATAAACCATCCAGAAAATATTCTTTCTGGTCAATCGCTTCAAATAAAGCATCAGAATGCTCTTCCCGATCAGTACCGGCGAGGTAAGACTTTGCTCCGCGTACGAGAATCTGTACTCAAGCGGCGTACTGGAATACGGTTTCATCAGGAAGCATCGTGACTCTCGCTAATTCCGGATGGTAGTATTTGAAATCGCGACCGTCAGAGAAATGCTTTTTTAAGTGTTTTAAGAGACTCTTTAAGAGGAGATTTTCTGCTATTTTCCACGTCTAACGCAAAAGTTCGCAAGCCCCTGACGCAGGTGCTCTGTCTATGTACAATCAAAGCGAATTATCCAGTATTTCTGAATTCGATGGATACAGACCGGCCTTGCAAACTTTCGCTTCCGACGTGGAAAACAAGGAAAATCTCCTTTTAAAGGAGTGTGACAAGAATCTTTTCGTTCGCAGAGTTCTTGCAAAATTGAGAGGAGCCGCTAAGAAATCAGTTGACTGGTACACCTTCAACGACATTAAGGGTCTCTTAAAACACTTAAAAAAGCATTTCTCTAACGATCGCGATTTCAAATACTACCATCTCGTACGCGGAGCAAAGTCTTGCCTCGCCGATACTGATAGGGAAGAGCATTATGATGCTTTATTTGACGCGATTGACCCGGAAGGATATTTCCTGGACGGTTTACCTCCTGAGATTGGCTAATCCCTACTAAAAAAAAGGTCAGGAATCGTCAGAAAAAAAATTCAGGACTTCTGACCATTTCTTACCACTTTTGTTACGTTTCTCGACAGAAATCTTCAGGAAAAGTCATAACTCATGAGAAAATGTTCATAAATCGTCAGAGCTTGGGTTCGAACGATAATCCTTTTATTAGGGGTTCAAGAATAGAGTTCCATAAAACCTAATCCGTTTTATACTTCCCAGGTTATTTATATTATTTATTTATATTTATTTATGCATATTCTCTTTTTACTTATATTCAATTATAAATATTTATATGGTAATTTATATGGTATTTAATGGTATACATACATATACTAAATGACTCTGAAGGTGAATCTCAAAATTTTGTCCGTTTTGACGTATCTCTTTCTCTTTACAAGATACATTATATTTATCCTAATTTTGTAGGAAAATTTTTAGATATCTGAAATCGTCGAAACCAGTAGATTCTGAATTTCTGACTTTTTAATCTGTATATCCAACAATGAAAAAAATCTACCTCTAATTTTTAATCCTTTTGGGTTAGCCTACCTGCGGTCCTAGCCGATGAGCTACCTGATAGGATGGGAATTAGCATATCTTCAGAAATAGTCAGACTCGTCAGAAATGTTCATAATGTTCAGAAATCGTCAGAACTTCTGAAAATTTGTGACGATTCCTGACTTTTTTTCAGTAGGGATCTGATTGGGAGAAGGCACTTGAGGGTTTAATTATCAAGTGCCAGAAAACTTTTGCACATCAGTGTACATCAACTTATAAAAGTTTGAAAAAAATTTTCCCCAACTAAAGTTGTTGGCCCAACTACTTACTCATTTATTTTTAGTGCTGGATTTGGATTAATTCGCGTTAATTATATAATCGATAGGGACCTATTTTTAATAGCTCATTCAACATGACCCCATTTTGTGAACTATCAGACCCCAATTTATTAGACCTGAAATTACCCCAAGACCCCCATTTTGTGAACTATCAGGCCCAATATATAAGACGTAAGATTACCCACTGACCCCTATTTTGTGAATTATCGGACCCCAATTTATTAGACCAGAGATTATCGCAAGGCCCCCATTTTGTGAATTGTCGAACCCAATTTATTGGACTTGAAATCATTATTACCATACCCTAACTCACTATTATCCCCTTAGATTTTGTTCATACCCCTAAGTTTTTGACCACACCCAATGATTTTGACCATACCCTAACTCACTATTACCCCCTTAGATTTCGTTCATGACCCTATTTTTGACCACACCCTATATTTGACCCTATAAAATTTTGAAACCCCAGAATTACCTGATACGTGCCCAGAATAAAATGAGGCCATTTAGAGGGATATTTTAGATTCAGAAAATGTCGTGGAATATTCCAGCGGAAGAGCCTAATATCTTATAGATTAGTTAGGCTAAGGATTACAGAATTTACGTTCTTGAGAAGTTGAGTTAGAGGTATTCTAATTTGAGTTTAGTTGTAAATTATGAGACACTTATCTTAATAGGTTACATGATTAAATGTAGACTTGTTTGGTTAATTAGTGAAAATGTTAAGTATATGTTACCATGAAATTTATGTCCACTGATAAATAGCTAAATTGAATCTCTCTGATAATTCTTTAAAATTGAATTTTATCCATTGAACATTGAATACAATTCACCAAGTTCGAATTAAAATGCCTTTGACCAACATTGTCGATTTTCTTTTCGCAATTACAGTGAATCAATTTTAATTTTATAATTTTTTTCGGGCTCATCCATAACAAATTTAATTATGTTTTTAATTATACAATATTTTCAATTTTAGAAACTTCTATAGCGAATTATAAGCACCTTCAAAATTACAAATGTAACTTATATTTCAGGTACTATTAACTGAAAGTGATTTTCATGCACTTGTAACTGAAAATTCAGTTATGAAAATCCATCTATCAATTTTTCTTCCTTTGTTAAACTAGTATTTTTTTATATACTTTCATGAATAGTGTGTAGTTTTTATCATATTATAATCCATGGATATTTGAAACTTTAAATTCTGCAGAATAATGCTGATTTTCAAAATCTCGACCCAATCTATCAGTCACTTCACATGTATATAGTTTTAAGATTCCAAAATGATTTTAGGATAAATAATAATTCACCTACAATTCAAAAACTTGATCAAAGTGAAATCCAAAGTGAATTAGACCCTTCTTTAAACTGAAATTGATTATTAGAGTGGAAGCTAAAACAAGCATACTCTAGACTGTAATACATTGAAAATTTCTTCTGGGATTTACTCAATCTTTACGACTTATTTAAAATCAAGAGATTATATTGCAAAACGTTTGCTAATACGTACATCAGCCTTGCTTGAAACATGATGTATACGTGAAATTGTTCCCAAAAGGAAAAACTAACAAATGAAAATTCCACGTTCGAAATATAACTTCTAGTTAGATTTCTTTAGTTCTCTGATTTAATTGAGAATTGTGCTATTAATAATAAATTAATTTCTAATTATCGAT
Organism: Andricus curvator; assembly: GCA_932195095.1. NCBI lineage: Eukaryota > Metazoa > Arthropoda > Insecta > Hymenoptera > Cynipidae > Andricus > Andricus curvator. The sequence goes on along the minus strand of CAKNYM010049602.1, from coordinate 52,888 downwards.
AAGAAAATAAATATAGTAGTCACATTATAAATATTTCTGGATCTAGTAATTAAATAAAATTTGTAAGTTGAAATACAAAAAATTGTTACTAAAACATTTTACCATGCAATGTCGTAAATTGAGAATTCTATTCTAATTTTAAATTCACTACTTCTAGAACAGATGATGTCTCTGTTTCGCCGACGGTTAGTCATTCGAATCTCTCTGTTTCCTATTTCTCCAACAGCACTGATTATGCCAACTCGTTCATAATGTTAGGCGCAATAAAAATTACTAATTTTTCTTCTGGAATTTCCAATTCCAATTTGAATTATTTTTTTTTCTAAATTTAGTAAAGCAGTATGCCCGAAGATTACAACCAGGTGAGTTCTTATAGACCCGTTACCTTGTAACCTAAAAGAACATTTACCAGCAATTTCCCAGAATCTTTTTCTTCTTTCGGTAATTATCTCATTATTGTTAAGAAAACACAAAAACCTCATAAGATTGGGATTTGCTCTTAATCTGCAACCAAATAAATACAGTTTTACCTTAAATCATTCCAATCATACTCAAAAGGACAAACATCGATTTTCTCCATCCCGAGTATCTAGTTTGACGATGATAAATTTTCATCCTTTGATTGAACTCCGGTAGAAATTTCTCGGTCAAGAAATGACGGCTATTTGACCACCTTGATTCTGGTCAAAGCCTCAGCAAGTCGTGCTCCTCACACTCCTTCGTTGGTAGTTACGCCGATCCCAGCCGATCCATGCTTAAAAAAATGGAACTGTGCCGCGACAGACTCCTGGACCTAGACCGTCCACTTCTTCGAGAGCTATGGTCCCTTCGTCTGCATCTACAGCTCAATACGCGAATCCTTTGGCGAACGCGATCGGCTAGATCGTAATCGATGTCTAGAACGATCACCTCTCTCCACTGTCACTTTTTTCATATTTCACGCATTTCACACAAAATTATTGTGTATATTTCAATTAACTTCAATTGTCACTATACACTGATAACCGTCACGGTAAAATCGCGTATGGGGCTATCCCACTTCTGATCTGTAAGGATAAATAAATCCAGATCTTTTCTTATAAAAAAGATTATATTTTATATAATTTTGAGAGTACATATACTGCAAAAATGCTAGGCAAACATATATTTAATTTGAATAAAAATAGTAAGCGACTGCTTAAGACGACAACCAGAGCAAAACTGACTCTATTTCAGCTCCCCTGAAGATATTAGGCCCCTGGTTGGCCCCACGATTGCCAATGTTTAGTCTAAGACTCTATGGCGACTATGGGACTCTATCGCTGCTAGTCGCCAGCATTATCCAAATATACAGATGACGACTTCTACGATCCCTCGAAACAGTCTGCCTCAGCTCAAGTTAGCTTCAGTGTGATTTCATAATAATTTACACTTCAATTATTTTATTAAATAGTACAAACAATCTCACAATGGCGCCCAACGTCGGGCGAGCTTAAATTTTTAAAAAAGATCCCTTTTGAAAATTTTGAGGAGACAAATTTGTGGAAAAATTTTGAGTAGTAAATCGGAAAAATAGTAGCAGTTCCTGGTAGCTAAATTCGGACAAGGAAAATTCGTTAGTTTTAGATTAGGATTTTAGAAAATTTAAAAATATTTACTTTGCACATTTCTTCACAACCCCAAATGAATTTGATCCCAGAATCAAAATTAAATAGCTCCCCTAGGCTACTTTAAAAGGGAGAAGTTTTAACCTTGATCAAAATTTCCCACACAGAGATTCTAAGAAATTTGTCCCGGTGTAATTTCCCAAAAACCGATAAGCCCTTTAATCTGAATAACCCTTTTTAAAAACCCGAAAAGCTAACAGAGCTTCGGAGGCTAAAATTATTATTGTTTCTAGAATTCATTTTAAGTTAGAATTATCGGCTTTATAAAAACGTGTTATCACTATTATAAAATTATGATTATAATCACGCGGGTTATTTGTTTACTTGACCTTGATTTAGCTCAATTAAAATGGCAAATCAAGAGAGTCCTGAAGATTCTTGGATTATTCCTTTAAATGAAGAAGATTTAGGTATGGAGCTCATTAACCGTGGACAACCGATGGATGGGGTGTCCTTATCTTACGAGAGCGGTTATTAAAATTTGAAAGTTCGTTGCGAAATGAAATCGTATTTGTGGACCCGGCGAATGAATTAAGGGTGAACTCGACTACTCCTTACGCTGGGGAATTAAATTTCCCTGACCAAGGAGAAGGTGAGTTCGGACCTGGCCGTGGTGCGGACACCTAAGAACTCCCGCGAGTAACGACGACCTGGAAGCCGCAGCGAGAACGACCCTTGATGGGCTGGCGTTCGTGGTTAGTAAGGTGGAAATATCAGCGTGAATTCCACTAAGCAGCGAATGGCAGGTGGCTCTCAACTCCCAAAACAGCTCCCTAAGCCAAGACGTTAACCCTTGGTACAGGGCCCCTCTATTCGCAACCTGAGGACGCGTCTGGTGGCTTTGTCATAGACCCATCGGTTCGATTCCAAAGGAGCCAAAAGGAAAATATTTATTAGGGTCCCTAAATGGAAATAAAATTAAAGAAGAAATGAAATTGCTTGTAAAATAAAATTTAAAAAAATGTTGCAGAAACAAAATCGTAGAAGAGATAAAATTGTTTAGGAAATAAAATTCTTTAAAACAAAAAATTGTAGAAAAAATAAAACTGTTAAAAAAATAAAATTGTTTGAAAATAATATTTTAGAAGAAATAAGATTATAGAAGAAATAAATAAAAAAGCTCGTTTAAAAAAATTTTAAACCTTAGGGAGCGACCTATTTAAATAAATAGATAGATTAACTGTTAAAAATCATTAGTTAATTAAATTACATAAATTAAATTCCTTAAGAATAAACAAATCTAAATAAATAATTATCAATTATACCATTTATTTCATTATTCTTATAGATTTATTATTTATTACTTCTTAATACTTCAATACCTTAGCCCAAAGTAAGTAGTACAGGGTGTCCCAGACTCAAGTACCCGGACTTATATAGCTGTATAAAAATAAAAAAATTAATCGAAAATTCCTTTTCTAAAAATCAGTTGAAGTTTTAGTTTTTGAGTTATAAAAAATATATATGCTGGACCAATCAAGATCGTGGTATAAACAGACGTGTTTACGTGAGCGGGAGTCCAACGCAGTGTTATTGAAGCAAGCGCCGAGGTGGGGTTAGCGACGGGATAACAGCGGTCACTAGACTACGTTGGACTCCCGCTCACGCACGCACGACTGTTTATGCCGCGCTCCTGATTGGTATATCTTAAATATTTTATAACTCAAAAAGTAAAACTTCAACTAATTTTTGGAAAAGGAATTTTCGATTTATTTTTTTATATTTTTATACAGTCATATAAGTCCAGACACTTGAGTCTAGGACACCCTATATAAGTACTCCGCCCAGCGCGAAAAATTTTGCTGTCAAACATTTTATTGTCATACCACGCTGAAAAACCCAGTTCTCGTCAGATCACTGAAGTTAAGCAGCGTTGGACGCGGTTAGTACTTGGAAGGGTGAGCATTCAAGAATACTGAGTGCTGTTGGCACATTGTGGGTATGGTGAGTCCACACTTGTAGTAGTTATTTACTACAAGAAACTATCCACCTAGAAACACTACCCGAATCGGGTAGTGTCACGCCTACCCTGAAAGGGAAATGGTTTAATGGTATACATATGTAATTTTTCTATCAATTTAAATGTATTATTTTTAATGGTATTTTTCACGATTAAAACAAAAACTATGCGTCTTATCAATAAATGGGTTATAGAAAATTTGTTGACCTTTCTGACTTAAAGAATTTTGATTTTTTACATTTTTTTAATAGGGTCACTCTCAATGAAAGTGCAGTTTTGTATCCCAGCTGGATATTTTGCACTGAAATTTAAATAAAGTTTTGGGGTATTTTTTTCAAACTTACTATGAATATTTAATAAATCGACAAACAAAGATCAATCTTTATTGCATATTAGCGTGTTGAAATACTGTGACAGATCGAAATGTAAGCCCCCCTGGCTGTCGCCAGGCACCGATTATAGAGTGCCGAACCTCATTCTTGATATACACCCGAATTTTGAAAAATGCCTATAGGTCTTTTCAACTCTTTTTAGATAGAACGAAGGAATGATATGTTAGAAATGCCAACATATCCCATCCAAGCTATCGATTCCATAAATACTGGTAGCAAAATTCATTGTTGTGTATAAGCAAAAATGTGATCTGTTAAAAATTCAGGTAAGTTTGTTTATTATCTGTAAGCCACTTGTTAAATTTGTGTTATTAAAGTTATAAGATTAAGTGTGTACTTGTATATCCCGAGTGTGTTTAACCTAACTTTATTTTGCTTGTGAATAATGAGAGACAAAACGTTAATTTGTAAGCTCCCCTGGCAAATCTTAGCAATTCACAAATTTCTGTTTCTGGAGTTGATTAAATGATGTAAAGCATGTAAAGTACGGAAGCTTTCTATTAATATACATTTTTTAATTCAAAATCTTGCTTCTTTATTGTAGTACACAAAAACATCGATAAAATTAATGAAATGTATAAAAGTGAGGTTACCTGTGCTTCCGCACCACTGCTGTGTATCTGAAAACAAGATAGCGATACCTTGATGGTCTAAGTTGATTAGTTCCTAATATTTCCAGCCCGGCGCTAGTTGTCCCATCACTCCCTGTTTTTGCATTGTAAACAATGGGACTAGACCACTTTTTAAAATTGTTTAGTAAACAAAATATTACTTTCGTGAAATAAAGATATTGAAATTAAAACAATGTTACTCATTCAATATTTCAAAACAGTTTTCTAAGCGACTTCAATGAATACTGAAGGGAAAACATGAATTAAAACGTCATTCAATAATCTCAATAAAGCGGAATATAAGCTTTCAATTTGAATAAAAAGTTAAATATGATCCTTTTTATTTTTTAAAACACAATAAATAATACTATTTATAATGAAATATATAAAGAATTTCCTAAAAAAATGTTAACAGTATGTAAGTTTAAACTTAGCATTTGAGTATTTAGCCAGTACTTGCACTTTTGAATATAATGAATATGATGTAATTGGAATTGAATAGACTTACATTATATTTATGAATATGTAACATAATAAGTAAAGAACATAAAAAATAATTAATTAAATTAGTAACATTTTTGAAAAACAATACTTTTCAGAGGAGCAAATATAAATTATAATTTTATCAAATGTTTTAGGTTTAAACAGAATCAATATTTTAACAACTTTGCTTAAAAGACTTTTACACGGATATAATGATAAAAGAGAGCAATTCGAGTAATTATTTTTTTATGATCTTCACATACTGTTAAATAACACTTTTTCAAATATAAATTTAGTTCAATTCAAGTTCAAATACATTATATTCAAAAGCGAGAGCAATCACTTCGTGTTAAGGATCTTGCTAGGCAAGAATGACGTCGTCAAAATGAAAAGAAAGCTGGAAAGATAAAGCCAAAAGAAAGACAAGTGGAAATTAAGCACGAGGCAACATTAAAGAATAAAATAGAAGTGAAGAAAGAATGAGAAGAATCAGAGCGGACCCCAAAAAACTAAAAGTACAAAAAAAAAGGAACTTCAAAAATGGATTAACAGGAAAATTAAGGGACAAGTGAAAAGGATTGAAAATATGAATGAAAGAGAAATGTGCCCGGCGGAAGAAGATACGAGAATTGGTTCAGGCTCATCGATAGCGTAAGAGGAAAAAAAGCATCACAAGGTAAAACTGAAAATTAAAGTGATGTACCTTCAGAAGTAAAAGGCAGGAGAAGGAAGGCTGTCCGTAACAGAGCCACTTGTTATAAAGAATTAGAAAAACTGAGAAAAGAAAATCAAAATTTAAAAAGCAAATTGGCTTGAGAAAAAAAAAGCACAGCAAAGGAAGAAATACCAACTTTTACAGGAATGTAACAAAATCAGTCCATTATTCCGAACAAAATTACGTCGAACGGAGAAACTTTTTGAAAATGTAGAAAAAGCCAAACGACAGGGACAATTATTTGTTGAGAAAACTGTTTCGCATTTTTTAAAGAGAAGAGTCGTATGTGCCCAGCGAAAACGGGCACCATGACTCGAAATAAAGATAAAAAACAAAAAATTCTGAACTGTGAGTCCACGTGTATCATGTATCGTATTTCGCGCATTTGCGAAACGCGATATCGATGCAATTGTTTACTATAAATGGAAGAATATCAGAGAAAAACGCATCTCCATAAAAAAAGAAAGAGATCGGAGTATAGCGCACAGTGAAACAGAAAATGGATAACACTGTAGGAAATTTGAAGAAAATGTTTCTGGATACTCTGGAAGAATTTTTGAGTCACGTGTACAGAGTCGAGCATCAACAATAGACTATGAGTAACTTCAAACTGTCCTTGACGAAAGCTGATCTTATCTTTCATATAGATATTATTCAGAATTTCACAGGTAAGTATGCTAAAGAGCCAAAAGCTGCACATTTTGGTGCTTCAAGGAACGCAGTTATTCTTCATGCTGGTATCTGGTACACTGAGCACGAAAAAGATGGATTCTGCACACTCTCGCCTTCTTTGAGAAAGCCTCAGAGAAAAATCCAAGCGTCACAATATTGCACTTTCTTAGAGATGGACCCGTCAGCCAATACGCCAGCAAAGCAATGTTCGCTTCGTTTGAAAATTATATAGAGAAGTATTACAACCAAATAGAGTAAATTATTATCTACAGCTATAAAGAAAGCCAGCACGAGAAAGGTGCAGCTTATGGAGTAGGGCGCATCACAAAAAGAACTGCAGACACTGTAGTGAACCATGGAAAAGAGTTCAATGACTTCCAAAGTCTTCTGCACGTTTTTGAAGAGAGTAAGGTCAAAGTTTGATATGAATCTGTTATGCCAGAAGATATTGAAAAAATGAACAAGTTCAAACAAAATTTGCAACATTTAAAGGAAGGATGCAGGTTCATCAGTGGACTTGGACTAGAAATAATCTGTACAAGACGTCGACTTGGACTAGAAATAATCCGTACAAGCCGAACTTGAATGAGGCAGGCTGTTAAGAATGTGATCTAAAGAGTACCTGTCAGCATTACTACCTGGGATTCTTGACAACGGAGCCTCTCTCTCAGCGCAAACGAAAAGCTCCTGCAGCTCCTGTAAAATCCGAAAGGGCTAAGAAGAGAACAAAGTGATTACAACTAAGACATTCTGTCTACTATTCTGGTAACTGAATAATATAAGAAAAGTGGGATTTTACCTTCTGAGTTTAAATATAAAACGATTATCTAGCTAATTTCAACGATTACTCTTGTTTATTAGAACACTAATAGTGCTTTTATGAAGTATCAATACAGAAAACGCGTTCCTACACACACACACACACACAATTAAAAGTTTATCATAAAGACAACCGAGGGATTTCGCCGGGAGCGGGTGATAATCTGAAAAACTGCACCCGCTCCCAGCAAAATCGTGGTAAAATTTCAGCCATAACCACGTCTCACGACCGTGAGATCGGTGGTTACAGTCTGCGACGGACTCAATCCGACGATCCGGCAAAAATCTCGTGCACCCTGAGGACACGGAGCGACCCAAGGACGACCGCCATCTGCAACTTCCCCGCAAGCGTCTTAGCATTTTGTTGACATGCAGGGATGCCTATCAGGCCATTAACCAGTGAAAGCTTGGCACCTCCAAGAGCGCCGATGATCAGGACGATTAGCTTAACAGAATATTTCAGGTATAACCGTCGCAACTCCCTTACAAGGTCTTTATACCTCTCTTTCTTTTCATTCTCCTTGGCTACGATGTTTTTGTCAGCTGGTGCCGAAAATTCGACAACGAACATGGTTCGCTTCTCGAAGTCACGGAGATCTATGTCAGGCCTTGACTGCGCTACAGAAACAATCGTCGTGAATATGAAGTTCCAGTATATGCGGCACTTCTCATTCTCGATAATTGACTCTATTTCCCTAGGAGCGATTAGCGGAGCGGTATTAGGGCTAATGCCGTAAGAGTGGCAGAGATGGTAATAAAGCACTCTTAGTGCCGCATTGTGCCTTTGAATGTAAGTATTTCCCGCATGAGTTGGACAACTAGATAGTATGTGTCCTAGTTGCTCGGAGTGTACATGGCACGCTCTGTAGCTATCATCGGGAATATTTTGGCTTAAAATGTGGCGACGGTATTCTAAGAGTGGAAATGACACCGTCTTGACATGCCAAAATGAAACCCTCAGTGCCCAAGTTCAATCCGGGTGCTTTAAGGAAAGCAAATGTTAACTCACATGACATCGACTGATCCTCCACATTTCTCTGGAAGATTCCGTGCATTTTCTTGTCGAGGAGCTGTTCGGGAAGTTTTTCTCCTGTGCTTTCTTAATCCGGTCATTCAGGAGTGAGTACTTGAGATGGACAAGATTTGATGCATCTGCTCACCCCTGATATTGAAGTCAAGGCCGAGTGTTTCAGCAGCCTCCTCCGCTGCTTTGTACAGAAACGCTCCTTTGCCTACTTCTTCGTGCTTTCTGAACATTTTAAGGAGATGGTCTCTTCCATTTGCGACTATATGTGCTGTACCCAGAATAATTCTGTTGTGAAGAAATTCAAGATTCAGTATTCCGCGAACACCTTGACGGCGTGAGATGTAGAGTCGCGGAACAGAAGACTTAAGGTGCATGCTTTTGTTCATGTGCATAACCTTTCGTGACCCGATATCAAGGGATCTCAGCTCATCCTTCGTCCATGGAACCACTCCAAGTGAATAGGGTACTACCGGGACCGCAAGCATGTTCGTTTCAGATACTTTGTACCTCGCCGAGAGTTCGGAAGACCAAATTAGACGGATGAGACGATTGTATCTGCTTCGGAGAGAATCCTTTATAGATGTCACGTCCTGAATGCGGCTCTGTGGCACGCCCAGATATGTATAGGTCTCTCCAGCGCTAAGGTGGCGCATTTTTCTAACCCAAATTCCATTCAAATCTCCTGAGTGTATTTTTCGACAATCCGTAGAGCTAGGTGTAGTTCCTCTTTATTTTTAGCATAGATCTTGAGAGCATCCATGTAAAATACATGAGTGACCTTATGTTTTCTATTTCCAGGTTTGCCGCAAAAGTACCCTTCGGAATGTCGAAGTGCGAGAGATAGTGGCAATAATTGTGAGGCGAAAGAGGAGTGGGCTCATGGTATCGCCCTGAAAGACACCTCTCTGAAAGGTGACGGAGTTAGTTGTTACACGATGTTTCCAGATGAGATAGTAAATCTGGTTTTCCAAAGTTGCATTAATCGCTCTATGCACCTCACGATGTGCGGATGAAGCTTCAAGCTTTCCAACAGACAGATGATAAGTCTATGGGAGGTTGAATAGAAAGCTTTCCGGTAATCAATCCAGGTCGTCGATAGGAAGCGCTGGTAGGATGCTGCGTCTTTGCAGACACATCTATCGATGAGCAGGTTCTCCCGACATCCTGCTACGCCTTTCTTTGAGCCGCGTCGTTCGTACATTTCTCACCACACAGGTCCGATTGTGCGAACAATCCTATCATTTAGGATAGCTGTGAAGATCTTATACAGTGTATTCAGACAAGTGATTGGCCTGTAATTCATCGGGTCAGCTAAGTTGCCCATCTTTGGAAGGAGCACTGTGCGCCCTTCCACCAACCACTCCGGAATAGGCTCTTCCGACTTCAGATATGAGGTGAAAATGTGGGCCAGATGCTGGTGGGTTGAAGGAAACTTCTTCCACCAGAAGGTCTTGATACCATCTGGTCCCGGAGCGGAATAGTTCTTCATGCCTCTTAATACTTTTTTCACCTCCTCGGTAGTGATAGGTGGGCATTCTTCCTCAGGTGTTATGAGGGCATTGCACACTTCCTTGAAGCTATTTATGTTCGTTGAGCCTTCTTCAAGTGGACGTTGCACTTCGTAGACTTCTCTCCAAAATGCTTCGACCTCCTCTGGTTTGGGAGGATGGTCGACAGTAACTGGAGGATCTTGGAAGAGTCGAGATGGGTCAGAGCAAAACTGTTGGTTTTCTCTGATCCACCTCTCCCTCCACGCTAGACTTCTCCTAGCATCAGATACTACCCGTATTCTGTCAACAATATGCTGCCCGATGGTCAGCAGCTTTGACTTGTTAAGTGTGTGATAACGGATCCGCAGTTCGCGCGCGAACTGTCGAACCTGGGCGGTAAATTTCCTGCCAGATGTTATGTAGTCAATCACAAACTGAATGCGGCAGGCGTACCTTCTTGCCCAGCCTATCTTTGTTGTGAGTTGATGCATTCGTCTTTTGGTCTTATGATCAGCCATTGGTTTTGTTTTACGGTTTGCATCCGCCAAAGCTCTCGCTGCATTATTGGGATCCGAAATCGTGATGTCACATAAACAATATGGCCGCCGTAAGTCGCTCGTTTGTGGACGTCTGACAGGTGAAAGGCCCGTTTTTTGAGTTTTTTTGTGAATTTTAAAGAAAAAATGAAACTAAGTATCGCTGAAATTTTTTTTCGGTTCACGGCATCTACACCTTCCTGCAGGAATTTTGTTGAAGGAGAAAGAGTTTTGCATGCTGGACATGTCATCTATTGTCGTAAAGAAGCCGAAGACGAAACTTGTATTAAAGTAATTGCATTCAGTATGCAAATTTCAAGTTTGAGGGATAAACCTTATGAAATAAGAGGACAAATGAGCTTCCAAGGTGTCGTAAAAGATGTGGTGTGCAGTTGAAAATCTGGATTGGAGAAAAAGTGCAAACACGTTGTTACAGTCTTATTTCGATTGTGCATGTAATTTGATAAAATATGTCATATACACTGCAGTCCCGCTTTACCAGCCGTGGCAGGGGTACCCTCAATAGCCTCGAGGGTGAATCGGGACTCTCGAAACCGTAAACAATCAGGGCCGTATGAACCATTCCTGTTAAGAGTTTTGTCCCAAAACAATATTTTTTCCTTCGTCCCCTAGCCGAAAGTACGTCTTCCCGGCCGCATTTCTGTCCGGGAACAGTGACTTTTGAAGCCTGCTAGAGTTAACCGATCTCTGATTGGCTGCGAGATTTTTGTGGCTCGCTAACGTAGCAACCTGACGTAGCAACGCTCAGTATTGTGTTATTATGTACTTAGCCTCTGAAAAATATTTATCTTGACAGGTGAATGGAAAAAGAGCGTCGGTGTGTTCAACCTCAAAACTGATAGTTGAATGTTAATGTTTATTATTATTATTGATTTTTTTTTTGAAATGTCAATTATTATTTGAAATGGTCGACTCCTCATCTGCAGGTTTTGCGGACGAGGAAGAAGTATTACTCAAAAATAAAAAAGATGTGTTTTTGATACCCGCCCCGACCAGCAAAACCTCGGCTCCGCCTCGGCTTTGCAAAAGTCGGGCGGGCGACCGAATCCCATGCATCCGCTCAGCTGACCCGAGAGCAGCAACGGCACTACGCGAGGTGGCGCGCGTGCTGATGCAGGCCACAAAAGAAAAAGCATCCGAGCTAGCAGCCGACAACGCATTTTATTAATTACGATTAATTATTAAACGTACTTTCGGCTGGGGATGAAGAAAAATAGTATACGACACACGGCCAGAAATATTAGATGCCCTGGCCCATACTATTTGTGTATTTTTGCCATTTTGATTTTATAATATAATGAACGTGAAAATGTTTGTGCTCGAAAATCAAACTTTATCGAAGTACTGAGTTATGAGTATGTACGTACATATAACAGGGTGGCCATTTTAATCGAAGAAAAAAATTCCCGGTCATTTACCGGTTTTTTCTCGGTTTGCAAAAATTTTTCAGTCAATAAAATTAAAAAATTCGAACTCTGAAGCTAAACATTTTTCCATTTGCAGGAATAAAAAATAAACTACAAATGAAAGCACTCAAAGTGAAACTCTTGAATTTTTAACTTTCTAATTAAAGTTTTTGATTTAAAAAATTTTGTATTCGAATTATCAATAATATACACGTATAAAATGATTCTAAAACTTTTCAATTGAACAATTCTAAATTAAATGCAGATAAAGTGCAAAATCGAGAATTTCTAACTTTTATAAATTATAGAGTTCAAAGATTCAGATTAAATTCCAAAAATATAAATCAACAATGTCATTTTCAATGCTCTAAATTAAAGAATCAATTAATGAACTTTAAAATGTTCAAAATTATATTATTTTAAGCAATTTTAAGCTAGAAACATTGAAAAATGAAAAATTACAATTTTTTTAACTGAAGACTTTGTAAATTAGAAGTTAAATTATTTTAATTTCAAATAGTTAAAACATCCTTGAAAAGCTTCAAAATTTTAATTCCAAATCTTGAGAAATTTAGAAGTTGTTTTAAATTTGTTCAAATTTAAAATTTATTTGTTGAAATGCTAAATGTTTTTTAGCAAACATTTTCAACTACAAACGCTTTTAATTTTTAATTGTTCAACTCAGCAAGACTGCATTTTAAACCGCCGAGTGTACTGCATGTTTTTCTTATACCCCCCTGTGTTGTTGCGGAGTTGCTCCGCTGACCACGCAGCGCCTGTCTTTCGCCCCCTTGCACTACCTTGTCTGATCTATCGGAGACGGGTAAAGCGGGACTGCAGTGTATAAGCATGAAAGTGTAAAATACAAAAATTATAAAAACTGTATGAATATAGCCGTGAAGAATCATCACTTTATCTCCTTGTGGAAAATAGCTTTTTTACACAAAAATTCGTAACTTTTAGGTTAGGTTGCACTTTCATAACAAAAAGAATAATAGAAACACGATTATAGGAAATTAATTTTATCGAAATATGTAATGGCCTTTTTCATAGATTCTAAGTCTTTACAACTGACCCTTTTTTAATATAAATTTCAATGATAAATCACTTTTTTAGATTCAGGACATTTATGAAAACCGACTTCTTGGTTTTCGCAGACTTTACAAGAGCACCCAAACACATAACGTGGTATTTGAAACCGACCCACTTTGATTAGTACTATTTTTCGCCGCCAGATGCCGTATCGCAGTTCTGCGGTTCCCAATACACACCACAATTGATACTCCAGAGGTCGGATTCTTCGGAAAAATCTCCACGAAGCTCGTCTCATCCAGTTAAGCCAGATCTTTGGGCTTTAAAGAAACCTGGATTTTGATGTTTCTCCGTGTCCTGAAGCAACGTTCTTTCTCTATTGGATGCCTGCCCGCGTTTGGTCTCAGTGTCGCCTCTCTTTCTCTGTTGCCTGCTTGTTGTGGCTCCTGCAGAAGAGGCGCTCCGCTTACATAGCCCTTTTTCCGGAGTTGTTTGGCCCCTGAGCGAGAAGGTTACATTGCATGAATGCAGGCTCTGTGGTGCGAGAAACACCCAGAGCTCTCGCACTTTTCGCGTCAACGTCTCCGAAACCATGCCTAACAACTCCGGAAAAGGGGCTATGTAAGCGGAGCGCCTACTCTACTGCAGCCAGAACAAGCCGGCAACAGAAAAAGAGAGGCCATACAGACCAACAGCGGGCAGACATCCAACAGAGGAAAAGCGTTGCTTCAGGACACGGTGAAACATCTAAAATCCAGGTTTCTTTAAATCCCCAAGATCTGGCTGAACTGGATGACGAGCTTCGTGGATATTTTTCCGGAGAATCCGACCTCTGGACTATCAATTGTGGTGTGTATAATGCAGCGACAGCTTTGGCGGATGCAAACCGGAAAAAAACCGTTCACAAACACACAACAAGTCAAAGCTGCTGACCATCAGGCAGCATATTCTTGACAGAATACGGGGACTATCTGACGTTAGGAGAAGTCTAGAGCAGAGGGAAAGGTGGATCAGAGAAACCCAACCGTTTTTCTCTGACCCATCTCGACTCCTCCCAGATCCTCCAGTTACTGTCTACCATCCTGCCAAAGCAGAGGAGGTCGAAGCATTTTGGAGGGAAGTCTACGAAGTGCAACGTCCACTTAAAGAAGGCTCAAAGAACATAAATAGCTTCAAGGAAGTGTGCAATGCCCTCATAACACCTGAGGATGAATGCCCACCTATCACTACCGAGGAGGTGAAAAAAGTATTAAGAGGCATGAAGAACTATTCCGCTCCGGGACCAGATGGTATCACGACCTTCTGGTGGAAGAAGTTTCCTTCAACCCACCAGCATCTGGCCCACATTTTCACCTCATATCTGAAGTCGGAAGAGCCTATTCCGGAGTGGTTGGTGGAAGGGCGCACAGTGCTCCTTCCAAAGATGGGCAACTTAGCTGACCCGATGAATTACAGGCCAATCACTTGTCTGAACACACTGTATAAGATCTTCACAGCTATCCTAAATGATCGGATTGTTCGCACAATCGGACCTGTGTGGCGAGAAATGTACGTACAACGCGGCTCGAATAAAAGCGTGGCAGGATGTCGGGAGAACCTGCTCATCGATAGATGTATCTGCAAAGACGCAGCATCCTACCAGCGCTTCCTATCAATGGCCTGGATTGATTACCGGAAAGCTTTCGATTCAACCTTCCATAGTCTTATCATCTGCTGTTGGAAAGCTTAAATGTTCTTCCGCACATCGTGAGGTGCATAGAGAGATTGATGCCGCTTTGGAACAACAGATTTACTATCTCATCTGGAAAACATCGTGTGACAACTAGCACCGTCACCTTTCAGAGATGTGTCTTTCAGGGTAATACCATGAGCCCACTCCTCTTTTGCCTCACATTATTGCCACTATATCTCGCACTTCGCCCATTCCGAAGGGTACTTTTGCGGCAAACCTGGAAATCGAAAGCATAAGGTCACTCATGTATTTTAAATGGATGATCTCAAGATCTATGCTAAAAATAAAGAGCAAATACACCTAGCTCTACGGATTGTCGAAAAATACACTCAGGAGATTTGAATGGAATTTGTGTTTGAAAAATGCGCCAAGGTTTATTTGAAGCGAGGAAAGCTTAAGGGCCCTGGAAATCGAGTGTAAATCGCAAAACTTGGATTCAGGCCAAACGGCGAAGCCATTTTGTCTGATTTTTTGTATAAATAATCTAAAGGGTATAATGACTGGCGGTAAATGTCGCTCTTTTCGAGAAAAAAAGATCTATTTTTCATGTAACAATTAAAAGAAAAAAAAATCCTTTTTGTGGTACAGTGCTCTACTATTCCGCGAAGCAGGGAGCAGGTAAAACAGTTACCGTGCTCGGAATTTCTTTTGCGCGACCGTAGCTGGAAAAGGAAAAATTACGATCCGTTATGACTCAAATCTGCAGGTAATGTAGCGCCCACTATGACCCACATTGATTCATTCAGGTGCGAACACACCGTATATGAAAACTAGGGGCCCCTACCCAAAGGAGTGGGTGAATTCCCAAAAGGTTGGATGGGTGGAGGTTGTTGGATGTGGATAATATCATGAGATACAGATTTGAAATAAAATAAAAGTAAACAAGATAATATCACAAGTATATGTACAGAAAAACGGTTTGCAATATTCACGCCGAATCAATGCAACGGTACAATTTTTTGCAAACTTACTCCGAAAGAAGTAACTTTTGTACATTAAATGACAATGTCAAAGCTCTCTGTATAAATGGGCAGATTATACAAGCATGCAAGATATCGATAATATTTGTCGCCCAATTTCCTCCAAACATACCAGATTGATTCGCATTAGACACAAACTTTGCATGTTTGCACAACTCAGGGGCTGTCTGCAATAACGCGTTATAGAAATCAAGCGCTTAGTTTTTTTGACCCTGAGAGCTTGTAAAAAATGTTTCAAATTTTAATTTTTAAAACATATATTTAAATGTGAAATTTCATTGCGCATCTTCGTTTCCTCATAAGAAAAACTTATAGCACGTGTAGTTGTTGAAATAAAAAGGAAATTCTGCTACTTTTTTCTACAAAATGGCCTCCTTTCAACTAATTTGACTACTCTATGTACGCAGTTGTTCTTGATTTTGTCCAAAACAATAACTATCAATCGTCTTACCACACATTGCAGTTCTTATGAAATCTTTCTAATATTTGTGAAAGCTTTCTTTAATCTTTGTTTGTGAAATCTTTTGTGTTCCTTTCAAATCATTGAAACCTTGTAAAATCTCCTCAAATTTGTTCAAATCTTTTGCAATGGTTCAAAATTTACAAAGTATTTGTGAAATCTTTCGTATTCGTTTGAAATATTTAAAATCGTTTGAAATATTTGAAATATTTTGAAATCTTCGAAATCTGGTGTATTGTGCCCCTCTTGACATCTTTGGCATTCTTGTATTCTTTTCAGAACTTTATGAAAAAAAATATTTCGAACATTTCATGAAGATTGCCAGGATTTCGAAGATTTGAACTAGGCATGGACACTACATTTCAAAGATTTCACAAAGATTTCGAACATTTCGAAAGAGTTTAAAACTCTCAAAAGATTTCAAAGATTTTAAAATTTTAATAAAGGGTATAGTACCACAGATTTTTAAGATTTTATAACATTTTAAACGAATTAAAAATAATTCAATTATTTCCAATGAATACAACAGATTTCCGAAAGATGTCAAAAATATTTCGAAAATTTCATAATCTGCTTTACCTGCTCCCAGCTTCGCGGAATGGTAGAACACTGTACCACAAAAAGAAATTTTTTTCCTTTTAATTGTTACATGAAAAATAGATACT
This sequence comes from Andricus curvator, assembly GCA_932195095.1. Lineage (NCBI taxonomy): Eukaryota > Metazoa > Arthropoda > Insecta > Hymenoptera > Cynipidae > Andricus > Andricus curvator. Next base: position 36,241 of record CAKNYM010049602.1, on the reverse strand, counting down.
CTTCGAAAAAAGAGACATGTACCGCCAGTCTCTATATCCTTTAGAGTATTTATACAAAAAATCAGATAAAATTAATATAAGTTGTTGGTTGTTGATCAGTGCAGTAAATATATACGAAGATGTTGGTTTTTGATCTACTGATCTATAGATAGATAGATAGATAGATAGATAGATAGATAGATAGATAGATA